>JAITYT010000578.1:585712-600435 GCA_025433975.1 Liostenogaster flavolineata | reverse complement strand
CTCTCTCTCTCTCTCTCGCTCCTCCTTCCTCGCCATTCCCTCTATCTACCGAGTTATGACGCGTTTAACATATAAATGAAAATCAGGCCTATAAAAGTTTAACGCCCGCGATTATCCGGCCGGCGAGGGTCTCTCTCCCGCCCGATCTCCGCTCATTTACGGACTGCTCCCCCGGACCGGAGAGATTCTATTTCGGCTTCTTTTCGTGCCCGTTTTATACGACAAACGAGAGTGAGCTACTTTGTTCGGTGAGGCCGCGCCGGCTCCAGTCCTGACATTTTTTATTTCACGGTCCCATAGACGCGAGCGATGATCGTCCTCTCTTCTCTCTTTCTCACACACGCGCCGATCGCGATAAAGTCGATTCGTGCACGATTCGATTCCTTCTCGTGCTACTGACCTTCGATTCGAAGATATCCTTCCTTGTCTTACGAGATTGATAAGCACTAATAGCACGTCAAATAACGAATCGCTTAATTGCCCTTTTACGAGCTACTTTTATACCTACGTACGTAACATATCGAACAATAGCGCGCAATGAACTTAATGGCACTTGGATGCCATTGATTAGATCGCAGATAATTTAATAGACGTTTCGGTTTACCGAGCAATATTTTACGAATGATTTTTCAATCGACGTGAAATTGTTTGCCGAGTAACGTTTAATCTTTCGCGTATCTTCGTCCAATAACGCTTCTAATTGTTGGTCATCAAACTTTTACGGTTGACCTGGGCGCTTTTTGACCTTCGCATCGAAATCATCGCTTTTAAAGCGTTTAAAGCAGCGATTATAAGTATCATGATTCGTAACCATCCTCGATTTTGTGACGGGCCGAAAGATTCCATCCCCCCAGAATTTTTCAGAAATAAGTAACGAAACGTAATGGAAGATACACGCTAAACGATCTAAAATGATCTAAATTCACGAAAATTCATAGACACGGTGCTTGTCATCCGACTAAATAAGAAATATCTTTCGAGAGTAGCAAGAAAGAGAATTTACTTATCTTGATGTTTCGAAATTCCGGAAGGATTGTTACGTTAGTCAATACGGTAGAGTCAATTCGCTTATCGCGGAGCCTTAAAATTCCACGAAAGGAAGGAACTAAGGTCGCGTTGGGAAAAAACGCTGGACCCCGAGAGAATCAGAGATATACCTGAAAGAATTTGGATTCGTGGAATTTCGGATAAAAAGAATGGTTCATAACAAATGCTTGTATCGGTCCGGTTTAAGACGAAAGATGAATATAAATTTTAGTAAACAATTTAAGAAGGAACGAATTCGTTAAAAATCACGACTTCCTTTTTAGAATCATCGACGAAAACCCCATAAATGTTAGATTGTCGCCACAAAGGTAAGATCAAAATCTTTATTACCGATACATTCATCTACGATTTCTGTGTAGCAACGAATGAGCCCTTTGTTTTAAAAATAATTGAATACATTTTAGGTTAGAATTATATATAGAGTGGGTCGACTTGGCCCGACTGTTTTTAATCATTTTTATGAAAATTTACAATGGCTACGTATCTAGTTCAAGAACGAGTTAAAATTATTGAATTTTATTATGTTTCAGGACGATCTATTATTACAATCGATCGGTCTAAGTGTCATATGTTTTGCAATTACAAAAAAATTATATGCATAAATTAGTAAATCAGTTCAAAGAGTTTACAAAGACATGGAATATCGATAATCGAAACTGACATATTTTTCTGTCTATGGAAAGACGAGAAAATACTTTGGAAGAGCGATGAGGAATCAAGACTCGTTGAAATTCGATATTTTTTGAAGCAACAACGACAAACCTTGTTCAACATCGTCCACGTACGCTTATACGCGTAGTCAATGTGATTTCTTAAATACAAGTAGGCCCAAATTTTTCCCGATGAATGACGGAACGAAACCTCACGAGGGAGGCGTTGCTCGTGTACGTTGTCCATCGATCGATCGTCCGGTTGATCCACGTTAACACACACGCGCACTCGATCATCGGGACAATTCCATTCTCGACGTACCAAAATAATACTATAACATTCTCTCGTGATCCCGGGATGGCAGGGACGTGTCTGCGTTTGGAGCTCCTATTTAAAACTAACCTTCCATAGAGTCTCCTCCTTCTTGTCCCTCTTCTCTTTCTGTTTTGATGCCATACTTTCGTTCTCCCGTTGAATCATCCTCCCCCACTTTCTTTCGAGTATCTCGTCGTCATTATCCTGCAAGCTTCGATGTTCGTTCCTTCCTCCTCCTCTTGCCCGACTCGACGCTATCACACTTTTATCTTTCGCTTACGAATGTCCTCGCGCTATCTGCTGCTTTACCCTTGATCCGTTAGAAAACTCTAAGCGATCTACCACGAAATCTTCCGCTTCTAGCCCTTCGGTTTTTTACCTCCCGTTCCACCGTCCAATCGCCACGCTCCATTCCGCAGGTAGATTTGCCCGAGGAGACTGTCGAGGCGTGATTGGATGGTGCTGCTGACCAAAAGATTTTTCTTTCCACTCTGGAGAAAATTCTTGGAAAAAATATCCAAGGGTCAGGTCGAACCGCGCGACTTGAGCACTCGCGCTGGCAAAAAATTTACCGACGCGTGTACCGGAACGGTCCAACGTATTCCGTGACAAATATTACGACGTTCGTGGCGCGTCTTTCCAGCGCGAGAGGTTAAGAAACTGCAAATTCAGTTTGAAAACTTCTGATCCTCTCCTTGCTGGAATTTTAGAAGGAACGAAAGCGGGATAAATTGCAGTTTGAAATCGTGTAACGTGGTCGAGCGGACGAACGCATCGGCCAATCGTAATAACGATTCGTTTGTTTGCTCAGCGAACATAGGTCGAGCACGGCATCCGGCCATCGAACCTCCTGGAGTACGCGTAATAAGCGCCAGGCACGAAGGTGCAATCGAGAGGTATCAATGCCTATTTCTAGTTGGTCCTGTTTCGACGATGGCAGCTTCGAATACGATTTAATAATGTTCCAAGTGCACTTAGAGACGCAGTGGCGAAAGTATTTTCTTTTATTTTTTCATCCTATTCGTGTTTTCTCTCTCGCCTTCCTCTTGCCGAGCCTTCTTCTCTCCTTTTTTCCTTTTCCTCCTACTACGGTATCGATGCCACGGAATCATCGCCGTTTATCTCAAATCCTTCCACGAAGCTAACAATCTCTCTCTCTCTCTCCCTCTCGAGGAAGCCGCGCCAATCCCCCTAGGTTAGTTTGAATATTGCATGCAAGAAGAACATTTCGATTCCGGGAATCGAACTTCGCCTGCAGAGCAGCACGATTATCCGTCGAGCCGAAAGCGGCACCGCGGTACAGCCATGCCAATAATATCCGTCCGTAGTACGTTAACTCAAAAACGCGATACGTTCGGGCACGATGTGCGCGCGCTCGCATACACCCACACGCGCACGCCAAAAGGACGAAGGATTTTCCGTCCTCGAACGTGCCAGTAGGACGAACGGGTCCGTACCTGTTACCTCTACGGTCATAGGAACGATCCGATACGTTTTTCATTTTACAATACATCCAGCGCGTAGGAATTTTATGTCTCGTTAATCGTTTCGAAGTAAACTTCGTGCAGTTTACTTCCAAGATTTTCACCTTTCGAGTAGACTCGAGTTAGGTACAATTTAAGCGTCAAGTTCTAATTATATTACGATAATATAAAGGTCGTCGCATCGGGGAAAAATAGATGCGAAGCTGACGGACGAACGCCATAAAAGTGACGTATACCATTAACGGTCTTAATCGCTTCTATGCTCGGTTTAATGTACAAACCGAAAAAAATGTTAACGGTCTAAAATATGGGAAACCGAAACCTTGGGCGAGTTTAACTCTGAAACCATAAGCGATTCAGATCGATCGACCATTCGAATGCCGAATTGTTTAAGCGATGTATAAGTCTTTCGTCAAACACGGCAGTGTTGATCGATTCATGCGATATTCGAAAGTTGACAGTCGAAATCTTGGTGAATCGAGAATTTACGATAATTTCATCGTAGATAAACACATCGATAGATAGAAGAGTATTTCAAAAAATGTGATTCATAGAAACGCAAACGAATGTCCCTTCGAGTTTCGACTTAACTTTAATGATATATTGATTTAATGAACGATAACGGCACTGAACGATGTAAATGACGACGAACAACGGACGATATCGCTATTGAATGAAGATAACAACGAATATCACGAAGGTTTAAAACTTTTTTATTAAAATACTCGAAGTGACACTCGTACGCTCATTCGTACTCGCCTTTCGCTTGCGATGCTTTGCTCTAGTACACTAAATTGTCCGTTAACCCAGTCACAACGCTATCGACACTTTTCTAAATTTTTTCTTACGCCTTTACGTCCCTGCTAATCGTACTCGTTTTACTTCCTTACAGCTTTTAATGCTTTACTCGTCCAATTCCTCCCGAACGAGATATCTTACGCCCTTGAATATTTCGGACAAACCCCCAAGTTTAGGTTTTCGCATTTCGCCAGCGATACTTTGATCCATTGAGCTATCCAGACCATAACGCCATCGACATTATCGTAAGCATATTAGTCGGTTGTCCTCGATCCTAAAGCGGTTGATTCGATGCGACGCTATTTTTATGACCTCCATATAAGCGGTAATTAGAGGCCAAAGCGGCTTTTGAAGACCATCGAGCAAATCGCTCCGATAAATATCGCTCTTGTTGGGTTTTAGAGAACTCGCGAATCTCTGGACGTGGCGAGAAGTGCGGTAAAACGGAAAGGAGCTGCGTAACGAAGAGTTATTCCCGGTAGCTGCGTGTCAAAAGTGTCGAAGTGCTGGTACTTAGTTTTAGACGAACGACGTCGGTGCCTCTTCTCGTACTTCCCATTATCGCGTGATCTTCGTGTTGTTCTTTCGTGTGCGAATCGAAGCTTCGAGCACGTTTGGCGGTAGAAGACAGCACGCGGACGCGCGAGCGAGTAACTAAGTAACTAAGTAAATAAGTAAGTAAGTAAGTAAGTAAGTAAGTAAGTAAGTGGAAGATAAGTAGACGAGGACAAAAAAGTGCGCACGCGCTGTCACCGATGCACGCATCGTGCCGGACGTCGAGCATTGCATCGTCGCATGAACGCCTTTTTGACGCGCTATGGCAGATTAAGCGTTTTTCAGAAACGTATTTCATGCGACGCGCGGAAGTTTACAAGCTGCTTTAAAACGTCCGAGCAAAATGGCATGAAGAACTGGCTAAGTGATTTCGGAGCATTTATGGAGTTAGAACTTCCTACCGCGAATTAATCAATTTTACTAGAATGGAAACATGGTGATTCATTTTTGGTGAACGGCTACCGCCATTGGAAGCTGCGAACGAGAAACTTCCGAGATCATAAAGGACAACGGTCAAAATCAAACGATCATAGCCTATGAAACGCGTTAGAGTGGACGTAAGAGAGCGTGCTCGAGATTAAGAGACACGCTGATTTATCTTTAGTTTAGACAGGAAGAACGCAAGCTTATCATCGCGAAGAGGATATTTGCGGCCCGATGGCGCTTACCTACCGCGGTTGGAAGCTGCAAGCAAGGACCCGCGAGATCGTTACGTGGGCGAGATGAGCTGGCGGACGTCCATCGTTCGCGCCCACGAGACGCCGTCGTTCTCGCCCCTTATTGGATTATCTCCGCGCGTATCGTAAATCTCTGGACTCTGGCCGCCACGAGCCGTCGCGTCGGACGAAGGGCGGAAAAGACGGAGCATTAGGGAACGCGTGAGAAGCGAGAGACCACCGGCAAAATGGAGTTCGATTAAAGCACGCGAAAGACGACCTTTTCGATCTTTCACGAGTCCAGAGATTCCTCTCGACTTTTGAGACTCAAGTTCGAAACTTCGCGCTATTGATTTCGTTGAATTCGTTAAAACGTAAAACGTTATTCGTCTTATTAGCAACGAAGCTCGACAATTATTTTGTATCGTACAAAAATTCCCCTTCTTCCGTCGTTCGAGCAGTTTTAGAAAGGAATCCTTTTGCGTGTCACGAAGAAAATTCGACGGGTAATAACGCGATTGATTTAACGTTTCTTAGGGGCGCTTCGAGAGACCAAAAGAAACTCGTTCGAGTTTTTATTGAAAAATGAACGCGATTGTAACCGAGAGATCGAGCTACATAGGCGCGACTTGGGAATTCCAGATAAGAAGCGCTCCGACACAAATGCATTCTTCGTTCTCGAAAATTTGTACACACGTTGACAAAAGTTCAGAATTGGTCTTTTTCAGGAACTATCGACTTATTTTCAACGGTCGAAACGCTTTTCTTTCTCCATTTTCATCCTTTCGTTTACTTAATTTTTATAAAGTTTAAATAATTTCGTTTAAATTAATACAATTTACGACGATCGTTTAATCACCGACCGGACCGACCAATTGATTCGTTCGGAATTCGAAATTGTCGAATTGCATCGAAAGTTCGCGCACTAAGAACCACGCGCCACGCGGGAAAACGCGTCTCGTCGTGCATACATACATACATACATGCATACACGGGCCACTACACCGACTCCAGATAATTACACGACCGAATATAAATAACCTATTACTGATAATTTAATCAAGGCAAATATATCTGCAGCCGTCTTATCGTTAAATTGACTGTGTCGATCTCGCGTTAATCGATCGCCGCTCGCCTATGTGCCACGCGAGAAATGGTCGCACTCTGTCCCCTCTCGCACTTTCACTTGCAACCGCGTGCGTCGTCAAACGGGCGGCTTCCACATCTTTTTTTCAACATTTCTCGACGAAAAGTAGATGGCGTGCCTCTCTTCCGAGCTCTCGATCTATCGATCGAGGATCGGGATCGAAAGAGGAAACGAAATTGGCACGGATGGCACGGATTCGTCCGCAAAAAGGATTTTCTTCGGAAAGAAAAAAATCGTGACGCTGCTTTTCAGTAAATTGCTAATCCTGTCCGGACGAGGTCACCCAGAGGAGGAGGAGGAGGAAAAAGGACGAAGGAACGACGTGGACGGCTAAAAGACGCGAAGTACACACGGATGAGGGGGAGGAGAGTAAGAGAGAAAAGGGAGGAAAGAGGACGAGGAGAACGACTGAGATGCGATACGTCGAGAGAGAAGTACAAAGAGAGTAAGAGGGAAAAATGGATGACGAAAGAGAAGCGGAGAGGGCGAGAGAGGAGCGATGGCGTGATAAATGATCGAGTATTTAACACTCCTTACGGATTAGCATATAAACTACGGGCAGTCCATAGATCTTCGTGGCAACGCATTAACGGACGAAGAGCAGAGCATGGGGCTGATCTCCACCTCGTCTCGTTTCTCCTTTCATCCTCGGTCTCTCTGTCCCTCTGCCGCTTTTCGCGCGTAAGCGATCTTCTCCGGATCGTCACGAAGCCGGCCGTTAATTCGTCGATAACGTACGAGTGGGAAAGCAGGCCCGATTCCACCGGATCGACCTTCCATCGCCGTCCCTCTCGTGTCTCCTTCGCAATTACGTTGATCTTGATTACCGATCGATTCTTCGAACATTTGCCGCGATTCCCATCGACGAAGTCCGAGTTTTATCGATTCTAATGGATAAAGTCGACCTAAAGATTCTCGGAGGGACTAATTTCATTATAATCGATGGAGGCGACAGTTAAATTCCTAGAGAAATTCCACTAATTCCGTTATAATCGATGAAGATAATATTTAGCTCCTTGGAGGAACTCGACTAATCGAATGGTAAACAATGGAGAGAACGTTAAGATTCTTAGAGGAACTCCACCAATTCCATTACGATGGACGAAGGCGATATCGTTTCCATCTCCGAGGTCGTGGCAATTTTGTAAGCGATGACGTCATTACCACGGATCAAGATCGCCCATCCTGTTGTCAAGATCGTTAAAGTCCTCGAGGGTGATTCGTCTTATCCCCGATCCGAACAAGATCGCTCGACGACGATCGTCGCTAATTCCCGTGCAAAAGCTAAATGCGAGAGCAAAGAGATGGCGTATCTCGCTTTCGTTCGTCGGATCGTTCGTAAATCGACTGGATCGTGGCCCCGGGGAAGTCTCGCCGGGCCTAACGAGGCTCGATATCGTTCGAAGGATCTCGCGTTCGTGATATCGGACCAAATCGCGCGACACGACGATACCAATCGACCCAGGAGTCGGACATGACGTATGGATTCGAAAAGACGAACGAGGAACTTCCGCCAAGGAGGAGGAGAACGAGGAGGATAAAACGGTAATTAAGAAGTCCGCCGCGCTGTAATCTCAACTGCCCAACTGTCAACAAGGGGGGGGAAAAAAAAATCCCTGATAAAACGTGGAAGGAGAGGATCGACCGAACACGATAGAAAGCCGCGAACGAACGTGAAATTTGTTGATTAATTGATTAGGGAGGCGTGGAGGTACGCCCCGCGCATTATGCAGCTCGAGAGCCATCGTTAAGGGGGAAGAAACGATTCCGCATCTTAGAGATCGCGTTGGAACAAGGACGCTCGAAAGTTCCTCCCTGTCTCGTACCAATGGCAGTACGAAGTGGCGATTTCTGTAAAAACGGCTGCATCGTCGCTGTGAAAAGTCCGCCTCTTGGTTGGCAACGAAGACGTTTCCAACGATCAAACTATTCGTCGTCGATGAAGGTGGAAAGGCACGCGAGGCAAGGAGAAAGGATAGGGAGGATCCGCCATCGAAGAGGCGAATGATAAAGTTTGCGCGGCAACAGAGACGTAACTTAATACCGAGTTCGTTCTAGCATCGTAAAACGAATGTTCCGCGTGAACGTTCCGGAACGAAACGCATCGAATGCGCGTTGCGATCGCCGTACCACCACCGACCACCGCTACTACCGCCATCGGCAGTACCTAGCAGCGCTACAAGTAGTACGAGTAAGTATTATTGACTGGGCGCAAGGAGCCTCGCGAGACGCGCCATCTCCTACCGTACGAATAAATTTATCGCTCGCGATTCCGACCGGAGATAAAGTATTGGAGTTTACGATCTGACGGAGAAGGCGGTTACGCGCGTATAACGATACGTATCGATAGGACCGAGCGTTGCTGCGCGAGCGACTTTGTACGCCGTTCGTTATAGCCCTGCTCTCCCTGCAATTACGTTTCTTCGTGGAATACGAACCGCGGCAAATGCTTCAACGAAGGACCTCGAAACTGGCAAGATTATACGCGGCATTCGTTTGCATCGGCTTCGATCGGAAGCCCATTCTAAAATTTCGACTGGCGGTAGCGCCGGACTCGTGCGCGGCACGGAGGACGCAATGCTCGCGTGACGGGTGACGCGCGCGTTCCTTCAAATAACGCGCATCGACTAAAGCGCCACTTATTTTCCCGTCTATCATTACATGCTTCGCGTATGCCGATAAATACCTGTGCTCCCCTTACTCTACTTCCTCTCCTCCCACTCCTCTTCTTTCGTAGGTCTTTTCGCTAATTTGATATGCGAATATCAATTTGAACAGGTACGAGAGCGAATGTACCATCTTTTGGTCGTTGTTTTTGGCGCTTATCGCCTTAAATTCCTTCCATTCTTTCTTTCTTTCTTTCTTTCTTTTCATTTCGACGCACGAAAACGACCGTGTTTTTAACCGACTTCGTATTTTTAAATCGCCCTCCAGAGGACTCGACTCGACTCTTTTACGAGTCGGAAACGCCTGGAATAAAATCGACTGTATCGCGAGTGGCCAGCATTGGACGCGTACACGCGCGATTCGATGGAACGTTGATTCGTTGTGGATGGAAAGCACGAGAGAGAAAGGAGAACGAAAAGAGAGAAAAGGAGACGTTTGTTTCTGGCGCGATGGCGTAACGCGTCAGTGCCCGATCAAAACAAGTAAGTCGGTGGCGGCGAGGCGAGATGCGAGCAGTCGTGACCAGGGTCTCGAGGACCCTACTAAATCGCCGTACGGCCACCAAAGCCACGCGTGTGTTTACGCGTTGCCGTAGGGGCCGCGAATTCCCGGTAGGCATAAAACCCCGGGATGATGTACGCCAACCGGGCTCAGATCAAAGTCGCGCCTTTCAAACAATGTTAACGCGTTGCGCTACGAAGGAGTTGTGCCTCGATGGGGTCTCCATGCTTCCCTCCACCCTCTCCTTCCCCTCCTTTCACTCCTCGTCTCTTTCTTTCCTTTTCTTCTCTTTTCTACACTTTTTTTTCTTCCTTCCTTTTCTCTCGCACGTATACTCCCTTTTTCTTTCCGTTCTCTTCTCACCTCTCTCGGTGCCCTCGAGGCGCGGCCTTTTAATAAACGCCGTCTCAGGAACCGACAAAAGGTGCTCTCGTGTACTTGCCAGCCGCGACCAGGTGCCACGAGCAATGGCGAGAGCTATGGCGAGAGTCGAAAGATTCCTTCGAGTTCGAGAACGGCGCTAGATTCGATTCCTCCTTTCCCCAAATGTTTCGTCCTTTTCCTTTTTTAACCCGCTCCCTCGACAAAATGTTTGTAAGTGGTTGACTCATCGGTCGCGTTACTCCTAATAATCGTGATATATACGTAGAGAGAGAGAGGAAGTAACTCGTTTAACAGGCACGATCGAAATCGTCTCGAGAGCGAATCTCGGATTGCGGAAAATTATCGAAGGAAAAGTCTCGATGCGGTCGACGAGCATCGTTGGAACGACGTAAAAGGCACGACGCCGACCAAGTCGTTTTTTGCCGAGATGGAGAAAATGTCGAGGATCGTAGGTACGTACGTACGTAACGATGCGAAAGGGCACGTACGCGCCGTCAAAGATTCGTGCTGAAAACAATGCAACGCGACGTAATATTAAGGAGCCGCGAGACCGCGACCGTCTTTTTGCGCTCAGTCCACGATATTGTTTTGTCCCGTGTAAGCACGGTGGTCACGAACCAATGCGTTTCTCTTTCTCTGTCTCGCTCCGGCATTTTCTTTTTCTCCGTCTTTTTCGGCCTCGATTCTTCGACTCGCACGCGACGCGCTGAAATATTCGAAGAACCGGCGAGAATCGGTGGAGATTTTTACCCCCGCGTTCTTATTCTTCGTGTGTCGTAGTACTCCATATTAATTTAATTTAGCTCGGTTAACGTAGACTTATCGTAGAATAATCAGACGTACGAAGAACAAACGTAAAGTTCTATAAAAAAGAGTTATTTTAGTCGACTCGAAATTACAAGAGCAAGATAGAAGAAAACGAGGACGTTCGCGAAGAGGAGAGAGTAGCACTTCGCTCCGTAAAGGTCGAGAAGGGACGAAATTCGATGGACGATGGGAGAAAATTTACGCGAACAGCAGTTTCGAGCGAGCTAATCGTTGCCGGAGTAACGACTCTCTTCGAGAGCCAATCCGACATGATCGAACGCGTTCGTTTACGACCGTAAACGAAAGACGGCATCGTCGATCGGGGACGATGGGAAAACGAACCGCTTGTCCTTTCTTCGTACGACGAATTCGAGCGCCCTTTTTCTCTCCGTGGCGTCTCCTCGATCGCGAAACTATCGGCTTAATGGAAGGAGGAAGATACGTAATTGAGCTCGATTTCGTGCCGGCCGAACGAATTGACCGAAACGGCGGCAGCTAATTTCAGCACGGCTCAAGGGTTCCCGATACGAGGGGCGATTTGTCGTCGGCCTGTTCTCTTGCGATTCTTTCGCAGCAGAAAACGAGAGAAGCTCTTCGTTCGTGCGCGATAGCGATCGAAAGACGAGACCGAGTGCGCACCGTGAAAAGACCGATCGATTGCGGTGTCTTCGTTTTTCTTCCGTTTCGTAAAATCGTTTCGACTCCATTTCCAGTGATAGAATAAAGCGAGACTTAACGATTTCGAGTAAAAAAATTAGACTCGTTCGTTGCCGAATATTTTTATCGCATTCGATGGCTCTGCCGAGCGATTTAAATCGCTCGGCATTTATACGTAGAGAGAAAAGGAAGGAGTCGAAGGCGCCTACGATGTTGGTTGTCGAGAGGGGAGAAAAAATGCAGTCCGGTTGTCGCAGGATGGAATTCCGGATGGATAGTGGCGGAAGCGAGAGCGAGCGCGTGCGACCTCGCGTCTTTCGCGTACCAAACGGGGGAGGAAAACAAGAGGATTCTTCTCGCTCGGTCTAGCCTCTCTAGCCTTTCTCCTCCTCGTCGTCGTCCTTCTCCTTTTTTCTCCTTCTCGAGCGGCTTCTCTCGAAGCTCCCGAGGAGGAGGTTCGTCGCGTCGCGTCTCGTCGCGTTGAAAGGAGGACCGGCATTCCTCCGTCCGTCCAGCTACGGACAGACGGACGGACGGAACGAATTCATGCAGATGCCGAGAGGCAGCAGGCGTTTATCTTCGAGTCGTCGCACGACGCAACGATAAAAGAGGAGCGACGGCCTGCCGAGGCCCGTATTACGGATTCACCGGAGTCCGCGTCCCATTATCGGCTCGCTAATAAGATGCGGGGACTCTTAAATCACATCACAAAAGGAGTAAGAACCTACCGCGGCCTCAATGCCGCGCTAGTCCGACCGCAGGATTTCAATTTGTCTCGATCGTCGCGACGTGAATATCAAGAAGGACCGCGCGCCGATTCGTCCGGACGACGAGGAAGGCGACGAAGGCGACAGCCAGCCTTCTCTCCTCCGATTTCACTCGAACGCTTCTCCGACGACGTTCAGATCGGCCGATTCCATCGCGAAATAAGAGCGGATATCTTCCGCGAAGGAGGACCGATTAGCCATGATCGTCCTTACGCTCGATCGATAGTCAAGAAGAGAAGAAAACGAAGAAGGCGATGAACTTCTCTCTTACCAAATGTCGTAAAGTCGCTCGAACGTTTTTATTACGCACACGATAAAAGCAACGAGTATTCGGTCGATATGAATTAACATGGATGCAAGTAGAATCTTCCGTTAAAGATGCGTGTTACGGTGACGTCTCATTGGTCACCGTGAGCAAGGAAATGCCGCTTGGTACGAGTAGCCAGAGATAAGTGGTCTTAGTAGTAGTAGAAAGAAACCAATAAACGTTCCCATTCGTTCTTCTTATTCGCGAAATTTCATCTTCCTCGTACTTTTCCTCCTTTTCGTTCTTCCTTTCTTTTCCATCATCGTTCGTCGTTCTCGCGCGTCCCATATTTCGCAAATAGATCGTTTTTAATCGTCTCTCGAAAGGACGATCGCTCCTCGAATATTCACTACGAGTCGATACTCGATTAAGAGCATTTAATCGAACCACTCGATGCGATCGCGTCTCAAGCGCTCGTTCGAGGGACGCCAGACGCTGACAACAACTCGAAAGCGAAAAGAAAGAATGAAAAAGAAGTGAAGAGAGAGAGAGAGAGGGGGGGAGAGAAGGGGAAGGGGATGAAGGGATAAAAATAAAAAGAAAGAGGTAAAGAAGGGGGGAAGAAAAAAGCGTGGAAGAGGAACGGATACGGTGTAAGCGCGAACGCCCGATCATTTTTCATCGTCTATCGCATTAATTACCAGCGGGATCGTTCGATCGTTCGGGCGTTCGGCCCGTTGAGCGATCGATTAAAAGGGGAGAGGTCGCGCTCCCTGCCTGTTAATGGCGTACAGCTCGTTAATCTGTACCAGCAACATTTATTACGCGGCCATCGATTAAAAGATACGTTAATGATCGATCGTTAATTCCTCCTTACCGATCGCGGCGCTTGTTCTATCTCGTCCCTGGTCCTAGTCCTCGTCGTCGTTCGTTATTAATCGTATCGATGCACGGATTTTCAAAGTTCTTAGTTATCGCTCGTTACGGATAATTTATGGATAAGACGTAGAAGGGAAGTCGTCGCTCGGTATCCACCACTTTCTTCAGGGTCTGGGTCGCTGATGTAGGACGGAAGCTAGTTCGTGTCCTTGGTCTCGATTAAAAGACGAACTTCGGATAGAGGATAGAGTTTGTCGACCTTCTTCGAAAGGCGATAAACGAATGCATTTTAAAATTCACGAAGAAGAAAAGACGAGCGACGTGCGTAAAGAGAATCCGATAGCACCGACGGGTGGAGATAGAAAGAAGACACTTTCACTGATGGAGGTAACGATAAATGAGGAAGGAATCGTCGGACGAACTAAGAAGCGCGAGGCTGAAGACGTCGCGGATTCGAAGGCGGCTTAATCGTCGGACGCACGAACGGATTCATTCGCACGCATGCGAACCTACACCATGCCTCCCCGTGTTAAACGCTTCCCCCTTGCTTTGCCTCGCGGCGAACCTTGCCGAACGATAAATTTGCATCGAAACGCCAATGTCGATCGTTCGTTCCGACTTGAACGAAGAGAAGCTATCGCGCTATCGAGAAGCAGGAAAAAATGCGCATAAAATCAAGGGAGGAATGAAACTTCATCGTCGAAGCGTCACCGATGCGAAAAGCGTACATATACGCCTTTGGCGACAAGAAGAGCAAAACGACGAGATCAGCCGTTTTTCTTCGACGGAAGAGTTTTTTACGGATGAAAAAATAAGACGCGATTGGAATGGACGATAGACGGAAATATGGAAACGGAAGGGGCCAAGAGTCGCGCGGCGCCTACGTAAGCGCTGAGAATACCTTCTAGGAGACTCTTTCTCGCGAATACGAGCGCGATAGCGCGCAATATGCAATGCAAAGTGAACGCTGTCCACGACGAGTCGGCCATTCTTTTCTTATAGATCGGCGGAAGACGCGATTCTATGGATCTTCGTATCGCTTGACAATGAAATCGATCGTCTTTGATACCTACGCGAACACGCGCTTCGATACGATTCGACACGTTTAACCTTTCCGCTCCGAAGCATCCTTGATCCTAGAGAAAAGAAGATGGCGCCTAA
>JAITYT010000578.1:553626-569232 GCA_025433975.1 Liostenogaster flavolineata | reverse complement strand
TATATATATATATATATATAACTACTATTATATACTAATTAACGACTCGAAATAGAACGAGATTATCGCTAAATCGAAGCGGAATTTGGGCGCGATACGATGCTTGCATCGTAGGATCATTCAAAGTTCGACAGTCGTATCGTAAAGTAAGAGTCGCGATTCCATGCAATGCGGAGCGAACTAATATAACGAGATTTGTCGCTGTTGGTGGTATCGTCCTATGCGAGCTTTATGCGATTGGAAATAACTCGGTTTGCGATGACGTAGTTACCGTTTTTACGAACGAGTCAATCGTAAAAATAAGAAAAATAAGAACGATATACCTAAAAACCAAGTGAACTATCTATAACTTAAATAATCGTAAAAATATGAGACGACAGAACGACGTACCCAGGAACGAGCCAAAATCCCTCTCGGACGATCTTTTCTACGCTCAAACTTTCTAACATCGCGGGAACGAACAAATCGATCGAAGAATTCCTCCAAATACACAAAATTTCGTATTTCCAGAATACTTGGCGCATTCGTTTTCGGTTCATGAAGAGAAAACAGAGGAGGAGAGAGAGAGAGAGAGAGAGCACGAACGAGTTAATATTGGTAGCGAGGTAGGGAAGTAGCACCGAATTCCAGGGCGTGAGAGTGGCGTACGGGGCGAGAGATCGACGGACAGCTCCGAAAAGAGAGATTGCCTAGAGAGCGAGAGAGAAGGAGGACGCACGTACCACCGACCATCACCCCGAAGAAGAGAAAAGATTAAAGACCAAGCGAGTACGCCCTCACCGGAATGATGGATGCGATCCGTGAGACGCAGCCGCCGACTCCTCGAGTAGGTGGAGACTTCCATTTTCATTCCTACGCTTGTTTCTCGTCTTCGTACGATACGGTTTCGCTCGCTCGCTCGCTCGCTCGCTCGACCGACCTTTGATCGACGGTACGTAAATGCGAAGAGGAGGATATCGCGAAATTCAAAGTTACCTCGCCGGAGGATCGAGCGGCTCCACGCGAACGCGATGATTGCGATTTCCAACCGGCCGGTGGAGCAACTTCGTCGTTTAGCCGTTCTGCGCTGTCCACGCGCTCTAGTATCCGCTCGTTCAACGTTATTAATCGTTACGATATTAAAAATAGCTATGGAGTCTTCGTGCACGCGCGAGACGTCCAAATACCAGCGGCCAATTACGCGCACAATGCTTAATAATATCCTAGACGAACTCTGGAAAGTTCTCCTTTCGCCTTGCTAATAGATCGTTTACATAATTACAGCGCGCGAAATATCGACCGGTCGTCCACTCGAGACGTTTAAATTCGTGAGGCGAATTACGCACGAGAAGATTAACTCGACAACTTGGCGTAGTCAGAAATAGTAAAGAAAAAATGGTCGCAATGACAAAGGCAACGACGTTCCAAGGATTCTGCTAGGAGTTCTTGGCATTTTTATGCCAAACGATAGACCCGCGTACTACGAGCGCGTTAATCGCGCGTAACCATGAAACTCTCCTCTCTCAACTTCCGATGGCGGCAGCGGTGGTGGTGGTGGTGGTGGTGGTGGTGGTGGTGGCGGCGGCGAGGAAGTAGGTTTGTCGCGGTGCGCGGAGAGGCATTCGCGCGAATAACAATCTAAATGGTAATCCAATACCACACCCTCTTTGCAAAAACCGAAAACCGCGCGCCGCCGCGCTGGATGGCGGCCGACGTGCAAAAATACGCGCATGCGCAAAGGTATCGCATTCGCCGCGTAAAAAGCGTTAACAAGGCTGCGATGCGCGATGTCTGGCTAATTCTATGACCTCCTTCCTGCCCTCTCTTCCTCCCTTCGTCCAGACAGCATGGACTTACTCGGTCCTCCTCTCTCCTTGCTTATTCGAATGGCGACCCTCCCATGCAAATTGCTCTTCTTCGAGCCCTTATTACAGGGATTACCGGCGGCGGCGGCGAAGTTCCATCCTTCCTTTCTAACCTTCTTTCTGTTCTATATCGAGGTACGAAGCTCTCGTGGAACTGACGTAATTTCAGATAACGCGCTAGAATATTAGTCGATATGTTATAATTATCGTTATCGTCACGTTGAAATATTCACCAGTTGGATTTCGCAGTAATCTCACCGTTGGTACATGCGAGTCCGTACCGATCGGTTCTTCTTGCTCGTCTCGCTTCCATTGGGAAACGGATTCGTTTTCGAGGCGAACGACGGTCATTCGAGGACGCTTGCACGGACGGACGGACGGACGGTAATTATCTCCGGCTCGTGTAAAAATAATAATTAGCTCCCATCGTTGCATTAATTAAAGTTCTCCAAGCACCTTTCCAACCCTTCCATGGCG
Source organism: Liostenogaster flavolineata (assembly GCA_025433975.1). Classification (NCBI taxonomy): domain Eukaryota; kingdom Metazoa; phylum Arthropoda; class Insecta; order Hymenoptera; family Vespidae; genus Liostenogaster; species Liostenogaster flavolineata. The sequence continues at coordinate 566,911 of JAITYT010000578.1, read as the reverse complement.
AGTCTTTCCCCCGCTCGCGCTTATCCTTCCCCGTGCGTTTCCTACTCTCCCTAAGTCCCTCCCGTCCTCCTCTCGCGAGTTCGAGCGTAATTACGCGTCCCTTATGGCACTAACCGATGTCCGCCCACGTCACCTTACTTCGTCTCCCCTACTCCCTACCCCCCAACCGATCCAGCAACCGTAAATGATCCAATTCCCCCCCGACGCCTTGAAATAATTTCGTTTCTTCCCATCTTCGCATCTTTTTCATTGTCCATGTCGCGAATGATGGACAATCCGACGCAACTTCTAACGGAAGTACGAATCTAATAGTCGTAAAAAGCTGTAAACAAATTTGTTCGACCAAAGCACAGAGCAGAGCGTAGCGAAGCATCAAGCGAAAGGCGTGCACGAATAATAATGTAGTACTTGCCTGACGCACCTGTTTGAACTGCTCCTCGAAGCTCCAATTGGTTTGTTGTTGATGATTACTGGCCATGGGGGCATTTATTTGGGAATGGTTACTGGTCTCCCGTGATTCAGTACCATTCCGCGCACTGCTCTGCGAGGATTCACTGGAGTGAGAGCTGGCTGATGAATTTATCTGATTAGTGGTAGCGGCTACGGATGTCGAAGCGGCGGTGGGTCCCATGCTGCCGACTTGAGGAGGATGGCTGTTCTGTCCCAAATGTTGTGGCGGTAAAAACGTGTTGGGCATCAACGAGAGCGGCAGATTAAATCCACCGCTTGCTATCACAGCCTGCAGCGTTTCTAGGCTATTTTTCTGGCTCAGGATATCAGCGTTGTTCTGTGGAAATCCATCAATCTGACCCTCATCGTCTCTCATTTTTTCTTTCGCGATTGTCCGTTTTGCCATTAATTAAAAATTCTATCGAGGAATAAACCCGACGTATAATCGAACAACTTTACGCTTCCAATCGATTTCCCAAAGTTACAGAGAGAGGGCGTCGTAATATCCACGCACCTTCTACCAATAATTATATTTCTTTGAATATATCTTATCGAAGATCCCGATCATGCATCGACCACCGATACTGACCATCTTTCCAAATCGCGTCAACGACGAGAACGACGACGACGAATTGATATTTATCCAAAAAAAAAAAACGTGTACGAAACTTTCTTAACGTAAATTGAACTACGTCGATGCCGGAGCGAGATTTGAAGTACGTATCGTCGTACGTTATTGTCATTAACGAACACTATCAATGATCGGTAATACGCCTATCGTAACGGGGGAAAAAAAAACTAAACTACCAAAAGTATTATCGTTAACGTATCGAACGTGTAAAAAAATTTGAAAAAAGTATTTTCGCTGACCTCCGCCTTGTACTTCATTAAAAAAGGAGATGATTGACTCGCGTTCATGATACTGTTAAAGTGTACTAAGGAATTTGGAACATTGGTAGAGGTCGTAGCTACATCCGAGGCGGAGTGTGAACTTCCTTGGAGTGGTTGCTGTGGTAACTCTTCCCCGCTTTCTTCGTCTTGAAGATCTGGGTCTGACAAGTCCTCCTCCTGATGAGACTGCAATCAGAAAACGAGTCGAAGATTAATAATCGGTCGTCCTTTCTCCGCGAATTCCTACTCTCTCGAACTGTCTATCGATGCGAGAAAACGTACGTTCCCGCTGAACGTCGAATTACGTTTACGCGTTCGTACGATTCCGAGTATGCCTTTCAACCTTATCGGAAAGGAGGAGCGAGAGAGAGAAGACATTACGTCGCCTTGACGTGGAATCGACAAAGAGCAACGATCAGAACGAGCCACGTCCGGTTTGAAAAGGGGGAAACGCGACGAACGTTGAAAAAAGCGGTAAGGGTAAAGCGTGGGCGGACAAAGGCAGCAAAATAGAAAGAGAAAGAGAGAGAGAGGACGTGGAAGAGCGTGGCCGTTGATACGCAATATCAACCAGGACGAGGGTAATCGCGAGTATGGAGGACAGATATCGCGGCATTAAACATTAATTAGGAAAATGGCGAATGCTGTATTCCGCGTTATATATGCCGAGATAACCGCTATCGCGGTTAACATTATTATGCTACGGGTGTCATACATGTTTTACGATCCGACTGGTTGCGCCGGTGCCGGCATAAAAATGTACAAAGTCGCGTTACTGGAAGCGGAAGCGGCCATCGTTAAAAAAGAAGGACGGCAAAAGGCAGAGAAAGAAGGAAGGGAGTAAATTAAAGGAAAAAGCGTCAATTTTTTCGTCGAAAATTCTTCCATCGTTGAATGTCGCAGAGATCGATTTAAAAATCAATCGACGCGACAGAATGCGTAGAAGCATTTTAATCGGAAGCTAGAATAGCGGTAAGATCTTTCCGATCGTATCGATATCTCGAGGATCGATTGGAAAGTATCGGGCACGATTGGAAGGCGCCATTTAGGACAATAGCTTCGATAGTTCGCGGATGGTCGCGGTGCTAATATCGACTTTTTTCTCGAGATATCGCCATCCGGTGACAGCAGGGCGCAACGATGACTTTCTCACGCTTCGTATCGCGGTAATATTAGTTATTACCATTTTCTGCGGGTCGTATAGGATGCGACGATACGAAGATTAAAATTACCTCGACAAACCGTCATAACGCATTACGATAACGTCGCCATTACGCTCAGTCGTTAACCCTCAAAGACGCGCTGCGTCCAATGGCATAGCAGTCTGCCATTCCCATTCGAGTAGCCTCGAGCTTTCTCGCCTTCGCGCGCTCTTAGGAGACTTCAACGCGGTTCGGGCAAGATCGTCTGATAAATTTTGTGACGCGTATCGTCAGCGACTACGAGAAAAAAAAATCTAAAAAACGGAAAAAAGCTCGCTGCTCGTCGACCATCGTTACGTCGCGAAACATTTTTTTCTTTCTCCCCCTCCCCTCTCTCTTTTTGCCTAGATAACGTTCATACGGGTCTCCCGGTTCTTTTGATTTAAATTAACGCAAATTAAATTCCATCCACGACGATTTCTCGAACTCGTCGAGATTAGCGAGCATTTTTACCGTAACGAGTGGCGAAAATCGAACGCTAGCGGTGAACGGCGTCTTTGCTTCGTCACCTTCTCGCGATTTCTACTTCTCTAGGAAAAGATCTTCGCTACGGCTATCATCGCCCACACAAATAGTAGGTATTCCTCGAAAACGCAAGTCCGACTTTATCTTAACGCTCGGACGCAAACGGATATGCCCGACGAATTTTCTATTCGGTCGGTGGAGCGGGTATTCAAATGGCGAGAGACGAGAGTGGCTCCCTACCTGGAAAGGGCGGATCGAGAGAAACGAGACGGAGCAAGGTACACCTACCGAACGCGGGTGGCACACGCGGGGTGTAAAAGGAAGAGCGTAAGGACATCTCGATCTCGCGTGTAAGCGGAATCGAGCTCCGTGCGCGCGAGGGCTAACCAACTGGCGCAAGACGAGGGCCAAAGAGAAACGAGCGTTTCCTTCTGTCGGCATTTCGAGCACGCGTGATAATATTGACCCTGCGCGATGGACGGTCGGAGTGAGCCTCGAAAATACCGAATCCTAATCAAATAGGCAAACGAGTTCGTTCCCCGGATTCCGATCTATCTCTCCCCTCGACTCGGAGACGGATCATCGAAAACGTCGATCGCATCGAATAACGAGAAGAAGAGAAACCGGAACGAATAGTCGAACGGATGGCCCCTGCGAAAGCATCGGAATCCATGGAAGTTTTCGAAATTTTTTAATATTCATCCGATCGTAAGGAACGATGGCTTACGAGTCATGTTCGTCGATCGTTGTTCGTTTAAGGATTTTATGAAAGATTCGAGGGAGAGAGGAGAAGGATACGACGACAAAAAAGTCGTAAGCGAGGCGGAATCTCCAGGACAATAGTGGCACTTAACCATACCGGCTTTCGCGCATCGTACGCACACGGTTACGAATTATATCACCGAAGAGATTCCACATTGCACGAGGACGCGTCGTCATTAGGATAATCATGGTACCCAGGCGCTCTTTGGGTGGGAGCATTGTTCTAACCGGAGGTTGGCGCGTAGGTGGTTCGCCGTCTGTTCGTGGCACCACGAACTTCCAACGCAAGAGACGCGAGTGGGACGTTTTCGGCCTTGACTTTGCCGTCTCTTTCTCTCTCCAGTTCCGAAAACGAAGCTGAAATCGAGCCAAGACGAATCGAGAGATTTTGATAGATCGCGTTCATTCTGTCGACGAATCTTTCTTCGGTAGTATTCCCATCGTTCGAAACATCTTAACGTAATCTTAGAGAAAGGTAGATTTCTAAGAATTCACGTTCAATCGAAGAATACTCGCAAAAGACCAAACTCTCTTCCATACCTTTCTTCCTTTGGGAGAAGCACGCTACGTCACGGTGATTTTTTGTTCGCATAGCGATTGAAACTATGAAAGGCAATTGGTGGATTTAATAAAAGAGTCTGGCGATCCGAGTCAGCGTCGAGATTCGAACATCGGAAAATGGCAAGAATCACCAAGCGACGCTCATTCTTACGAATCGGTTCCGTGTTTCGAGAATTTGTCGACAGCAAGGACGTCGACAATTTTTACTTTCGGAGAAAATCCAAGGGACCCTACGATGTTCCCTTGGAGAAAGGGAAAGGCGATTTCTCTTCTACGATCGATTCGGCGTCGGCTACGAAAAAGTGCATAAAGGGACACGGTCCCTTCAATACGTACACGCAAATACGCGCATTTAAGATTATTCCCTTGCACGGCATAAAACGCGAAATACCGTAGTGAGAAAATTCTTCGATCGTTACGCACGTATTGGTAAAATCTTCGTCGTACAAACGAACACAAAGTTGCACACATTCGAGCGATACCAAAGATCGATCGTGCTCCATTCTTGTACGCGTCCGAATTCATCGAAAGAATTCGTATTCTAAAAACGCGATAAATTCTGTCAATAAGATCCAACAAAATAATCTCACGCCGGTTAATTTTGTCGCGAGACACGAAAACTCGCAATTATTTCGAGAAAGCTGATGAATCTCAGCAGGTTCTTCCTTTCTTTTTTTTCTCATCTCGTTCGATAGGAGTGCTTGGGACGAATGGAATAAATCAATAGAGAAGGACGTACGCGGGAAGAAGAAAGATAGAGTGGCTCGAGTGGGAGAGGCTGGAATGGTCTCGGCTTAACATAAACCACCCAAAGCTGCAGGTAAAACTGTCACCCTGGACAAACAAATGGGCGCGGTCCGATCCTCTGGAAAATCACTCGCACCTTTCCTTCTCTCCTGTACCACCCCTACGGCATGAAGATGGAGGAGCCACTCACCGGCAGAACGAGCGCCGTCTCATTCATCGGGCGAAAATTCGTGCGGAGCATCGATCCTTGCCATAGAATAAACGGAGAGCAGTCGGCAGGTTGCTTTGTTCGCTCGTAAACGCTACCAGAGTCGAAAAGAAGAGAAGCAACTTTCTTTGGATTCGCCAGACCGAAGTGACATCGGTAAAACGACGGTGGTTTCGACGTGGCGCCATGTAAGTTCGAAGGGTTAAGTGGAAAGCGAAATGGCGCGGTTCGTAGCGCGCCATGCTTATAAATAAATCTCGTGCGACCGAAAGAGACGTAAGCGCGTCTACGAAGACAACTAGGAGAGACGAAGACGATCGTCCACGCGCAACGTGAAACACGTAAAGCGGATGAAAGCGAGTCCGCGCGCGTCTTCGACTAATTTTCGTTCATCGTCGCAAACGACACCTCCGATATCTCTGGATTCTTATCGAGGATCGGAGAATGCAGATGTTGGTGGAGTAGCAGTACAAAGGAGAATGTAAGAACGGAAGAAAGAGGGAAGGAAAGAAGGAGAAAAAGACGAAGACGGAAGAGGATCTTGGAGGAGGAAAAGGAGGAAGAGGGACGTAAATCGAGGTTCTTAACGATAGCGTGGCTCTTGGCAATGGTCTTGCCGTTGCATTTTCACGAGGAGACATTTTAACGAGTTTTAATATATCCTAGGCAGGACAATGGCTAAATTTAGCGGAAGCCAGACCGAGGTACGTCAGCCAGCAGCATGATCGAGACGAGACGAGACGAGACGACTGGCATCGCCGGCACGCCACACCACCAAACGTCACTCGGATAACCGAGTTCGTCTTGATTTATCGTCGCTCCTCCACCGCGATTATTTTATGGTTTATTCCTTTGCGCGTCTCGTCGCTCCATCGAATCGTACGCGTGTTAAAGTAAGAGTGTCTTTCGAGGCTGGTCGATCTCCTTCTCGCGTCAAATTCTTCCGAAGAAAATCGAAAGTTCACCCGAACGAACATCTCCTTCGTCGAGAAGGACGATCGAAGGACTCCTACACTTTTCTCGAAAGGATCGAAGAACGATCGCGTCACGGGGACGTTGGAGCGCGCCTTCGATCTCCTCGCGACCCGTAAATCATCGGCTAAACGTTCTCCTTGCACGCCGCGGGCGTTCGCTTTCCATCGGTATTCTAATTATCGCGCGCACATCCAGGCTCCGCCGTCTCTCAAGGGTACAACGAATTTATTCAGCGGAGAAGACGGCGGAGAGGGAAGACGAGAAGGACGAGAAGTGGCAGATCCAGATGATACGTACGTGGGACGATACTTAGCCGGCGATGGACGAGATCACCCGTCGTAAATCGTCGATGGATCGACTTTCGAGAGGCGGCTCCCTCCGGACGATTAAAACATAGAGGGACTCGTGAAAATTGAAAGCGATGGATAAGGGCGACCTTGCACCCGTCGACGCAAGTACTCCATCGAAAGACAATTGGCGTGTCTGACGTACGTGTGTGACAATCGCCGTTCGATCCAACGGTCGTACACGTTCTTTTTTTGCTTCTAAGACTATGCGAAATGGAGCAATTTTGGGTCGAATTTAATTAGAGTCCCAAGGGGTTTTTAAAAAACACTGTCGAAAAATGCCAAACGACGCTACCGCACTTTCTCTAATGGCTACGAGAAGACCCATAGCGCTTCTTTCATTTCTTGTCGTTATTGTATTCTTTCCTTTTCGGCAGGCTTTCCTGGCATGCTCTTTTTATTTTGTAACGTATTGTTGCACTATTGGTATTATAATAGTATCGTATCTATTGCAAAATGTATTATTTGCATCAAAAGAAGGAGCTTCGACAGTCGGGGACGCACCATCGAAATCATCGAAAAACGAAATTCACCACAGCGTTCGCGGTTTAGTGATAAAATCCTACGAAAAGGCGATTTTGCAGTCGAGATTTATCGATTGATCGAGTTAAGATCGTTTTGGGTGTTCCTCGACGTTCTAGCCATCCAAAAACCGCATATTTAAAGTTTTTACCACGAGTAAAAATTGGTTCAAATTAAACAAATCCGAAGTCCATAGGTAGATAAAATGATGAAAAAAATTTTGCTACGACGACAATTCGACGGTTGTACCTCATAGATTTCGACGATTCGAATACACTTCAGCGAGCTGTTTCGAGGAAAGGAAAGCGGTATGCATAATCGCGATCCTGCGATGGAATCAGATTTGTTGTTGCGATCGATACCCGATAGAAAGGAGGAGCGAGGGATCGACACGAGTTTCGTTCCTGACCCCCCGATGCGCTTCCACGCGGAGATCACGACTTCATCGATCTGTTGATCGTTCGTCCGTACGCGTCCGATGGAAGTTATGAGATCTACGGGGACTCCTTGGCCCTTCTGCGGACGCCCACGAAGGATGTCACAGGAATTTTGTGAATCCAAGAAAGATTTTGCCCTAATTCTATTGTATTTTTCTTAGACTTCCTATGTTTACTCGAGCCTATTATCGACTTCTCTCGTTTCGCGGCTAAAAAATATCCTTATCGTGTTTAACTATATGTCGCCTGATAAGGAAAACGTTTCCAAATTTATGGCGGTTCTATGTAATTCGCAGCACCTAAAAATAGAATACTTGGCATAAGTATTCCAAACACTTTGGCGTATGTTTATTTATTTTTGTTTGTTTTTAGAGGAGAGCTCGCATCACCTAAAAGTTCCCAAAGCGTTCTTCGAGGATCGTTTTTTCATGGCAGGATCACGTACGTATATTGGAAAAAAATCATAAGCGCCGGATGATAAACAGCTCGGAATCGAAGTCGTTTTGGCAGATTGATCGATTTAGATTGAGAGATTACCCCCATCCCAAGTATGTCTGGTCCTCCTTGTCGTCCTTCTTCCGAACGACGACGACGACGACGACGACGACGACGACGAGACACCACGAACCAGTACTGATTTATCGGCTTGGCCGTGACTTTTGTCAGGTATATAAATTCATTGACCGCCGGAATCGTCATCGCCGTAATCGCCTTTATTTATCAATATCGCCGGGAAGGTACCATCGATCAGGTTACACGCCCATTTAGGTGGTTAACGCTAGCACTACCAACCCCGTCAAAATGACGGGTTTCGTATAAATTCCTTTAAAATTATCAACATCGTCTTAGTATTTTTACTCTACAATTTGACGCTAATTATTTCAAGAATGTCCAGGATGAACGACGCAATCGCATCGTACTTTCTTGTAAAAGTTGCATAAGAAATTATATTGTTGCAATGTAACATAAATTGCGTAAGGTAACGTTCAGAAATTTCTTTTTAACGATACAGTGAACCCTCCTATAACGCGGTTTTCGTTCAGCAACATTCCATCAATTCCCTTCATCCATTTCATCCGCTGCAAAATCAATTTTGAATGAATATACAATGCGAACCTTACTTAAAAATGTACTACGAACGCCGATTTTTTCAAACCATTTACGACAGATTAAAAAATGATGAGAACAGAATTCTTATTCGAGCGTGGAAGGAATTCTCTATTTTAGATAGTATTGGAATCGTGTCATCAGCTTGCGCGGAAATTAAACCATCAACGCTCGATACATTTGTTGGTTGGAAACCTTTTTTGCCTGAAATGATATTTCACTTCCACTTGCAGAAATAGTAAACATTGCTTCTCGTTTAAGCAGTGAAGGATTTGCGATAAACCATCAAGACGTAGAAGAACTAGTACTTCAGGAAGAAACCTTAGACTTGGTAGGCGAAAATATGGAAAACAAATGAGTGCTAAATCTCACGAGTGCGAAGTTTAAAAGAGCAAAATTTAAGAAACTGTTTAGCTCCTTATAGAGTTTCTAGTGCAGTTAGAAAGAAAACGATTGAAAATCAACACGAAGATTTGTCAAGCGAAGAAAAAATTTGGCCCATTAGAAGACGAAGAGTTATAGGCCGCTCATATTTGAAAGCGAGGATGAGTGTTAAAAGCGTTCAACGCGCATGAAATTATGTCACGCAATTATACATGATTTTTTCGGTTTTGTTGGAAAACAATTTTTTAGTTCAGTTTAGTTTAGTTTCGGTTTGACTTTTTTTATCATTTCCTTGTACGAACCCTTCGATTCAATAAAGATAATTCTATCGCACTTAACATATTACCTTGCCTTTTGTGTTTGTAAACATTTTTGCACAACCGTATGATCCCTAACTTGACGCTCTGAGAATGCAATTTTCACTCAAGTATATATGCATCCAAAGTATAAATGCATCCTATAAAATACGATATAAATCGCAGAGAAAACGCAGAGAGTCGTCCTTGAATTCGACTTTTTTTTACCCTTTCACGCTTGGATACGCTTATTAGAAGCCTATTGGATTTTTCCTTCACGCTCTCGCTATACCAAGAGTTTCACCGTCCTTCTTAGTATTCTTGTTCTTTCTCTTTTTTTACGTTGGTTTTTCCGATGTAGGTCGGCCCTTACAAGTCTTAACCGTCGAAATTCCTTGATGGAATAAGTCGATTGTACTTAATCGCGCCGTATTATCGAAAGATATTCTTCTTCCTTTATATATTTTCTTTATCGTTTCGTTAATGCTGTCTCTATACCGCTTACGTACACTAATCGAGTCCGGTCGCAAATTATCGAACTCGTCGACGATTGGAGCCATCGATAAAACTTATTACGACGACAAGATTTTATCATCGGATAATTACAGTATAATTTGAAAAGGAAAATGAGCTCTTTTTTATGTTCTCTTTCAAATTTTACGAAGAATCGTCGATCCTATCGAAACATTTCTACGATAGAAAAAACGTTGACAAGGGACGAGATAATTCTATCGGATTCGACGGATTTGAAAACCCTTGGTAAATATTTATCTAGGCATAGAATTTTCATTATCCTTTTAGATCGTAGATGGTGATTTCGCAGAAGTTCGACCTATCTTTGGTATTTTGTGGATTTTTGCCTTATCTCGATAAGCAAGAAAGAAAGACGACGATGCTGCCCTTATCTATGCATTTTAATCGTAATTTCTAGAAAAAAAATAACGGCAGTAAGAACAATTATCTACGGACCGATTACCTATAGAAAAATTCCTCGCATTCAATGACATTTCCGGTAGAACGGTTCGAGTTAGAAAGTCGTTATTCGAGGCGATATTGAAATATATTTAAAAAATTTTATTATTCCGTTTAAAAACTCGTACGGCTACGTATTCTCGACCGAATGCGTTGCGTTATCAAGAAACGAGTACGTTCGTTTACAAGTACCCATCGTCAGTGACGGTAAATATAAAATTCTTTTCATGGATATACTTTAGTCGATGCACTTTCGTAAATATCGGCCAGCGTGCAGTTTGATTTAATCGCGTTTCTCATTACGATGCGTTCGGCATTGCCATCGCGCGACTCTTCGATGCGTATAAAACTAGTTCTTACGATGCGTGCGTAATACCTGCGGCGTTTTCAAAACGTTCGTTTTATTTCCCAATAAAATCCATATTCGCAATCGACAACGTCCTCCCTCGACTCTAAACGCTTCGACGTTCGTCTCCAACGTTTCTAAGCGATAAAAGCCGCACGAATTTTCTTCATTTTTTAAACGCATCGAATTCACGCGATATACTTACGTTATTCTTTATTAACCGTTGGTTAAGCAATTTTTTCACGAAATAATCGCTTCGTTCGAAATATTCGCCGTATTCGTGATACCTGAACAAATAAATTCGTAGTGAAAACGTGCTTGGTATCCAGATAAGCGGCTCGCAAGGGAACAGCCGGGTGCCGCCTTTTCTAGACGACGTTTCCACATGTTTGCCAGATTCCGAGATCCCCGTCGACGATCTCGCATCTCGTTCACCACGACGAATTATTTTTATCGATTCGTTCTTATGCAACGACGCACGCCCCTGGCAGGGGGCATTTGCCGAACGGATCTCCCCGCTAAGTTTCAACGCCGAGTCGAAGCGACACGAGCGAATCTAATTCTCCTCCTCGACGAAACGTTTCTTAGCGATCGACAAAGTAAATAACTCCTAACTTCGACATGGTTTCGATTTTTTATCTCTTTTCCACGTCTTTTCATCGATCACGTTTTGACGCGAAAATAAGGAACATCTACGTAACCGATAGAATCGACTCTCCTAAGAAGAGGACAGAAGCTATCGAATTGGATTTTCTCTGGCTCTGAGAGCGCGCCGCTTCGAATGGACGTCTGGTACGCGATCGGGACGCCGATCCTCGATCCAACTTCCTCGATCCTCGCGTACTCGCGTTCGACGTACGCTCGGTTACTGGCGCTCTTTCGGCCGAATCCGTCCTTGCCGTCGAGGGCGGTCCGCGAGATCGAGTTCGAGGAAAAGGGTCCCCATCGCGAGAGCCATATTTATAACCGTGCCGCATTTCGTGTTAAGTAAATCGGAGACCGGGTGGAAAGACGGACGGACGATGGCTGCTCCGCCAGATTTAATTAATGACCCGCCGAGTTTGATCTGCCGCTACAAAGACCGAAGTCTCTCTCTCTCTCTCCCTCTCTCTCTTTATTCTCTTCTCATTCTCCCCATTCGTTCCTTCCTTTCTCGCAAGTACCTACGCGACTCGTGTCCTGCGTCGCTTTTCTCCTTCTCTTCCGTAAAAGCTCCTCCACGAATGCTGGAGAAGGGGGGGACAGAGAGAGAGAGAGAGATAAAGAGAGACACCGCAGTTTATTTCGGTCTTTGAACAGAGCGAGTGCAAGAAAGGGTGACCTCGACTCTTTCTTACCGAGTCTCTCTCTCTCTCTCTCCCCCGTATATTGCTTCGTTCGCTATCCTTTTTCCTCCTATCGTCATGGAAGATGCGATTGGCGCGACGATCTCGATGCTTAAACTCGATCAATTCGAATGGCGAGTTATCGAAAGCGTCGGAAAAGGATTCGATGTCGTAAAGTAAAAAGGAAATCTACAAAATTAGGCACTTGGAGATCCACGCAAACATTCTACCTCGTTCTAGACAGATTAAAACTATCCACCCTGTTATTTGCCGATCGAAAAGGATTCGATGAAGGATGCCGGAAAGCAAAGAGGAAATCTACGGAATCGAAGAACGATCGATCGAACGTTCGTAATCGTCATCGAGAGCGCGAAACGAGCGTCGACCTTTCGAAGGATTTGCATTTCGAATGGACGATGTCGGAGAGCCAAAAACAACGACGAAGACGACGACGTCGACGACCAGACGAAGACGTAGCTGAGAACTCGAGCACCGTATAGTTATTTCGAACTTGACCCAGATTCCCACCTTTCTACAAACTGCGCTTTGACGGATAGCATCTCACGGTCGACGGACGTTTCTTCCTCCTCTCTGTAACGAATCGTCGTTGTCGTTGTCATTGGCGTTGAAAGAAGTAGATCGATGAAACGGTCCCGTGGCAATATCTACCTCTATTTCGATCGACTTTTTCGCTCGTTCTCAAAGACGAAAAGACGTATCTACGATTTATTTTTGGAGACTCGGCGATGGAGAGACGCTATACGTCACGGTGCTCGGAAGAACGGCTGGCGCGCGCGGCGGACCTGTCGATTAATAGAGTCGTTCGCTGCTAAACGACGTTTCCAATCGTTTATCATTTACGTTCCGTTCCGTCCGCTATCTCGATGTGGCTACGTGTTTACGTGCTGCCGATTATTGTTGGGAAAAAGTGAACGACGTGGCTTCGCGATAAAAAAAAAATAGAATATTCATAATTAATGACGATAACAAACGCGCGACGATGAGTGTGGATGTCTAACTAAAATTATCGAAGGAAAAAAACAGATGATGTGACGCGTGCTGTGGCCTTCGATCGCCCCAATACCGCCTGGCAAAACCACGACACGCGATACCGTGTCGAAAAAACGCAAGCGATGGATCGACTGCTGTCACGTGGTCGGCGCCTATCCGACAAAAATGCCCAACTTTGCTTTTTCTTCCCCCGACGAATCCTCCTTGGTAACACGATCGAACGAAATCGAAAAGACGAAACGACAAATATTGAATCGATCGACACGAATCATCCTCG
>JAITYT010000578.1:517939-538313 GCA_025433975.1 Liostenogaster flavolineata | reverse complement strand
ACGACGACGACGATGACGACGATGATGACGACGGTGGCGATGACGACGACGCGTCTACCGAGACCGAACATCGTGCGTGAAGCGATTGAAATATTAAATAGACGCTTGAAGAAGTATACCGATTAGGAGGATCGCTGCCTAAAGACGTGCGCGTCAACGCGTCCACTGTCGCGTACTAGCTACCGATGCCTCGTACTAAACATTCCGTCCGAACAGTTTCGCATTATTTCAGGTAATCGTTGTCGGTAAATATTTTGTAGCATCGTTCAACCCACTCGCCACCGACTAACTCGTATATCTCGTAGTTCCTGCTATAAATTTGAATTAACCGCTATTTAACGTCAGATAAATATTCGATCGATCGTATAAAACGAAAACGATAATTTTCAAAATGAAGAAAATTTGGCTTGCAAAACTACTGAATTTTCCTTTCGTTCTTTTTCTATTTAATTGCTTTTACGTCGTCGACCTCACGGATCATTAGCCGTAGTGGAAAAGCTTGTATCGGTCTTGTCTTATCGCAAGAACAACCTAGATAATCCTTCGCATTCGATCGTCCCTACCGCTAACGCATCTTTCATTGCTTTCCTCGAACTCTTCCATTAAAATAGAGCTTTCCAAAAATGCTTGCACGATGTCTCTTCGAGCGCGAAAGGTCAGCGCTCACTTCCTCTTGCAAGCTCGCCTTATTCCTCACGTTCCACGTGAGCGATAAAGACGATTCGTACGAATCGTAATAAGAACGTCGACGCTGCTGGTGGCAGTGACGGCAAGTCGGGGTTGAGGAGAAGCTCGCGACACGTAAGGGGGTCATATAACGGACGCTTACGACGTCCTCGTCGTCGTCGTCGTCGTCGTCGTCGTCGCGAGACGCGGCGCAAACGAGAAAGAAACGGGACACCGTAAACACAGGGCTTCTCGCCACAGACTTAAGGTCTGAACGGGGAGATCGACGCGAGTACATCACACGCGACCTCGCATCAGCACGAAGCGCTCTTTGATCGTGTGCGCGTCGCGTAGCGTGACCGTGACACGCGGCTTTCCGTGCCTGCGCAACCTTCTTGCTTCCTCCTCTCGCGACCATCCCGCGACGCGACACCCAAAACGCGCGTCCATGCGTGCCAAGGAAAGGTGAGATCGTCCTGCCAACCCATCCGTTGACGTTCGATCGCGAGAGGAAAGCTCGTAACGAGAAGAGATCGAAGCACCGGGTGCATCGTACTTGTGAGAATTCGCGATTAAATCGATTCGATTTACGCGTCGCCTAGCTCTATCCGTATATAAAACGTTCTATCGGACGAATTTAATGGAATAAGCACCGAGATATAAATATAGGGCGTAGGACATAAAAATATTAAAAATATACGTATTACGCTACACGTTGTACGTTATCCCTTAGAGCGCGAACCGTCGATAGATCGACTATTGCGCAGTTCGATCATAGGTATCGACCTGTACGGACGTGTCTTAGCGCGCGCATGTATAACGTTTTCTTCTTTTTATTAATTAAATAAATACAGTTATGGTAAAAAATATGTTTCGTTTGAGTAGTATCCGAGGAAGAAGATCAGCACTAAAAGGGTTATTTTGACATTAAATCGATTCGATCGATTCCACGCTATACTAGGATAGCATCTGATGAAGCACGGTGATATTTTGAAAAACGTCAGGAAATTGACGATCAGTTTTCCAAGAATATTTTTTTCCAGGAAAGATCTTTTTCAAGGGTGGCAGAAAACTGAAGAGAATTGGAATACAAGGAAAAGAAGGAGGGAGAGGAGAGAGACAATATCCGCCCGAAAGAAACTGTTCTAGACCTTGGCCTTCCTCTCCCAAAACTACCGATGAAGAGGCGCACGTGGTGCGAGCATCGGCTTCATCATTCAGAAAAGATCCTAAGAAGCCTTGTCCCTTGATTTATGTACGTGCTGCGGGGAGAAAATTTTGGCGACAAGAAGGCGGACGCCTAGAGAACCATCGAGCCTTTCAACGGTGCCTGCGGTATCCCAAGGAGCAGAAATTTTATAGTATTGGTGAATTTCGAGTCGCAGAAACCTAACAATAAGCTGCAGGGTGGACGACGAACTCCAAGAATAAAGCGATTCAATGACTAGCAGCCGTTAGCTCTTCGGGGAAGATTTATTAATGAGTTTTCGCAACCTCGACATTATTCGCCTTTTCCCTATCTCTTCTAAAATCTAAAATAATGTTCAGTTTCACGTTTTCTCGATATTCCAAACGATTACTCGTACTGCCTAGCGTCGAAAGGCCTTAATCCGATCGTTACGTTCTAACTTCTTTCAGAAATAGAAAAATTAATACCATCGACGTATCACGCTACGTATCGAGTTGTCCGGGGGAAAAAATGTCAGTCGATAAAAAATATTAGAAATAATTAAAACGCCCGTTTTGATAGATCCCGCTGATCGCTCTAGGTACGTCCTACCGCTCTTATCAGCGGAGACTTTTCGAACGATCCGATAGTTAAACCTCCATCTTCTTAACGTAATAGAGTTTCCAATCGCATCGTATTCCACAGAGGAAGGAAAGTTCATCCTGCGTCTCGTCGCTCCTCGAGCTCTGCCTCCGCATAAATCGGGATGACAAGCGTAGAGACGGTCGATCGCACGAGGAAAGTCGTCGAACGGAAGAAGTAAGCAGCGTGGAGACGGACGAGCACGACCGAGAGTGATAGTCGATTGGTCGAGATGAGAGAGACGGAGAGCACGCGCGCGAAAGAGACAGCGGACGAGCGAGTGAGAGAGCAAGCAAGCAAGCAAGCAAGGTGGTAGGTAAGAAGGTAGGCGAGCAGGCTGGTAGGTAATATCAAACGAGGCGGTCTTGTACGGATTCTGTTACTAATATGCCTCGGCGGTACGGCAAGAACCCCTGCGCTGCATATTATCCGATACCAATAATGCCACTAATCGAGTTAGCTCACTCCCCTTAAGCTGATATTCAGCTTTATGATACGACCCGCAACCTAACGATTGCAACGCGATGCCACGCTCCGTTCGGATGGATAGCCCGAACGGTTGCTCTATCACGCATCCTCGTCGCAAACTCTCACCATCGATCCATCGTTTCCTTTCGTTTGTCCATTTTTTCGCGATCTTGGGAGTCGACCTTCAACGACGTTCTGTGTTAACGGTGGATCCCATTTGTAGAATGAACTCGACGCTCCCTCGATAAACTCTCCTACGGAGACTAATAAGTATCGTTGCGTGGGAGACGCTTCGAAGTGGGAAGAGGGGGAGGGGAGGGGGAAGAAGACGAAGAAAAAAAGCGTAGGGACGGGGGAGGCGAGGAGAGAGGAGCGAGGAAAAAAGGCGGTGGAAGAGAATCGAGAGAGAGAGAGAGAGAGAGAGAGAGAGAGCAGTACGAAACGACTCTCGGAGTTTTATGATCCGGTCACCGCTCGCAAAAAATCACGATAGCGGGCAAACGTCGGCGCAGCTGCATCGAGCGCCTCCGCCATCGCGTTAGAGACGCATGGTAATTCTCATTGAACGCGTAATTACATTAATTGTCGACCATCGCCAGGACAAATTGCGGCTTTAAAATGAGTCTCCAGACTCTCCGGACGTACGAAAAACACCGTCTTCCAGTTCCTCGAGTCGTGTCATTCGAGACATTCTCCACCACGCCGTCGTTCGTTCCTTCACCTTCCACCCAAGTCGCCGGCCTCCCACTGCTTCTGGTATACCTCGACCTCGTATCGAATCGGCCAAAGGACGAGCAGCTGCCCGGGCAAGCTGTTAAAACTGGCATAGGATACGAAGAAACGAGCGGTACGCTAGCACGACGCCTCGAGTGCTCGCACGAGTCGGCGGCACGCGTCGCGCCATTCCCAATTACTGTCTCTCAACGACAGGTGGATTGGACGATGAAAAACGAAAGACGCCTGACGTCGATACCGATCGACGAGGTGACAAGGTCCCATAATGCCATGCTTCTAAGATTCTGCGATCCGGAATGAACACTTTTCCGATTATCAGCGCTTCCACCCATTGGTCCACCTCGTGCAAATCAATGGAAAGTTCCTCGCTCTGATGATTGGAAATCTGAAAATGAATTTGCTGTTCTTCGGAAGGAATATATCGTGTTAGCTTGTACGGGAAAAATTCGCTTTCCGTAATTTAGCAACGATATCGTTAAAAGCTGAAGTTCCATTTAGAGCAGAGGAAAGTAATTCGTATTGGTCGTGTTGCCAGGAACAGTTCCGTACTCAAGACGCTCGATGACGAGATTATCCGTCCGAATGAAGAAGCAATAGCGATCTTTCGATCTGCCGAGACGATCTTGAGCCGGATCGAGACGACGACTCGAGAAGAGACTCGGTGGAGTTATGGGGGACGTTAGGTTATAATTCCGCTACAGGGCTCTCTCTCTCTCTCTCTCTCTCCCGTTCGCTTTCGCATGCGCGGGCGCTCGCGCAGCCGCCGTGCGTGCACGTGGAATTCGGCTATTAAGCCGAAACCCCGAACGGCCTATAAAATTCGTCTGGCCTCGCGCGTTGTCTGCGAGCGCGCATTAAGCTTTTGCGGTTATGCTGCTGCGGGGCCCGGGTGTCCGGTTCCCCGTACGTTCGACCTCTCCGCCTGCCCTCTCCGTAGCTCCTCTCGTCAAAAATCAAAACTCCGACCGATCGTAAGAGCTCACCTGCTCCCTCCTACGCCTACGAGGCGATCGAACTACCGCGAGAATGACCACCGATGCAAACGGTGTTGTTGGCATTGCTTCGTAAATTCCAGACTGTTCTATAGCGAATCAAAACTGTCACCGATCGAGACGATTTGCCTGACTCTTTCCTACCCCGAAAAAAGTAGAAAATTCAAACATGAATCTGGCGATGAAATTATCCGACTTGCCTGATAATAGACGAAAATGGCTACAGTAATTTTATCTGTCGTTTAACACGTTCCGTGCCAAGCTGTTTTTGTCCTTCGACTATGGTACACGTAGCCCGAAGGTCAAGTTTAACATAAACCATAAATGGTACACGTGGCACGGAACGTGTTAACAAACTATTTTTTAATATCTCTACTGCTAATCAAAACTGCCGTCCATCGAAATATTTACTTGGCTCCTTTCTACTTCGACGGAACGATAAAAGTTAAACACGAATCTGACGACAAAACTATCCGACCTGATTGACAATAGGCTAAAGCGACTACGGTGCAAACGTCGTTTAGATAGATTTCTAAGGTGTCTGGCCCATCCAGGAGGCCAATTTTATCTTTCGTTTAAAAATGTATTTTCTAATCAATCTATTGCGAATCAAAACAGTGATTTATCGAGACATCTACCTGACTCTTCTCTACTCCGACGAAACAATAAAAGACAAGCCTGAATCTAACAACGAAACTACCTGACCATCGATAATAGATGAAAATGAGCATAATAGGTGCAGTTAAATTCGATCCTGCTAGGACATTTTGTAAAGTCGGGGTCCATCCTAGAATTCCGTTTCATCTTTCTATAGAATTCACGAAGAATAGAACCAGCAGAATATCGATTCTCCAGTTGACGAATATACGTCCTTCCGCTACGACGAGGTTGTTTACCCTTGAACGATCAAGGCGGTCGGCACAAGTCGAGTTCGAAGTCCAATCGAAATTACAGTTGTCGATTTAGAACAAAGTTGTCTTTGCTGTCATTTCAACGATCTCCACCTTTTCGTGGTTCGGTGCACGACGTTGTACCATCCCCGTCTGTAGCTCTTTCTCTCTCATCCAGCGGAGTCAACGAGCTCCGAATACTAGGGAGAGAGAGGAGGGAACGAAAGATTCTCAGCGAACGCTTTACGATCTCTAATTATAACGATTACGTCGTGCTTCTCGACCGATCGTAAGCAGGGCGAACTTTCGTTCCTGTCAGCCTGTCCTGATGTCCCGCGCTTCCGAGAAGGATGCCAAGCGGATTCTCGTTCGATCTGCGTCTCCACCGACGTCGCGCGAATTGGATTCGTGAAATTCGTCCAATTTCCCTTTCGTTCGAATATCGATGGACTATTTTGGACGCATCGATCTCATCGAAATCGAGTTTCGTTTGGATCGTTAGAGTCTCCATTCGACTTTTCCAACAAAATGCATCGGTAAAGTTATTAAAAATATGTAGAAGTAAGAAAGATTTTCGAACAACTCGCAATGTAGAATCGAAGAACACCGGCAAACGTCCGATCGAGGATAGCCATAGTCCGAAGAATCCGAGGAGGAAGGATACGCGAAGGCAACGATTAGTATCTCGAGAGGGCGGTGCGACTCGCCCATACGTTAAACAACCTCTCTACCCCTTTCGCTTGCTCTCTCACTCTCATCGTCGGCTCTTCTTCCTTCGCTTCTTCTCTCTCACGCTAAGATTTCGCATTCGCGACTTCCAACCTCCACCGATGGTCATGCTGCCTCGCGTAGTTTCGTTTCCCCCGGAGGATGTGCTGTGCGCCTTGCCTCTTGTCCAATCGTGGCCCACGGAACTTCCTATCGACGATGAGGGGTTATGGGAGGGGAGGGGAGGTAGCAGCCTCGGTAATAAGCGTACATAATAATAGATCAGAAATATAATGTCGGCGAACGAGCGTCCCGCGGCTAAAATGTATTACGACCGTCGTCGCCACCGCCGCAGACACCGCCACCATCATCCACGCAACACAGTGAAGTAGTCGAGCTACGACGACGACTACGGTTAATCCCAGCGATGACGAACCAAGTATGGGGGAGGGGGTGGGGGGCATTATCGATGCTACCGAAGACGCATCGATGCTGCTCGAGAGTCGTCGAAACTAGGCTTATGGAGTAAAACAAAGTTCTATTCGACTCCGACTAACATCAATTTTGGCCGTTCAGTGCACACATCGATTAACTCCACTTCTTGACAAATCTGAAATTTAAGCGTCGAAGCACTCGGTATAGTCGTAGCTCTTTATATTTATAATAAAATTCCCAAATAATAAAGATCGACACCGTTAAACGACCAAGTTTAGCAGGCGCTAAACGGTAATGATAAATATTCGTTTGAATTCATATTGTAGAAGGAATTTTATAAAGCAATGTTCCTTTTTGCTTTTTAACGGCTCGAAGAACGGGCGGCTAACGTCGACATTGCCGATGCGTTGATAATCATCCCCGTCAAAATCGAGTCTACGGAAGAAAACGAAGTCCTACTAAATCTTAGCAACGAGAAACGACAACGATATCTCCTCAAAACCGATACCAAAATGCTACTAGAAGATCAGATATGGAGATTAGAGCCAGATAACGGCTAATCGCTAGCAACAGCCTCGGTGAGATGAGTCACGTCGATTACGATCGAGGATAAGGCAGGATATCGTGCGAGACCGAGTGATTGACGACGAAGGATAGGCGTCTTCTTCCTTTCGAACGTAGGAAAAAAGTGTCGTACAAAAAGGGCTTGGTGGATGCGAGGAAATCGGTAGAATCCATCCGAGAGGAGGTGTATCACCGAAAGCTGGAGTCTCGGTAGTGCGCGTTGGCTCCGTGTAGCAGGAGAAACGACGTACACGAGCAGCCAAAGTGGTCGAGCAAGGACGAAGGGGAAAAGAAGGAGAAAGGAAGAAAGGAAGGAAGAAAAGTGGAAGGGAGGGCAAGAGGATTGGCGGTAAGTACATGGGATGAGACGTTTATATACCCCCGACGATGTCTATAACGCCTCGAGTTACGAGACGCATTTACGAGCGAATGCAACTCGCGCCAGACGTCAAGAGAAGGCAAACCCCCGTTTCGAAGTTTGATGGCGCACCACGGAGCCGGAGCATAACCTCCGAAATATCTCGCTCCTTTTGCTTCGACTGCGTTACGTGCCCTCGTCGTCCTCGGCCACGGCCTCGTCCTCGTCTCTGACGTCCAATTTCTTCGTATTCCTCTTCGCCTTCTTCTTCGTCGTTTAGTTCGTCTAGGACCAGCAGTCTTCGTACTCCTCTTTCGCGACGTCACTACGAATTCCGGCTAGGCGGGCATCTCCCGGCAAGAGTTCGACAAATGAGCCGTTCGGTGCACACGCCGATTAACTCCATAAAACGAAAAGCGAAGATAGGCGACGAAATAATTGTTGCCAATTCGCATTAGAGTACGGAGTTAATCGGAATTGCTTCTCAAACGAATCGATCGTTATTCAATGGCAAAAAAGATATCAAAAAGTGGAGTTAATCGATGCGTGCACCGAGCGGCTCGAATAATAGGCGACAAAGCGCGGTCGTTCACCCATTACGAGTGATAAATGGCGGACGGACAGGCTCTCAACGTCGAGCGGTACGCACCTACTTCGTCTTGGAGCGATAGATCGATACCGGCAACGGTGACGGATATAAATGCGACTAATCGAAGGGAATCGAAGAAGATGGAAGAAGACGACACGAATGTCCGCGCGTACGTTCGCGTAAGATAGGTTCGAGGAATCATCGATAGATTCGTTCGAGGCGAAGTGAAACGTCGTAATTCCTTCTCGTCAAAGTTGGAGATTGGCAATAGCGATGGTGGTGATCGCTGTCGCTGGAAATCCGCGTTCTCGCGTAGCTAGAGAGCGCGCGAGCACAGCCGGGCGGCGGCGTCACGGTTCAAGCCATTAAATTAATAATTTGTGGTCGACAACGGGCATTGTGGGATCCGATGCGAACGTTATAACGTGCTGGATTTTATTATCGGTCCCGATGGCGTATGCTAATTTACTGCTAATTGTATTCTAGCGTGCGACAATGATGCCTTCGGTGCGCGGAACGCAATCGACTGTCGCAAACAGACAAACGTCGACCTGTCCGATGACTGGCCGACCGTCTGCCACCGGGACACGACCGATCGACCGTCGGACCGACCGGTCGCCTATCGTTGAAATTATTCTTCGTCTCGTCTTGAGCGAATGGCCGTGAAGCGAGAATTCTTCGTCTACCTCCTCCGCGTCGTCGTCCCTTTTACGCCGGAAAGAACCACCGCAATCGAAAAGTATTGGATTCGACGTTTCGAAGCTGACGTAGTAAATATGCCACGCTTAAATGTATATAAATTAGAGGGGGGAAGGGGGGGAGAGGATGCATCGAGCCTGTCTTCGTTGTCTTATCTACTCCCCGTCGATAAGAGAAGCTTGATTTGACGATTCTTGATCCGAGCTCGAAGAAACTATGTCCGCGATGGCGAATACTTGGCTGGAAAGAGACGCTAGGATTCTTTGTAGGCGTGCACTCGAATCGCTCAACTATACAAATCGCTCGAATACGAATCATCCGTACGATCTGATCGAACATTTGAATAATAAGAAAAGTCGCACAAGAGACGCGACAGCTTGAATCGACCGACAGGATTCTTGTCTATCGTTGATCGCGCCAGGAAAGTCCAAGGAGAGATATTAAAATATGAATGAAAGGGTACCACGTGCGCGTCGCTTATATCGCTGACAAAAGCGATAAGATGTCGCCCGGCGTCGTTCGTAGCCGTGTTTCGCGAGTCCACGTTGAGAACGAAGAGAAAACGACTGGATGAAATTACGAAGATTTTAAAGAAGAAATCGGAGAAATTTCGCTAGAACGGCGAACGATACATTTTTTTACAACTGTTATTTTAAGCATCGCATGGAGAGCTCGAAGGATCAGGCAGGCTTACGATCTCGGTAAGATCTACGGCCTGATATTCGAGGAACGGTCGTATTATTTTAATCATCGTCGAGGGCCGAGGCGAGTCCCTTGGCAACGCAACGGAAGATTCGACGAATCAACGGTCGAAGATAAGACGAGAAGCGTATAGTGGCGTCGGAACTGGATGCGTCTCTTCTGTCATTTAATGGACGGTGGAGGATTTAAAGGAACGGAAATCGAAAGGTCCTTTTCCGAAAGTTTCGAGCAAGAGAGCATTAAGAAACATAAGGTCGGCACGTGCGGACCACCCTTCGGAGTTCCTTTTGCCAGATAAAACCTGAGTCGCAGCGATTCTCAACCTTTATCGTAACTCCGAATGCGATGGAAAATGTCAAAACGTAAAAAGATGGACCGTCGAACGACAGTGACGGACGATTGCAAGAAATTCGAACGCCGATCGATCTGCAACGGATGTTCTTTATCGTGGCACTCCTCCGATAGGATGCCACTTTATGGATACGATAAAGTCGATTTCGAGGGAAAGTACCATTAAAAAGAATAGAGACGATAGAAAGGATAAAAACAAATTCCAAAGCAAGCACGAGGAATATTTATTTCGGTCGAAATAATAATGACAAATCCCAAAAAAAACATTCCTGTTTCGAAGAATGAAAGGAAAAGGTATGGAAAGAGGAAGGTCGTAAGAGCAAACAACACGAGGCAAGGTCCGATCGCCTTGGGACTGTCCAATGGGATAAAACCAAGGAGACCCCCTATCGAGAGGGTCCCGATCGGTAATCTGGGAAAGATACGGCGGTTCTCTCTCTCTCTCTTTCTCTCTCTCTCTCTGTACACAATGACTATCGATATCGTTCTCGTTCATCTAAGGCGGATTGTGTCCAGGGTTGCTCCGTGTTCCGCACGCCCTCTTTCCGCGAACCACTCTAACGGTACCGACCGCATCGGTCGTTCGATGCTAATTCCTACGTCGTCGTTCGAGAAGCACCTCGAAGATTTTCCGGCGTAATCTTGGCCGGCATCTCGGATACGGGAAGGCGGAGTAAACTGGAAGGGGTTTAATGCGCGAATACCGAAAAGCATGAAAAGTAGAATTACGGGTATCCTTTTAGGTAATCACCAGAAAAGAACATCGATTCCAAGGAGTTCCGGCCTTGAAGACGGAAAGAGGAGATTTTTCCCGCTGGCTTTGGCGGCAAAAACGAAGAAACCGGCCGACAAAGGCGGATGGATTCCGCAATGGCGAAAGGAAGCCGAGGAATGACGCAGAATTAAACGCACGGCGCGTTCGCCCGGCGACTATTGCAAAAGGGGATTATTATTCGAACGCGAGCGGAGACCGGTAAAATCAATCGGACGGCGATAAATATCGGATAATCATAGATCGCGCCGCGTTGGTAGACATGGAGAAGAAGGCGATCGTATCCCGCGAGAGGCGCGCTTTTCCCTGCACCCTTGAAAAAGTGTCCCTAGAAAAAATCGGTAGTAAAAGGGACGCAAGGTTACGCCTGGAGAGAAAACAAGATCGATCGTCCTAATCGCGATGCTCTCGAAATTTCCGCTCGTAAATCGTCGCGTTCTTGCCAGAACACGATCGACGCTTTAGGTGGCAGCAAAGAGCGGGCGGAAGCCGAGGGCGACGGTTGCCGACTTTATGGCGCTACCTGAGGAGTGGCGACTGCCATCGCGGATCCCCTAATGAAAATACGATGTCAGAGTTGGAAAATGAAGCGATTCTAAAGTTATCGGAGGCCTTCGCGACGGTAGATCGTTCACTCTTTACCAAATTATTTCCATTGTTCTGCTTAGCGAGGTGACGACGACGACGACGACGACGACGACGACGAGGAGAGAAGAGAGAGCGAGAACAAAGCGTCGAGAAGGAAGAATTCGAAAAATCAAGGAGTGGCGAAATTGGAGAGGTGCCACGGGAGGAAGATAGATTAAAGGAACGTCTGAGAAGAAGGGGAGGAAAAAGGGAACTTAGCTGAGCGGACCCAAACGCGAAAAGGGTCGACGGATTCGTGGAAAATCGATTGACCAGCGATAATTTCGCATCAAGGTCCAATCCCAAGCGCGGAATACTTTTGTCTTCTAGGGCCGTACTATTTTAAATATAGCCTGCGAAATGCGCCTGACAAACGATTTGTCAACGTCTTCGATAAATCGTCCGTACCTTTTGGTAAGCTTCTTAGACGGCCATTGTAGTAAATCGAGTTTTACAATGATCGCGCGGGAAAGACGTGCCACGCACGTCGTAATGCTTTTGTCACGGAATACACTGGACCGTTCTGGTGGGTGAATTTGTTGCCAGCGCGAATGATTAGCTCCTATGGGCGAATTCTCCGCCTTGAAACTGTTTCTGGACGATGGACGGTATTCGGAATGGAGTACGATCGGTAACGAAGAAATAACTTTCTGTACGAACGATTTTCAAGGGGAATAAAACTAAGCTTAAAAGGGACGGCATCGACGAGCATCGAAACGCAAGCCGACGACCCAAGAGGAAAGTGTCCTTTTGACGCTGGTTAAATTTGAAAAGAAAATACGCGAGCTTCGTTACGTTAGGCGCTCGCTTTTTTAGTTACGCGATAGTCGCGATTCTTAACAACACGACGATAATTAACTTGGATGCGCGTACCGTTGAAAGTCGTTCCGTTCTCATTCCGCTTCGACGTATCGAAATCTTTCTCGTTCGGACGTGCTACGCCTACTCGTCCAATTCGATCCTTCTTACGCGTATATTCGCAATCCTATTAAAACGTTTTACACCTCCGACGATGTCGAAACAATGCGGAATCGTGGAAAGATACGCGTTATCCACGACCGAGGAACGAACCGATCGACGAATGGAACTTTTTCCACGCGAAAACGTTCCGAAAAAAGGCAGGAAAAGTAAGAGAAAGGAAGGGAGGAAAATGGCGAGTGAGAAAAAAGAATAGAAAAATGTAAAGATACGATGGCGTTTCTGCGAGTGGAAGTATTTAGGTTAGTGGCCGGCAACGATCCTCCATCGTCTAATCCACGAGAGAGGTGACCGTCCGTCCATTAATAGTCAGGCAATAGAAGCCTTGGCTTCAATCGTAAAAATATAATTGCGACGATTGCAACAACCTTATCTGAGAACCGAAGCGGATAATAACACGCGAAATGGACCCGTTACGTACTTGGACGGTGCCTGCTCGACTTTGATGCAGAGACGAACGAAGTAGGAAGGAAGAGGTGAACTTGAGGGAGAGAGAGAGAGAGAGAGAGAGATACCGTGTAAAATACGAGTCCGTTGCCATTACGCAACGCTATACATCGAGATGATAATCGACGTAACGCATCGAACGACGGGCATCGATCGTCCGATCGGGCCAGATCTTGCATAGGATTCCTTTGCGAGTCACGTATTCATCGTTGCCTTTCATTCGGAACACTCCGCACTACGATAGAAGAATCGCTAATACTCGACAGAAAAAGATCGGATCGTAAATCCAACTCGGATTTTTTCTTCATATTCGATCGAAATAAAAAGACTTTTATGGGAACATATTACGATTTAATTTGCCGGTTTAATAAAAATAAGTATATATATATAGAAAGCGTAATAATAAAATGTGGGATGGCGATTATATGGCGATATAGGAGCGCAACGGTAAAACGTATAAAGGGTTAATAAGGACGCATCGGTCAGCATCCGTTCCAACACTCTCACTCGAATTTTATTCCATGTAGGCGGTAATTGCCAAAATACTATCGCATCTTTCATAATGATCTACCCTCACGCCTTAGACCCTTGTACGTCCTTCGTACGATAAAGAAAAAAAAAAGACATCGATGTCTGAATTCGTTGAACCTTAGCGAAAGATTGGGATTACAAAACGCGACTTTTAGCCTTGTAACTCTCGAACGAGGAAGACCTACGAACTGCGAGCCCATTCGTACCTAATATCCACGTATTTACATGGCGTATGCATAGAAAGATATAAAGGATCGAATCGATGTAATGGAAAGAACGTATCGCATCGTCCGAATGAAATCATAAAAATGAATCTCCGCGAAATCGATCGTTCGTTGCCCCTTGATCGACCTTGTCGGAGCGAAGGAAGACCAAAGGAGAAATAAATTGGACTTTTGAAAGACAGGATGGCGTCGGTCTGGTCTAAGCTGAACGGAGCCGGAGCGGCTCGCGTTTATTCGCGTTTATTCGCGAGATCGAGCCGATCGTCTGGAAGTCGAGGCTCGAGCGTTGCTTCCACGAAACGGAGATGGAGAGGAAACGCGCCGCCGTGAGGAGAGAAGTCGTCGACCCGAGGCTCATTGGCATGGCGAGTCCGCGAGCCTCGTCGGACGACGGACGAAGACGAGGAGGACAGGGCGTCGTCGTCGTCGTCGTCGTCGTCGTCGCAAGAATCGGGAGAGCGAAAGGCGAGTAAAGTCGAAAAGTCAATACGAGGGGGTCTTCTTACCCCTCGAGCCCCTCTCGGTCTCGCCAGTGTTTGCACGAGAACCACCCGACGGTAGAAACCCGTTTCGCCTTTTTCCATTCCACCTCCGCCACCTTCGCCTCGTCCTTTCCATCTACTACGTCGTCGTCGGCTGCCATAGCCGCGCGATTCCATCGAGTTCGTGGGTTTACTTAGGACCGATACACGCCGATGGCTTAAATTAAATATTCCAACGGACGAGAGGCAGAGGAAATACCGAGCGGGTTACCAAAAATTGTAGAATCCCCTTCCTCTCGAATGATGAATTCAGGCCACCGATGATTTCTGTCCTTCTCTATACATCTTGACGCGTGCCTAGACGTTTTGGAAATATCACCATTCGATCGTAATTTAAAGCATAATAACGGCGGTCTGGTAATTTCTTCCTCTTCTCGACCAAGCAAGTAAGTGGCACTGCGTTAGCGTGGTTTTGATTGCAGGCGCCTCGCTTCACGGTTACCATATTCTTATCAAAATTACCGCGGTATGGGCAACCCTCGTCATCGTAGACAGCAACGAGCGGCACGAGAAGCAACGCGGATAGGTCAAACGCTGGTCTGAAATCACGCGGTGTTACGTGGACGAGCGAATCGCGCCTTCTCCGATACGACTCCAAACGCTCCTCTCCATCTCGGCGTATTCGCCAGCTTTCTACCACTTCCTTTTCTTCTTTCATCCCGCCGAATACCTTTGCGAGTACGAGGTCACGAGCCAAAATAAAAATGGCAACGAGTCCGCGAGAATGGGTACGTAGGCGAATAAGTCGCTCTTTCAGCAATGTCATCGTCGGCGAAGAAGCCTTGAAAATCCACAAAAGGAATCGTTCGAGGAAAAGAGGAGGCTGGGAAAAGGAAACGCGGAATTATTGCGCGCGTTCCGGGAAAGCAGAGCGGCAGCGAGGGTAAAGGAGGAATAGAAGGAGAGGTATACTTTTGAAAAAATTCGACCCCGTGAAATCGGCTTAACCCCGAACGGTCCGTGGCACTCCCGGTGCGCGTCAGCAGCTCGTGCGCGCCATACATCGGCGGAATTCATTCGAAACTCTGGAAAAGAATCGGCAACGGTGGCGGCGACGGAGGAGGCTCGTGCCAGGCCCATTACCTGCATGGGGTCTTTTCCAGCTAAAGGGACCGACCACGCTGCATCCACCATTACCACGCGGTATCTATTAGCGGCGGTAGCCACCTTGCGAGTTTAACCAGGGGTGGCCAAATCATGGCGCATGCGCCAAACTTGGCGCTTTCATGCGTCGAAGGTTTTGCATCGAACTCTGAATATGTTTAATACGCAAAAGCAGCAACGCGAAGCAAGGCGCGAAAAGCTCCAAGTTCTCCTCTGCCGAGCCAAGTATATTCCATCCTTATCTCTATTTACCTATGGGTTAGGTAAGAACGTAAGAAGATATAAAGAGCGTTGGAGTTATATGGCGCGTTTGAACTCGCCTGTCGACCAAATCGGTGGACGACGCGCGAAAGGTTGGCCATCCCTGTGCTAGGCCGATTGGGTGCTAACCCTGGAAAGTTCCACTTGACTCGTCGTAGGGAAAGACAACAACAAACAAACCGAAGCGACAGGGGCGCTCGTTTCGTCGATACGTTCTCCGCCTTTGACACCGTCGTTCTTTCGGCGCTTCTCCTTTCCGCTACCGTTTTCTTCGCGTCTTTTTACCTTTTTTTATCGCCTTTACAGGCGTCGACTTACGTCGAGCAAAGCGTCACGACTAATAGACCGGTTCGTCCCTACAGAGGAGGAATCCGAATTCGCCTTGGATGAACACTGACGTCGTTCGTTCGTGTCGAGAATCCTTTTGGTACGTATGTTTAATACGACAACCTTTCGTACAGAATTTCTTATATCAAGGGATGAAGTCAGTCGAAGGGTGAACTTCTTTTCGGCTAATCGAGTGGAAAGAAAGGACGAAGACGAGCTCGTTTCATCGATGGCGACATTTTCATTGAAAAGCAAGGGTCGTTGAACCGCTCTATCGTGCCGATAGATCGCGCAAAAGAGCAAGAGGTCCAAACAGTTCCAAACGGGAAGGAATACGGGCGTTGGACGAGGGCGAACGACTCGCAAAGACCGATACACCGGAGCAAGTAAGGCGTAAAGATCGAGATAATCCTTCTTTTGTTCGTTTTCCTTGGTTCCGGGGGTTGGCGCCGTGTGTCTCGAACGCAGGCGGTCTTTCTTGAACAGGTAGCCGCAAAATGGATTTCTGGAAGTGGGTTCGTCATCTTTCTTCGCGGAATCGACGATAACGTAGAAAGAAGAGTACGACGCAGGACGAAAGGATCGATCTAAAACCGATAACGACAAATGGCGCTGACGATCGGACAAGAATCGTTCTATCGTCCCTTATCGCGAACAAGACCGATAATTACGAAAGGTTCGAGGAAAGCGAAGGATAGCGGCGTGACGCCATTGCGAAACGACAAACCTATAAATATTACATTGTGTCGGTAGGAAGAAAATCATCGTAACGAATGTAACGCTATAAAGCTTAATATCGTCGGGCGCGCGATTAACCGCACGTCGAGCCGGCCGAACCGGCCAACCCGGGCAAGCCGCTCGTGTAAACGTAATTGTACGTCGGACGGCGTAACGATTATTAACGAGCGCCGCGTTGCCTTGGCTATAATAAAAGCGATAACGCGCCGTAAGCGATTAACCGTAATTATAAACGTCATTGGTGCTCACCGACAAAGTCATTCGGTCGATTATAGGCGGACAATAATGGGAAGGACGGCATCGTGGCGGCGTGTCCGTTCCTTCGATCTAGCTTCATGATGCACGCCGACCGATATTAACGAGATTAATGCCCGTAATCGGACACGCTTTGCTCTTTCGCCTGGTTAACCGATAGTAGGCGCGTTCGTGCCTTTCGCTCGCTAAAAGAAAATGGCTAAAATCGACGGAGCGATTCACGGCGCGCCCCATAAACTCAAACGTACGCTTAACCGCTTAACCAGAGAGTTCGTTTACCGATTATGTATCCCGTAATGCGCCACGTTCGCACGAATTAACTCGTCATCCTCGGTTAATATTTTTAGCTTCTCTTCTTTGTTCGTGGAGTCTTCGTCACTCTGTCCGAAAGCAAGGCAGATTCCAACGGAAAAGGAGCAAAGTCACGAAGGTTGGTGTCGATGTTCCTCCAGCGTGAATTTTGTCTATCGCCGTAGAAAGGAAGATACGATTTTCTAAAAATACTTTTGGTACGCAAAAGCCATCTACGTGAACGGCCAATAATGCCGCCATGAAATTACACCGACAACGAAGATAAGAAGACTCAATTACGCTCCTTCGCCGGCAAGAAGGATTCTCTTTCATCGCGTTTCCTCGGAGCGGCAGAAAAATGGAACGAATGGAGACCTAAAGCTTCGAACACCTGGCCGAAAGGTATCGACTCGGACTTCGAAGTCAAAAGCGACGAGGAAAAGGCGCGGATATGATATCGAATCGGTGGCGATGCGCAGGACGCATCCGCCTTAAGGGGATACGCAACGGCGCACGAATATAAAGGCAGGCGTGACCGCGGCGAACGTCGGACCAATCCCGATTCAGTCTCGTCCACCTCGTCCTCCTCCACCATCGGCGGAGAGCGAGTTGCTCTTTTTTCCTCCTCGTTTCATTCACTCCCCCCTCCTGGTTCCTCTCCTCATCGGCGTCGTTAACCCTCATCGTCCCTCACCACGCACGGCCACCCGGTTCGACGCGAACGAAACGCCGTGATTCCCCACCCGACCTCCAGCCGGTTGCCTTCTTCTCTTCCTCGCTCGCTCTACCGTCACCTCCTTCGTCCTCGATCGTCGTTCCTTCGAATCGCGGGAGAAGCCGGTATCGGAACTCGGTGACTTCGCGTCCTCTTTTAATTTCGCTACGGCTAACGCCATGAAGGATTTTTCGAGAACGCCGCGACAACGTCAAAGCTCTGGCTCCGATACGTTCGAACGATTCCGGCAGCTCGTTACGTGCCGCCGGTTTGTCATTTCGATAAAGAGTAGGAAACGAAGCGCGACGGAGCTACGAAGGCGGAGGTAAAAAATTGTTTTATATTCGGTATGGCGACAGCTTGCGTGACTGATAATGAAAATCATATTCAAAAATGTTATTACTGGCTCGGTAATGCTTATCGGCGCGCTTTTGCATTTTTCGTGATGACCGTGATGTCGATGGCTGAATCGGCCCATTATCGCTATTACGTTTAATCTATCGATTACACGCGACTTGCGTCGATCCAACTGGAAGGACGTATGCAATTTCAGTAATTATACAAAATTGATAATAAGAGTTATATAAAATGTTGTCGAAACTACGTCGTTTTAACCGGAGACTAGTTATACGAATAATAACTTTCGGATATGCGCGAATGGTACGTATCGTCGTCCGCTACCGCGTAATTTCGGAGTAGTAATAATGCGATTCGCGTCGGTACCTTCGCACACAAAACGATCGAACTCTACCCGATCGAGATCGCGAAACGAAACGTTCCCATGCCGATCGACGCCCGTGGAAGGACGCAACGTCGAAGGCAGCAGAAGAGGACCGAGGGAACGGGCCCGCGCGAAAGAGGGTAAAAAGGTGGCGGAAGAGATTGGCGAGACTCGCAATATTGCGTCGCGTCTATCCGTCCGACCGGGGCCGGTATATTAGCTCCGAAATCTAATTATGAAATTTTTATAGGGCTATCGTAAAACAGCCGAATAATAGTTCGTAACTCCCCTGAAAACGAGGGAGATAGGCCGAGAGAGAGAGAGAGACTCGGACGAACGCGCACACTCGCACGCTGCTCGAGATAATAGCTGTGGCGGATGGCCACGATGCCAGCCATCGTAAAAGAAAACAGTGAAGCTCGTTCGGGTACCTTCGAAGGACGCTCCTCGCCTACTCAAGGACGCTTCCTCGATATTCCGACGATACCTTAACTAAACTCACGAACCGCTTAGCGGCAAAGCGATTCCTTTCGTGCCGTTATCGCGTACCGCGTCCTCCTGTCCCTCCTTCCTTTTTCGCTAGATCCACTCAGCCTTGTTCCTTGCGAGAACGACGACGTTCCTTCGACCTAGCAACTCGTGAAATCCAGCTCTACCAAACCTGTTACGAATCGGATCGATCGATCCTGCCGAATTCGACGCGTCTAATTTGGAGAAAGGGAGGATAAAGGAGCTCCGTTTATCGTTGCATCGGATCGAATCGATGCCACGCAGAGCCATCACTCGAAGAAAGGATGAAAAGAAAATAGGGACTGGTTTTATCGCGCTAAACGGAACGTTCCGTTAAGCGTACCTCACTCTAAACGCGATTTCTCTTCGGCGATGACGCGTAAAGAACTTTCGGCGTACGCCCTATGCCTGTGAAAAGAAGTCGTCCGCGGACACTTCGTCCTCGTCGTTCCTCGTGCCAAAGATCCAGAAAGAAAAGGGAAGGAAACCTACAATTTCGATCTTACCTCTTCTCTGACTCTGACGACTCTTCCGACTAGAGTTTCGTTAGGTCATATCGTAGCGTAGAATCCATCGAAGGAGGAACTTATTACAGTTCGTTCTTTCCAAAGCCTGAAAGAAGCGATTTCGATGGTTATCGACTACGGATTTCTCGACTACGGATCGATCGATTCATCGATCGCTAGATTCGACACTGCGGACTATTTTGCCCAGGTGCCGTTTTAAACGGTACCTCGTGGCATAGACCCTGTTACCATCGTTACAATCGGTTCTTTGCGAATATCGCCGATCGATCGACGCGATCTAGGCTCTTTGGTGGTCTCGACGCGATATCGCGGGCCGCGCCGTAACGAGAGTCGATGACGTCACGACATGGCGTCTGCAGGTGAAACACAGCAGCGAGGCCAGGACCGTCGTAGGTGAGCGCACTCGCTAACCGATCCGATTGGCCGAATGAGAAATCCCCGCCCTTGCGCCTCGCTGCGCCGAACTGCAACGCGCGTCGTTTGCTCTCGAGAGACGTCGAGAGCTCGTTCGAGAAGGATCTCCTCCCTCTCCTCCCCCTCCTCCCCCTTCTCCACCTCCGTCGCTTTATTCGCTATCTCCCGGATCGTCGTCGTCGTCCTTCCTTTCTTCCTTCCTTCTTTTTGGCCCGTTTCTCGGCGCTTTGGCGACGCACGCATACACGAAAGCGCATGGTCCGGTATGCAAGCACGATTCACTGCGTTTACACCTTCGCTCCCACTTCGTCTAATCCTTCCGTTGCCTCTTGCACCTTTTGCCACGGCTCCGAAACGAAAAAGTCCTTATTTAGGGTTCGCGTTGTTAACCCTTAACGCAGGACAACTTTTTCGCGACGAGTG
>JAITYT010000578.1:478833-492890 GCA_025433975.1 Liostenogaster flavolineata | reverse complement strand
CGGCCTTGTCTCGTGTTCGCAAAAATGACCGTTCCGTGGATGCTACGTGTCCTTCGGCACATGTGGCAATCAGTTGCGAAGAACGGATCCGAGAAAATTCTCGTAGCAAGGACTCGAAAAAGTTCTCGAAACACGGACCCGATTCGTAAAAATGACCGTCGCTTGGTGGTGATGATTCTTACCACGAGATACTCGCGTGTAACGCTCTAACGATCCTAAAAACAGTATCACAAGTACCTGTAGATGCTGCGTCTCTCAAAATATCCTAGAAAACCAACGAATCTTGTTACGGACGCTGGAACGATCATTGAAGTAACAAACGAACGCAACTTATCTCTATCGATCTCGATCGCTTCCCAACTTTTAAACGAAACAGAAGATGGACGTTTACCGCTCGGTTAGAGGGCGCGGTTGTTCCTGCGCGCGCAGATGCGCCTGCGCGGTGAGCCTAGCAGGGAACGACAAAGACCGACGTCGAGAAAGAGCGAGAGAGATCGACCTCGTTGCGCGTGCGCATGAATTCACAGCTGAACGCCAACGGCGTGGCATTGTCAACAACGGTAGTGTGGGGGGGGTGGATGAATAATATTATTATTATTATTATTGTTGTTGTTGTTATTATCTTTATTATTATTATCATTACTACCAATAGTAGAGCAGCGGCGATAGATGGACACAAGCAACGATCGTCAGAGCTACTTAAAACGGAAGAAATCTCGTCGTGGTGATTAACTCGGTGTTATTGGTGTCTCTGTCATCGCTATTCTCGGTGCTCGCACGAGGATCCAGCGGAGAAAAAGCTCTCCTTGTTATCCAAAGACGCATTCGAAACGCAAGGACGATATGCGTGACACGTTGTCGTCGTAACGTTCGTTCCACGTATACTGCTGGTCGCCTCTCGTTTCGATCTTTTCTCTATGTCGACCACTTTGTGCAACTCGACCTGCCGACGATTTTCTTTCCTTCTCTTCCTCTCGCGTTTCCATCGAAAACGGAGGCTCGTTGGGGGATTCCGTTGTCTCCACGATACGCCGAAGAAAAAGAGATAAAAAAGATAAGTAGACCGACATCGTGGAGGAAAGTAGACAAGGAAGGAAGTTGAAAAAGAAAGGGAGGAAGACGAAGAATCGAAGATGATGTCCTCGTGCGCGAGCGACCTTTCCCGCTCGCACGAATATCTCAGCTTTCGTAGCTCCGTGCCCCTCAGGAAAATTGTCGTCGATAGCGACGGAATCAAGGTAAAAATCGAATTAATCTGTTTACGTGCTCCGATACTTTTGCCGTTTTGGAACGAACGAACAGTTTCTTCTTCTCGTTCTTCTTTTTGCGAGGAAGGAACTACTTACCGCTTCTTCGGTACGGCGTAACTGCTCTCGAGTGTGGTTCTTCGAGTTTTCTCTTTTGTTTCGTTACTTCGACTTCTTCCTTTTTGTTTCGTTGTTGGCTATGATAGAAACGAGTTTGAGAGGTTGAAAGTAACGTCGAGTCGCTCGTCGTTTGCCGTTCGTTGAAGCAATTTTTTAAAATTACGCGAGTCGAAATTATTAGTCGTACGTTTTTAAGGATATTTTAAGGGTCGCTTATCTTCGTGTGGAACATAGACATGCACGAAAAATTAAGACGTAATTTGGATTATTATTAAGTTTCGTTCCAGGGATGGAAGGTGTACGATTCCAGTCCAAAGACCGTGAAATGTCCACTGATTTGTCTACCGCCGGTCAGCGGCACCGCCGACATATATTTCAAACAAATATTAAGTCTGGCGTCTAAAGGTTACAGGGTGATATCGGTGAGTACTGAGCCATCCATAATTACCGTTATTATCGCAGGATATCGGAAACTCCTATCGTAGATGCGTTAAAAATTGTCGGGAAAATTCTGCTTTTCCTCTTAACTCCTATCTTGTGATATTCCAGTACTCGATCGTAAGAGGATTTGGATGACGATAGATTAAATCGTACATTAAACGTGCCCGGTAAACTTAAACGCACTTTGGCCATTACCGAACTATCAAGACGACGCAACTTATAAGAAACGATATACTTATAGGAACGACGATAATAACGCAGGGTTAGGCTCGATGTCGTATATTTTCGAACGTTTGATCAAAACCGCCATGATGTAGCCTAAATGTTAACGCACAAAAAACTGCTCGCGTCTAGGCGAACACTAACGATGGTAATAGGCAGATTGAACCGATTGGAAGATCTTAAAGTCGATATGTAGCCTGAAAAAATACAATGTTCAATTTCATAGAATATCGTAAACCATTTTTTGTTAACGCCGTGCTTGTCAAATAGAAATATTACATCCTCTTTGGTTTCAGGTCGAATCACCTGTCTATTGGAACGTAAAGGAATGGTGCGATAGCTTTCGAAAGCTTCTGGATTACATGGAGTTGGACCGAGTGCATCTCTTCGGCGCGTCGCTAGGTCGGAATGCACGAATAAACGTCTAAAGTAAAATACGCGCCATCTCGCTCTGACGCTCTTTCTCTACTTTCGCAGGTGGTTTTCTCGCACAGAAGTTCACCGAAGTTAACGCTCACTGCCCTAGAGTAGTATCCTTAGTGTTATGTAATTCGTTCACCGATACCTCGGTGTTCAGTTATAATGACTCCGCGACGATGTAAGTCGAATTTCTAGATTATATAATTTATCGTCTCTTATTGACGTAATTAACGATATCTTCTGTCCTAAGTTTCCAGATTTTGCCATCGTTGGTATTGAAGAAGATGGTAATGGGAAATTTCGGATCCGACAAAGTCGACGGTGAAATTATAGAAGCTATCGACTTCATGGTGGAAAGAGTAAGAGAATCTTC
Organism: Liostenogaster flavolineata; assembly: GCA_025433975.1. Lineage (NCBI taxonomy): Eukaryota > Metazoa > Arthropoda > Insecta > Hymenoptera > Vespidae > Liostenogaster > Liostenogaster flavolineata. Next base: position 490,067 of record JAITYT010000578.1, on the reverse strand, counting down.
TTTTAATTTTAATTTTCATTGGACGACGTATGTATATCGTAACGTTACAGCTGGAGAGTTTAACGCAACAAGAATTGGCATCTCGTTTAACGATGAATTGCATAAATTGTTACGTTCAACCGCAGAAAATGTGTCATCTACCGATCACGATAATAGATGTTTTCGATAAATACGCTTTATCGAATTCCGTGAGGGAGGAGATGTACAAGTGCTACCCTCATGCTAAATTGGCTCACTTGAAAAGCGGCGGGAACTTTCCGTACCTCAGTCGATCCGCGGAAGTCAATTTACATTTGCAGGTACGATTGACTTTCGTTCTTTTTACCGGCGCCGTACATCGAACGAGATAATAATATCGTTTAATATTCCTTCGATATTTATACAGGTGCACCTTAGGCAGTTCGAAGGAACGGCATACTCGGCGTTGAGGAAACCTAAAATTTAGGAAATCACAAGTTCGATCGAGCTATTCGGTGCGAAAATTTTAGCTTATATAATACAAGCTTCGTATTAAATAAGTATTTTGTGAATTTCTCGGAAGGTATTCAACGTTTCTTATGAATTTTCGGCATCGGGAATTCTAACGGAACTTCGTTCCTTCATTCGTAGGCACGAGTTAATCGTCGACCCTTCCGAGTACAGATTACTGCTCATCACAGCTGTGCATTCGCATGCACGCGACTAGATATAATATATTATTCGTTCAAGAGACGTGCGTCGGTAAAACACCGCACGTTCGTTCGATAGATATAACGTTACCACTGTGAGTCACAGAAAAACATCGATCACAAATCACAATACATTTCTTACGTTTTTACACGATATACTACAAATTTTCACTTATCTATACATCCAAGCATTTCTACACGCATAAACCTGTCACATCGAGCTGCACGACAATGAAAGCTAAATCAAGCGCGTCGACGGTATAAAATAAAAAATTACCTCTCTTGCGTCAACATAGATCTTGTCAAAATGGAATCGGTGCGTCATATATTTATACCGTAGTGCTATAGAAATATTTAATTCGTTGACAGTACTGACTATCGATCGTTACTGCGATCCTTGAAAACATAATTAATCTTGCTAAATGCAATGCTCTCTACGTAAGTTCAAACATAATAATATCGCGAGTATATGCGATGCGATCGATGTTATCGATAATGACGAAATTTTAATTGATAAGCGCTTGCGGCTATCGCGTCTACTTCCTTTTCAAAATATCGATCATATCTTCGATAAAATTTTAATAAAAGGGAGAAAAATATTAAAGTACCGTTCATTCGTTTCTAGTCCGATAAAAGAAACGCTAACGATAAGCGTTCACGATGTTTCATTTTTTATCACACAAACAAGGCACTGTACGCTTAATAACGTCCCTGTTAACCCTGGTAACCCTTTATATACGTTATACCTAAGATAAAGATGCGAGAATGAAGGGATACGAGTAAATATTAGGTAAGGAAAGTAATTGGTTTTATTCAAAACTGTTGTAAAAAAAACTTAATTACTTTCCGAACAACCTAATATAAACCTCAAAACGTTTAGATAATAAATATAATTTTATACGAATTTCTCTGGCCCAGAAATATTAAACCAACATGTACCAGCAAATCCAAGCTACACATCTTATCTGTTTACAACGATTTAATTTTCCTGATTGATCCACTTGCGAAACGTTACTAGAAAAAGCCTAGTGTGCGGATACCCTCCGAAAATGTCAACGAAAAAACTAGAAACGTTTTCAAGAGTCCTCGATTGAAAAATAACTTCCCAAGAGCGAATTTAATCGACGGACTGGCAAAGGGAAGCATATTTCGCGCTCTGACCACATCCGTTCACCATAGACGGTTAACGAACTCCCTGTGTTAAGTGAGATGTGTGCGAGTTACGTATATGCGTGAACTCGACGTGATATTCCTCGGAGGGAGACCGTACAAAAACACCGAGGTATCGATTCGTTCCTGTATTCTGGTTCGCGTTTCTCTTTTGCGATCTCGGATTACAAAATATCTGTGGTAGAACGGCGCGAGCGAATGCGTTCATCTACCTTGACACATGTGATTCGCTGACTTTACGGTTTTGCTCGCGTAAATACGCTGTCCTGTGATCGCTATCACCCTCGCGTGGAAAGCGACATATAAAAAACCGGTAACATTGTTTTACCTAGACGTCTTTTGGACAAGCATCGAGAAGCTTCTCGAGCTTACCAAATTAGTTCGATGGACTATCGGGAAAGAAGTTGGACGACGAGTTCGGTAGCAGCGTCGATCAATCAGTGCCTTTTAGATCTACGTTACCCCATAATCGCCATCGTCGTCTACATCACGTGGAATACGATTTCGAAAAAGGCGAAGAGATCGACAGCTTCCAGACGACTTTAGGGCAAGCATCGAGGAATTAATCGAAATGCTGACTCGACGACCCAGCATCTCGACTACAAGAATTACGATACGGAGGACGATCCTTCCGTCTCTTCCTCTCTTGTTTGGTGCGACATCACGTCGCGCGACTCGTTTGAATTGCGGCCCCTTGTTCGTAAGCGCGACAGTAGACCGCCGGCAAGCAAGTCGCACGTTTCCGCGGATACCGTTGAGGATACGATTCGAGCGAATCGAACGCAGTTTTTTGATCGCGATCGCCTCCTTGTAAATCGATTCGGATCGACGACGCGCGACTCGTTTAGTACCACCCGTTTGCCTTCTTTCTCTTTCTCGGGAAGTTCGTTTGTTTCGACGGACGACCGTAAATCACATTTACTAAAGTAAAAATCCTCGAAGCACGATCGAACGATCATTGGATTGGAGCCGGACAACCAGGTAAGTCTTCTTTATCTTTCCGTGTGTCTAATCGGTTCTTAGCCCTTGCTACCGATTTTTTTTCCCTTCTACGTGCGAACTAGTGTAGCTTGTTAACATCGATAAGATAGTGATTTTCTCAAAAATTATCTCAACTCGTTGCGAAACTGCCGGAATCTCGAATCGTTTAATTATTGTCTTATCGTTTAGAATCGTTTGGAATCATTTAGGTAACGCGTCGTTTTGACTCGTACTTTTATGTCTTTTCTTTTTTTTTTTTTATGTAGATTCGGACGCGTGGAAATTTTCGACATTTAAAATTGTTTCGATATCTCATCGCCTTGCACGATATACGCCGTAGTGTTGATATTTTTTCTTTTCTTTTTTTAATGTAAAATCAGGCACGACTTTATCCACGAGAGTTCGTTCTTCCTATCAACGAAGCAGAGTTGCAATTTTAACACAATTTTTAACCATTTTCGACCATTCGTACGTTGGTTTTTTTTTTTTTTTTACTGAACTTCGTACCGTATACGAATCAAAGAGAACGGCAACGATAATAGCAGTTGTACAAGCAGATAATGGCGGCAATAATCGCCACCACCGACCTACGATACTCATGTACACGCATATTCGTGAGAAGTAAGTACGATCGGCAATCGGTTATCACGTTGGAAGAATTCGATCGTGGTTCCGATCTTCGAAAATGATCGTCTTCTCAAGCGAGGGAAATCAAAGCGAAACGAAATGTTCTGGTAAGCGCTTGTGCGCGTTTCCGTAGATGGAAATCGCTCGAAGCTAAAGCGGTGTCCACGAGGCGATCGATGAATTTCCGCGGTGAAAGGAAGGCCAAGACAAAAAGAATGATCTTCTCGTTGCGCGAGAATCCTCTTCTTTTTTTATTACGTTGCGCGTCCGGATCGTAATTCATTTGTGACATCGAACACCGTGTGTTTCACCTTAAGTCGACACCCTTGTTATCGTTTGGTGTTTGACCTACGCGTAACATGGCCGCAGCGGACGTCGGTATTAGTATTTGTCGTCGCTCGTTGGTCGTTGTTGACCGACGTTATTATTTTTTCTTTCCGACGATTCGCCGTTTCGTGTAAAATCCAAGCCGACGAGTCGACGACTCCCATTGTTCGCCAGCCACTTAATGTAAAAACATTGTTTTCGAACGACGACTTCGAAATGATCGAGCTTCCGGAAATACGATGCTGTCGAACCTACTTCTAATTTTCTCGAGGCATTTATTTATAGTATAACGAATAGTTTAAGTAAAAATCTACGATTGAAAGAGACGTAAGTTCGTTTTAAAATTAAGATACGAGGAAGTAATAAGAGGAATTTATCTCAGTTTTCGTTGTACGAGAAAGGCGCACGTAGAAGAATGTTATCTGTTTTTGCGTTTACTAGTGCGAATAAAAAGAGGAAGAAGAAGTTTTACGGTTGTTTTAAGCGTTCTCGTGCTTTTTATCTACTCGAAAAAAAATATTCGCGAGGCCATTTGTTAATCCACGATATTTTACGAAAAGCGCGAGTTATTTCATTTTCGTAAGGTCCGAGAGTCGACGCAATTGCTACTTTAGATAAGTTCCCTATTCGTTCGAACGTATTATAAATCACGTTTTACGATGATACGTTCTTGAGATTACGCGAGATTGTTTATCGTTTAAAGCGTGAAAGAGAAACGAAGTTCGTATCCAATTCCTTGGATAAATGCGATCGGACGACTTTAATTATTATAAAAACAGAAAACTGTGCCTCCATGAAAAAGTGCGCGAAGTAACTGACAGAAGTATGCGCGGATTGCGACGGAATGAAAATAGTCGGGCTGAATAAAACAGATTTAAATAAGTTATATTTGCGTGGATCATACGTTTCAGTGTACTTGTCACGCAAATGAGATATTAATATGTGTCGTTTACAGATATCGTAATTTCCTTTCCGTTAAAGTCACGAAAAGGATGTACGTTGTTCAACGAAAATTAATTCCATTTGACTTAATTTCGTCATTTCTTTCGTTCCCACCCCGCAATCTTGTATAATTTTGGAACTAATTTTTGAACGTTCACTCAGAAACTAGGAGATTCGCAACCTTTTACGAATGAACATCACACCATGGATCGCAGGAGATCACGAGAGCAATGAAACATGTGCGTATTGAAAGAGGATAATCGTTTGCCTGCATAAGAAACAAAATTACGTAGGAATTCCACGAGGAAAACTGTATGAAAATGATGATGGATAACAACATGAGGGAGTCCATTATGGAAATTAAGGTATCCATGTTGACAAAACTAGCTTACGCTATGGGGCATATATTCAACGATCTTGCGGCAGCGATGTGGTTTTCATACACTCTGATATATCTACAAAGAGTGGCACTCCTAAAACCAATTACAGCCGGCGCGTTATTGTTGCTAGGTAAGTAGCAACTTAATTGTACGCTTCCTCCTTTAGATTCAAGGTAATTCATGACCCGCAATAAGATTATTCGCACGTTTAGCTCGTCGTCAAATATAGTCGTAAATAGCTTCTAACGTCCGTGCGTATCTATTTGAAAGCATCAAAAATAAATTCTCTAATAGACCCGAATGATTTGGCTGTTGGAAAGAAATGATGCGTCGTATAAAATATTCGTTGGAAAATAAGGACGACAAATATTTTCATTCATACCGAATCAAACTCTGCGTTTTTCTGCGAAGGTCAAGTCGTAGACGCGCTGATGACACCGATCTTCGGTTTCCTGGTCGATCGCTACTACAAAAAGAAACATTGGCACGTGTTCGGATCGATGATGGTGGCGTTCAACTTTCCCATCATTTTCGAAGGCTTAGCAAATTCGTCGAGCTCGCTCGTACGTTTCCTTTACGTCATGAGCATCGTAGTCTTTCAGGCTGGTTGGGCAGCCGTGCAGATCTCGCACCTCTCCATGATACCGTCCCTCACGAACTCGATGATCGGCAGGGCCGATTTAACGGCTATAAGGCGAGCTAAAAATATCTTCATTTTCCTCCATCTTTCTTTTTTCTTTGTCGCGAGTAACCTTTGCAATCTCGATCGCTTTTAACAGGTACTCCGCTCAGGTTGGTTCTGCCGTGATCGTTTACGTGATTACGTGGATTATCCTTCCAGCCAGTGGAGAAGCCGTAGTTCTGTTAGATCAGCACGACGCCTATAAATTCAGGGTAAGCGTTCGTTGATATCGCTTTGTTTGCGCGAGCAATGCTACCGTTCGCATCGACTACTCGCATGGTCGTTCGATTTAAAACTTGTAATTGCAATAATCGACTTTCGATCGAACATTTAAACGGCGGATGTCGTAAAAATGAATTTTTTTCAGTACGTTCAGTTGCTGAATCGCAACTCGTTCTACGCACGTATTGCGTTTTCCATACGTCCGAACGAAAGAAAGTAACGAGAAACAACGACGGGAAAGCGTTAACGCTCTTATCCGTAGATACGTGACTTTGAAGTTGCGTGGTTGAGTAACAACGCGATTCGTTTCGCAGAATATAGTTCTCATTCTAACGGGCATCGGTCTGGTGGCCACCATGCTATTCCACATCTTCCTGAAGGAGCACCTGCTAGACAATAACAATTCTAGAAAGATGGGTATAGAGGAATCGACGAGACTGCTGGACAGTTCGCCGACTTACCGTAAAACATGCGTCGGTAGCTCGATCCTGCTGCGAGTAGCGATGCTGTATGTCGCCAGCAGATTGTTCATCACTTTGGCCACGGTGTATCTGCCCTTGTACATAGAGGAAACCGCTGTCGGTGGGAAGCAAGCGCTAGCGACGGTTCCATTGGTTTCGTATCTTTCGTCATTCGTGGCCGCTCTCCTACTCAAATATATAAGCAGATCGTGCGGTACGAAGGTAAGAAGTTTCTGCTTCAACCAATACACTCGACTCTTTCTTTACAACCGTGTAGGTACATTCCTTGCAAACCGTGCAAAAAAAATACATGTGACCTATGGTAAATTTGGGGATACGCTTCACGACTTTAAAAAGTCGTCTGAGACGAAAGAACTGTAAATATTTTCTTAAAAAACCGTACAAAAAAAAGTAATAACGAAATCCATATTTATAAAATAAAAGCAATCCATTACAAAGAAAAATTAAAATTAGTGTACAGTAAAAATTCAGTCCATAAGTACGTATACAAATTTAAATTGAAATTAGGAATAAAAATCAATTTCACAACTATTCGTCGTTACTTGATAACAAGCGTGCACGCTTATTACGAACTGGATCAAAAATGCTATCATCGGTAGATATGCCAGATACACAACTGTCGAGTTTGATTCAAATGAGGAATTTCGTTCGTTAGCGGTTTTTTTTTGGTTTCTCAAGTTGCTTATACAGTTATTGATATCCGGCTACACAAAACTTAAGATTATGTTGAAATTTTAATGCACGCTTCATGTCAGGATTATGAGTAAGAAAATGTTGTTCCATACTTGTAACAAATTTCAAGCCCTAGCTAATTAAATCAGCCGTTAATAGCTGAACTTCACCTTTGACTTCGTCATTATCGATTTCTTTATTATCATAATCTGTCATAAATTCGATCAAATCGTCCTCGTTCGAATGGCTTTCTCGCATCAATTCTTCGGTCAGTCGTTCGCATGTTGTTAAAACCTTCGCCACCAATTGCATTTGATGGAGTTATAATTTCAGAGCAAACAGCACCGGAATACAAAGTAAACAAGCCATGAAGTAGACCAACCAGTTGTTCGGGAAGTTTTTTTTATATTTCTTTTTGTTTTTTATGTTGTCTTTATGAAAAACTGTCGGGAAAAAACGAAATTACTTTCCGAATAACTGGTTGGTCTGCTTCGTTCACTGGTTGGTTTGCTTTGTATTCCGGTGGCTAAAAAAGTGTATTTGTTCTTACCAGTGATCCATGTCGTTGGATGTATATATATATATCGAAAATAAGATCGATATTTCGTTAAAATCTATCACGATATTGCCGCGAATTACGTTTAGCAATTTTCCCGTGCATCCCACACACGATTTACGCGTACGATCGAAGCAATGTTTAAACGTTCACGATGGGATCTAAACTATTCCTTCCATCCATCGAATTGAGAGTCGAAGATCGCACCGCGTGGACATCGTCAATCGCAAAAGCCCTAACTGTTATCCTCCTTCGTAGATCTGCTATTTATTGGGCGCACTGATTGGAATTTCGTCAGCTCTGATCGTTCAGTTCGGCGCTAATAATAACTACGTCATATACGCAGTGGCCGTACTCATAGGCGCTGGTAGTTCCATCACGATGGTCACCGCGCTCAGTGTTACGGCTGAAATAATCGGTCCAAGAACGGAGAGCAGCGCTCTCGTCTACTCGATCGTCACGTTCCTGGACAAAGTTATCACCGGTCTCGTCGTGGTTCTCATCGAGAGATGGTGAGTAAGCGGAGCCATTTCCTTTCGTAGCGTTTATTAATATATATTATTTGTAATATAAATCATTCGTATGTAGTATTTGTAATACGTTGTATGCGTATAAACGCATTCAACGTCAAACGTCAGTTTTCACACACGGCTTGCACTCACCTTGGCTGTACGATCGTCGTCAAAAGACTGACTTGTTTTCCGATCTCTGGCCACGCCAGATTACACGAGACACACATATGTATACATTTATATACGCGATTCGTTTATTCGCGATTACAACGAAAACTCAACGCTCAAGGCTCGCACTCAAGCGCACTTCGCGTGACAAAAGTCACACGCGATCCAGATGCGTGCCCCTAGAACGTTTATGCCTTACTCTTTGCCTAAAGGCAAGATGATAAATAAATAACGAGACGAATATCTCTCCGTTTTACGGAACGCAGATTGATCGACGACTGTTCATTTTTTTTTGCATAGGCGATGCCACGAGGAAGAACTATGTCCAAATTACAACAGGGACACGTTGTCCATCCTTTGCGCCACGTCGATGATGCTCGGCCTAGTCACGCTGTTGTCCGTGTGGCGTTGCTTGACTTAACGTAGCTACGAAGTACGAGAAATTTGCTCGAACGAAAAATTACAATTCCAATTGTCGAATTTTCGAGTCTCCCAGTTTTAACGCGCGTGTTTGCTTACGCGTGCATTCGATGCCACTGTACGATCGAGAAACAAGATTTTACCCATTTTTTGCCACTCTTCTTTCTACTTTATACAACGTTTTCCGTCTCAATCCGCTCTTCCCGATTCCGTGAACGAGCACAACGAACACGTATCATCGTCGTCCTAGAAGCTCCGACGATTTTTTTGCGTATACGAAAGAAGTTGAAGGCGCGATGACGATCTTGAAATCCAAAAGACTGAACGATTCTTTGAAACGTCGCTGCCTTGTTACGAGGGTATACGCGCGTATTTATTGCACGCAATCGACAAAAATAGTGGAAACGCGTTTAAATAAAGAATACGATTATAGATTTTATTATGTAAATATTGATTAGGTTTCATTCGTTCGTAACACGATTCTAGCGTAATTTTGTAATTGTCCTTGGCTTTCCTAAACAAAAGACGGGACAAATCGAGGGCGTTCGTTTTCACTTTTATACGCATGCACGAATTTATGAATTACATGGATGAAGAAAATCTCTGTAGGAAATACGGTAGGTAGAACCTTGGTAATTGCATGAAACGTGAATCTAACGACTCTTGCGAATGTCGAAGTAGCCCATTTTGTATAAAAAAAAAGAAAATAAAATACAAAATCTCCCATTTCGATGGCGATAAACCTATGGACTACTTCGTACGAGAGTATCGCCAGTGCAGCTACCAAGGCTATACAACGTAAAATTTTGATTGATCGCGTAACGTTGTCTCTTTGTCAATCATTCCTGTATGATTTTACGCGTGTGATCGTAATGTTTCTAAAAATAAGTATGCGGTTGTTTTAATATACCTTTGTAAATGCGAATGAAAAAGGTGAATAAATGCAACGAATGTTTAACACATCGGACTCGTCAATTCGCGACGATCAACTTCTCGGCAACTTATTCGCTCATTGTTTTATATTTTCCTTATCAATTATTGACATTAGTCGAAACCCATGTGAGTACCGGCTGTATAATCACATATCGTTTTATTTAATTTCTGCCACTTTGACGTTAAAAGTAAAAAATGTATTAACGACGATTCCGGCAGATAGAGCCACGTAATCGATCGATGCTTCACAGCTTGCTCATCTCCTGCGTGTAAGAGTCGTTAGAACAGGCCGAGGAGCTTGATCTCAGCTTGAAAGCATCGAGGCAACGCATAGATTGCAATGCGGTAATAGGAGAATTAAGGTGTGACCTGGCATTAGGAAGACGGCTCCGAACCTCTCCTATATCGGATGTCCTGCTCCGCCATTATCTAGAAAACAACTAGGGAAAACACTGTAATTTACACGGATGGCTCTAAAACCAAGGACGGTGTAAGCACCGGTGCAGCTGGGTTGTGTGCCCAGAGGCAAATCTGACACTTTCTTATAGTCTACACCGATACACGTCCATATATACTGCCGAGGCAATTGCCATCCTGCAGGCTTTAAAAGTGGCTAAAGAACACTTCAACGCCGATGCGCCGAATGTTTTACAAGCTCCGTCTAAGCCCACTACATCCTATCGCACTAATCCATTTATTGCTTCAATCAAAGATACGATATAGAAAATGCAGCAAAATAAGAAAGCGGAACAACCAGTCGAGCTGTTCTGGGTTCCAGCTCATAAGGGTATCAGGGGCAATGGGATGGCTGATCGGGTGACTAAAACTGCTACAGGCCTGGCGCAAGTACTTTTAGTACTTTCACGATGATTGCAGGACCCCTTGGTTTTCAAAGAAAGGATCATCGCGTCATTTAGTGTCCTGGGTGTCCAGAGCCAGATCCAACCATTACAACCTAGCAGCTTCCCTAAACAGGATCGGTATCCTCGAGCCACAGTAACCGTGGCTGCGGAGTAACGCAAAACATCGATCGTATGCTTTGAGTTTGTCCTAAGTTCCGAAATCGAAGGGCAGACATGTTCGACAAACTGGAGAACGCCTATAGACATTAAACATTAAATCCTTCCTAGCTGGGCCAAATTTAAAAGCATCGTGGATCGTTCATAAATTCCTTCAATTTCGTAATCTCAGATTTAAAAAAGAGTATAGACTTATTTACTAATCGATTAACTTCTCAGCTAAATCGACAGGACCATCCACGAACTCTCAAATATTTTTACGTGACGGGCTCTGCAAGATGTCGCTGTTCATCGCAATACAAGTTACCGCTGTTCCGTACAACTCTAGACTTTGCCACAAGATGTCGACCATTTTAAAAATCAACAAACCTCCATAAGACATTTCACCGAACTTTAATTATGTTTCCGCAGCGCTCAGGCTTTGAAAAGTTGATGCTGCGGCACACGCTGGATGATGACGTGTGCGTGTGATA
>JAITYT010000578.1:457400-470411 GCA_025433975.1 Liostenogaster flavolineata | reverse complement strand
CACACCCCCCCCCCCTCCCCGATAATTCCCAATTGTTTTAGTTCGAATGAACTTCAAAGTAAAGTCGATTAAAATGATTTAATCGGAAGACACACTTTTTGTCAAGAAGTTACGCATTTTCTTCTCATAAATGCTTGAGATTTTTAATAAATTCCATTGAAAAATATCGAGTGTTACTTGACACGAATGTAGTCGTGAATGAAATCAACATTGCGTGACACTCGATATAGGAATGCAAAGTAATTTTACCGTTGTCGAGGGAGTTTTGCGAACGTTCGCATTATGATACTTCTGATTCATCGGACATTCGGATATAATAGTTTCATCGTACGTACCAACGATTACGCTCGATCGATTCGTTGCCACGTATCTGTCCGCTTACCTCCTATTCGTGTACACGCCTGTAAGGCGCTCGAACATCGCGTCCGACTGACCGCGCGAAGTTCTACAAATAGTCTTGCGAACAGCGCGTGAAAGCGCGTATTAGCAGCTTCGTAATACGTAGATGGTCGTGACGCGCTTGTCTTCTCGTCGAAGAAAATCGTTATTTTCAGAATAGAATCGAAAATCGTTGGACAAACGCGAAAGTTCTTCGTGCCCGATGTTCGGACTTGACTAATCGCACTTTCGAACGTTGCAAGACAATTGTAGGAAATGGCGGTGACCCAATCGATTAATAAGACGGCAGGAGATGAACATTGAAAATTACAAGAATTTCACCCGGGGAAGGGGAGACAAAGAAAGTAGACTTTCTTTATACATACATACATACATACAGACATAGAGTCGAAGTAGACAAATATTGAGAGAGAGAGAGAGAAAAAAAGAAAAAAAACCGAGAAAGAAAGAAGAAAGAGGGCAACGAAAAGGAGGGGAAAAAGAAGCCGACGATAATCTAGCGTGGACGGGACAAAGCGAGCGAGCAAATGTCTCGCTAGTATATAACAACCGCATTCCAGCGCGGACCCACGCCATATTTGAATCTCATTCTTGCCGCTGGTGCTCTCATCCTCGCTCGTTCGTGTTCTTCCATGTCTCCTCTTTTCTCTCTCGCATCTTTGGCTTTGCCCTTCTCTTCTTCCGGCGTCGAAGAAGAGCGAGGGGAGAGGACCACCGCGACCGCATACCATATTTCCCTTCCACTCTTGGGGGCCCATTCGGCCGTGGGTAAATACTTAAGTGAGCACTTTAAGTGCCTGCCTATCGCTGCTAATAAACTCGTGCATTATCGCCCATCCTTCTCTCCTTTTTCACATCTTCCTCTTTCTCTTTCTTCTCCTCGTCTTTCTACAAACTCGTTCTTGCCACCTTCTCGGGATCTCACGTTCTTCTTTCTCTTTTTATCTTGTCGCGCCTTCCCTTTCTCCTTGTCTTTCTTCGATCGATCGTTGAGAATCGATTGGCATCGCTTTTGTAACGTCGGTCTTCCTCCATTCGTCGATTGGCATGAAAACGTGCCACGATCCTTTTTCTCTTTTACGCGTCGAAATGAACGAAAATCGATTTTTAGCATAGAGGTATCAAGGAAGATTGAAAAACAGAGAAGACGAAACGAGACGATGTTGCAAAAATTCTTGGGAAGCGGAACGTCTCCATCGACACTTTTTTGCGGCTTTGTCATTTATGCGCAAGGCAAATCGGCACGGATCCAGAAGGAGTCGGTAACAAGGACGATTGCCAAAATCTAGAATACATCTTGCGAGAGAGAATTTATCGCGATGCATGGCTTTTTACACGTTTTACAACAAAGAATCGGGCGAATTGCGTAGTCGAAAGAAAGAAAGTAAACATTTGGCGCGCACCACGTATATTAGCATCCAATTCTTCAAGTTAAAGACGTCACTTTAGAGGCACGTTTCCAAATGGACTTTATTAGTTTTTCGTTACTGTACATTCACTTTATTTCCTGAAAACATCGAATTATAATCAAGCTCGTGTGCTAAAAAACGCGAATAATAAGATCGTAATACCGCAAGAAGAATTCTTTCTTCTTTCGTTGTATATAACGGAAATATAAAGAAAGAAATGAATTCTTTGTTATCGATCTTGCCACCTAAAACTACAGATCGCTACAGATATTTGACACATTTTTTTCTTTACTCTGGAAGCGTCCATGTTTATAATAGATGTTGAAAATATCACATTTCTGTTAATTTTTCCTATTTAAATTTGAATACTTTCGTCGAAATATTTTTTAACAAAAACTACATCTTTAGGTAAAATACATGTAAAAAAGAACGTTGATTTTCGCGTTGCAAAAGAAGTTATAACATTTGTAGGAATTAGAGAAAGACAGCCTTGATGAGACAGGAGAAGAGTAGGATAAAGAATCATTTTTGGGCCCGGTTGACATTCGAAGTACGTATATTTCCTCGGGAAGTCATAAATTATTGCCAATACAATTCGTGTGCGAAGATGTCGCGTTTCTGGCGTGGAAATGCGACTGGAAATCTTCTCTCTCTCTCTCAAGTATCTGTCCTTTCGGCTTTATGACGACCAGATGTCAAACCACGGACGGCTCACGGATAGCGCACGGCCGTAACACGGTGTGCGTGCGTGTGAAAAGAAGATAGGGGATGAATGGACGTACGGGAAAAGAGGCAGAGTTAGAGTGAGAGTACAGAGGGTCACGGTACAGAGTATAGCGAGTATCGGTCTGGAATAAAGGAGCAAGCGTAAATTTAGTTAGCCCATAAGGTGATGAAATATAGTCATTATCGTTATCACCATCGAAAGTGTCTTTAACGCTAGATTGCCGGAAGAAGTCATTTTGACTGCCTTGTCGTATGTATGGTCACCTAAATTTTGTCTATTTTCTGTTTTCCGAGCGAAGTAAATTTTCTTTATTATTTAATACTTACTAATAACATATTATGTGACTTTAAATAATATATAATAACATTAAAAATTAATTTTAAATATTTTTTCATGAATTAGTCATTTTGACTTCTCAGGCAATCTAGTGTTGATCAATACTTCACGCTACCCAGAAAACCCCGCATTTACTACGCATTAGACATTTTCTCGCTCAACAGTGTAAGCTAAATTCTTAAATGGACATTTTGCAATAGCTCTTTTTTCTTAAGTTTACGATCGCGTAGGAGTCGGACGAATAGATGGTAAAAGAAGGAAATAATAAATAAGGAATCGATATTTCGCGGAAACAGCCGTTGTCACGCGGATTCGGACGGTGTTAGTAGAAGTCGTTCCTTCGGACTACGAGAGGAAGTTGGATACGGAGCTTTGATTTCTCCGAGTTCTTACTTAATATCAAGAATTTCTGGAATTACGATAGAGTCCAAGATGGTGGTCGATTTTGCCGCGAGTTATTTTACAAGCGGCTACGGGAATTTCAGCGAGAATACGACCGTTTTGCTCTTCGTCCTTGCCTTTCCCTTTCCCATCGTCGCTTCATCTTCATTGTCGCCTTCGTCATTCGCAACCTCGTCCAAGCCACGAACCCATAATGAAGTCTGTAAGTTAATCCATCATCATCTCTGCCAACGTTGTTTTATCTTTCTTTTCGTTCTCGTCTCTCAGCGTCGTTTAATTTGTGTCTTCGCGTCGCGCTCGCTCACTTGCTTGCTGCCATTGGTCGATGCTCCATGCTCGATTGTCTTGCGCGACTCCTTGGTTTTAGTTCTGCTTTCCTCGTTGTTTCCCTTTACTCGCGTCGCTTTCCTTTATGGTAACGAACTTTCGAAATTTCACGATTCTGTCGCTCCGTCGAACGTTCTTACGAAGAAGATCGTCGGTTAATTTTAACAATTCAATCAAAATTCCCTCGAACAATGCAGCATTTCTTCGCGATGAATGGACGAAGTACGTGTCGCAAAAAAAGGTCAACGAGTACGACTACGAGTGGGTGGCTTGCGTCGGAGTAGACGACGTATTAAACGCCTTTGTAAAAATAGAACGCGCGTAAACTCTATCGTAATTAAGGGACTCCTTCTCGTTTCGAGCGTAATTTCCTGTAATTTTTTGTCGATCCTTGCGAACCTGCTGGTTGCCTACGACGTCGCTGCAAGACAGAAGTACTTATCGCTCGTTCTTCGGCCATCAGGACGAGGATCCATTCCGGAATCGTCGCATTCGGCCTTGTGCTCTCGCTTCATTTGATTCGACTTGGAATTCCGCGAGAATCGTGGGAAGATCGTCTCTTTTTCCCGTTAATATATATATATGTAAGACAAGTGTTTTATGGATTAGTTAAAGTAAACGCAATTGTGTTGCTCTGTAAACAAAAAAAACGACAATTAATGTTCACTTTTCCTATCTTCGGTTTATTCTACTCCTTCTCAATCTATATTTATCTAATTGTCTTTAGTCTATCTAATTTCACAATACTTCTTAATCTGCCCGTCACCTCTCGTGTGTACGTCTTTTATCCTCTCGGTCCTTCTACCGATCTTTCCCGTAAGCGGCGCGCGCACTACGAGAAGCGCGGTCGATTCCAATCCAACCTGAAGAAAGTCTACATATATATATATATATATATATATATAATAGAACGATAAAAACGTTCAGATGTTCGATAAAAACTGTTCAATGATGAATGTTATTCTAATTTTTTTTAGATATCGTAATTCGTTAAGATTTTACGATCTTTTGTGTTAACATAGATGTAACGATTTAATATCCTTTCGAGGAGCATTTCTCGTGTTCGGTCGATGCCTCGCGATAATTGGGAAAATATTCCAACGTCGTTTTTTATTACGCAGGCGTTATTTATTCGACCTGCGTCGTTAATCCGTGGTTTACATCGACGTATTAATTATACGCGACGCGATAGCGCCTCGGATCTGACACCTCGCGATAATTCTTTTTTTTTTTCGATTCGAACGGAAAATCCGACGTACGATTCATCGAATAGTCACGTGGCGACGAACGTGTTAATTTGATCATAATTATCGCTTCGTAGTAAATGCCGCGTTCTTCTTTTCCTTGTTGATTTAACGAGGAACAAAAACAAGACGTTCTCTCGGTGGACGTTTCGAATTTTAGGACAAGGAACAAAGATGTAACATCCTGCCAAACGAAAATAGTTGAATATTTAAAATACCGTCGTACTTCCAAAGGGATAATTAAGCTTTGTTGCTTTTCATCGATTAATGATTCTGTCGCGTTTATGTAAATCGTGCGAAATCGACACCGATACAATTCGCATTTCGAACGTCATGAATCGACATGGACGACATGGGTTCAACCCAAAGATTTCGCATTTTGCCGCGAAGATAGCTTGGCCATCGAAGCAAGAACAATAAATATATTGTATTAATAGCCTCGGTGCAGTCCTGCGTTTCTCTAAATCGGATTACGGGGAATCTTAGCTTTCGTTATCCAACTTAAATTTTGCATATATCTTGCACGAACGAATACAATTGCAGAGACTGGACTCTTCCTCTTTTTTTCTATTCTTCTTCTTTCTTGTATCTCTCTCTACTTTTTGAAAGATTGCCCGATAGACGGACAGATGAAAATCTCTCGCAGCGTCGTAATATCAGCCTGATGAATTTTAAATAAAAAATAAGGGAAGTACCGACTCGAAACGCGCAACGAATAACGAGAAGCGATATTTATTCCCGCAAAGGGTTGCTGACGATATTGGCAACGACTATCGCTTATTTTTCACGTCGAGATCGATACGGGTAAAGATAGGATCGATGATAAATCGCATAGAGCTGAAATGCTTTCCTATGATAAAAGAAACAAAAAAAATGTTTCGAACAATCGAATTTCATTTCTTCTCTCTCCAGCTTCCGCTCGTAGGGCAAAAGAATTTTCTTTCTCTTCTTTTATCTCGAAAGGCGAATTTTTTTTTCTTTTTTCTCTTGCCCTTTAGCTCGCAATCGCAACGCGTCCCACGATCGGTGAGAAGTTGTAGGAAGACGTCAAATGACTCGAATAAATTTCTTCCTACGAAGAAAACGAAATAGACGATCGCGCGTCGACGTTTGACAGCGTCTATTTTTAGGCTTGCGGACGCCAACGTGCTTTCTTATACTTATAGTGGGAAAACTTGTTCGAAAACGTAAAACGATCGATTTCTTGGCGCCAAAACATCTCATTTTTCTCCTCCGATGTAAATCGCTTCCGGTTAAGCGACGGACGCTCGCGTAAATTGCGATTCTTTTTCCCTTGACAAAGCGAACTCGTGCTAGCAGCCTAGAAATTATTGCGATTTTATATTCACGATTCGGCGGTCGAAGGCTCGCAAAATTCAGGTCAGCCGCTTCTCGCTTCGAGCTTGTAAATCCAAGCAGGATTTGCTCTTGCCTCTCCTTCCAAACCTAAAGAGGCAGGTGGGTACTATCTATCGTTTGTGTCGAATATTACTTCATTATCTATCAAAAGTGAAATAAATATCTGATTAACCCTTTTAGCGCTAATCTTCTTCCTGAGATACCAGACAAATTTTGTTTGGATTTGGTTGGTGTCTCTGGGATGTCAATCATGTATTATTTACAAGTACATTATTTACGATAATATAAAAAATCAATTAATGCAAAATAAATTAAATAATTCACAGCAAAGTAATACCTATAATCAAACTGCGCAATAGTCGGTATTCCGACGCTCCGCACTTTATACGCATTAATGTAAAGTCGATCTATCGACGGTTCGCGCTCCAAGGGTTAAATAAAGCTAAAGTTACTTACGACTCGACTCGATGAACTTTACCAGATATTATATTTTCAACATTTTTATACTTTTTTTCAAAAACAAGCGAAAGTAAAAATCCCCCTGCGCACCGGCCCTTTTACGAAGTACCGAATAAGTCATCGAGATAAGAACGTCGATCAGGATTCGTTCTTATTTCTTCGAGTTCTAACGATCGTTTCGCCTCCGACGATTTACGGAGCGACTCTTGACGCTAGTCTGGGAGAAATGGAGGAGAGTCTAGAAAGAAGAGACGCGTGTATTTTGAACGAAAGAGTCTAGTGAACTCCTCCATCTCGATACTCAGCGATCTCGTTGACCTCGGCGATGAAGCCAGCTGGCAGCAGACGAAATTGTCAGCGACGAGAAGTCTCTCGTCTCCGGCTGATCTGTAAAACGTTCGGCACGAAACGAGAGTCGCGTATAACCTACGTGGAATCTTGTTAAACTCGTCGTCGAGCCCATCGAAATCGGAGACCGAGAGAGAGAGGCTCCTTGGGCTAGATTGCGTTGGTCACTTGGAGAATAGGCGGATCGTGAAACCACGAGGGAGAGAGAGAGAGAGAGAGAGGACAAGGAGCTAAGTTTGAGAAGAGGGTGACAAAAGCACGCGACGGGGTGGCCTCGCCTCCTCGACCTTTTTCCTCGCTACTGCGCACTTTCTTACCCTCCTTCGGCTCGGTCGGCCATTCGCCGTTGTCGATGTTGTCGTCGTCTGGCGTCGTGGTGCCAGTTTCGCTCCGGTGAAAGACGAGAGGGCTGTTTCCACGGTCGAAGAGTACGCCTCGACTTTCTCGCCTTCCGCGAGAGACAGAGAGAGAGAGAGAGAGAGGAGAACGCAGGCGCGCACGCCTCGAACGACGTAGTACGGCAGCGTCGATGTTGATATCGCGCTGCATACTACATAAAGAAGGCAGTATGGGCTATAGCGTCGTCAGTAGTAAAAGCAACGGTGCGATAGCGGCAGCGGCAACTTCGTTTTCGACAGACGCGACCGCTTAAAGTCCGATCGAGAGGGAGAAAGTACGTGAACGAGAACGGCCGACCCTTCCGCGTTACCTTCGCCAGCACGACGACGCTCGATAAGACGTCGCTTAGGTATCGGGCAAGAATCCGCGTCAGACGTACTCGTGGCACGCCATCCGCGCGATGAATTTTCTCCACGCTTCCAACTCTTGCTCCACCGCGCTCTCCCCTTTCCTTCCGAGACTGCTTTTTCGATTTTTTACCGATCGCGTTACCTTTATTATTCCGCTGTACTTCGATGTTCGTAAAATCGGAAGAAGGAAAAGAAGACGACGGACGATAACCGTGGATGGTTGGTTTTGTCGTTAGCATCGTCCTCGATGGACCACCGCTGCTTCGGTTACGTACACTGCCGATTCGGCGAAACGAGAAAGGGCGTCTTTGGTAACGACGATGGAGATATTGGAAAGGAAATTTCAGGCGGCCACCGAACACGTGGCACCGTTCGATCCGAAGATTGGACTGAACTGTTGGCGCTCCGGCCTTCGCTAGATAAACGAGCCTTCGTTCCTCTCGTTATTGAGTTTCGACGCGCTAACTAATGCGATTTTCATCGGAGTAATATCGTGCATTTGCCATCACCCAATGTAGCTTTGTAGGATCAGATTAATTGCGACAATGGTGTGGTTAGTTGCAACGAACGATATACGTTTACTCTACACACACGGTGCGATCTCTTCTAGCTTCTCACACTCGCATTCACTCTTGCTCTTTCTCTCGAGGCACGCATACATACATACATACATTCATTTATTTACACACACATTCGCATCCTACATCACTTAAGGGCAACTCAGCGGCCGTCGCCCAAAACATTTGACACCGACGCTACCGATGTCGTCTTTGTTCCCACAGGTTTGATACAGTAACGATCACCGGACAGGTATCACTTCCAACAGTTCCGAATCGATACGCGTTGCACTCAACGCGCCATTCTACGTTTAAACCGCAACGCGAACGAGCGACAGTCTTTGCGTCACGTTCGCCTTAGATTCGATGTTGCGATTGTGCAGTTTCAAGAAAACGCTATTTTTCGTTTCCCGACTAACGAGACACTTTAAAAGCAGTCATTATATGCGAATGCGCGTTGCTCTTAATGTATTCTCGTAAATTTTAAATTAACGTAAAGGAACGACGGTTTTCGCATCGAGTTTCCGCGCCTGCGAAAAAAGCTCTTTAAAAGCAGTGAAACAAGTGATTCGTTACAAACTAAAAAAAAACGTGCGAAACGCGCGTTGGAAATTGTTTTAAAAAGTGCCACGTTGTAAAAGATTACAAGAATTAAAACACTTTATAATAGTAATGAATGAAATAAACGTAATACGTTGGATTCTACCGCTATAATTTATTTTAATTCGTTCGGCTAAAATTAAATACAAGTCGACGGCAAACGAGCCTGAAAATTAAATCAGTGCGAAGGGTTAAATCAACATAAACAAACGTGGCGCCGCTCGTTTATCGACTAACGCGATTTCCATTCGTTTAACGTCGCAAATTTCTTATCATTGACTCGACGTTGCGATATCTCAAACGCGATGATCACCGGAAAAACATCGATTCTCACAGCAGTCTTTGGCGTCGCGATCGCTTTAGATTCACGTCACCGCTATACAGTTTAAAAAAAAAAGCGGCTTTCTTTATTTCTCGTTCGCGTAACATCGTGAATTCGTTATCATCGCGCGAAGGCTCGACTTGGCAACATTTCGAGCGTAGTTCGCTGGAAAAGCATAAATTTTCACGACGCTTTCCTTCGCACCGTGGCGAATACGACGCGATATTGCGCGATATCGCGTTACTTTACTCCACTTCACCCGCTCTATCCGACCACTGGCGCTATCGAGTTGCGCGCGATTTCGCTCGCGACGTGAAAAATTCCCGTTCAAGCCGATTGATACCGCGTCGATGTTTGCGTTCGATCTAACGTATTTGCGCGCAATCGCACGCGCCATGATCAAAGACAGTTCGAAGCGTATGCAGAAAATAATAGCGATAAGATTAAAACTCCCTCGAGACGACGAATATCGAAAGGAACGGTCCAGTTGACGAGAATCGACGAGAGTCGTCCGTTTGCGCCACGTTTCGTTCGGTTGTGCAATCTTGGTGGCGCAGGATCGCGACCACCCACGCTCAAAACGTCGCTTCGTCCACGGAACTTTTTTCCTCCGCTCGCCCTTTCGATGGGTCTTTACTACTGTCTTTTCTCTCCACGAAGACTCTTATCGTCGCTGAATCTTCAGTAAAAATACAATCGGCGCGATAACTCGTGACGCGAGTGACGAAACACTCGAATTGGCCTAGTTCGATCCAAGGGCATCTTCTTCCTCGGTAATTTCCAATATATTTTCGGTAACGGATCGAATCGAGTCGGCCTACGTCGTAAGTCCATGCCCATCGATGCCCGCCGCCTATACATCGTGAAAATATCCTCCATTTTATCCGCACGGAGAAAGGTTTTATATCTACCGCTCTGTTCTTCGAACGCCTGGTAAATCAGGCATCCGATCGATCGCTTTTAACTCAACGAATTAATTCGTAGGATTAATTTACGTTGGTGGATGAGACGTGGATTTTACCTAGGCAAGAAAAGCGTTGAATGGTACAGGAAAAAGTTTCGATAAATTTCAAATGTAAAATTGGAAATACGCGATATCGTGGAACGATTCGATCCGATCCGACAACTTTATTACTACGTTATTTCAATTATACTCGAATCAGTCGCTGTCGACGCTACTTCGTATACCTTAAACAGATAGGTGAATAAGTAACTAAGCGAATAGGTAGGGGAATAGACAGGCAGGTAACGAACTAACAAGTTGGACGATGGAGCAACGTAAAAGTTCAAAGAGATTAAAGCACCTTTGCCCTTTCGAAGCTCACGATTCGACGCTATATCGTACGCTTCGTAATGTCAAACGCGATTACCTAGTCTCTTTCCACGTCTCTACGCGCTTTTTCGAGCCTTCGTTTACGAGGCTGCGTGCGTCTAACGTCGACGACGAAACGGTAGAAAGGAGGAAGTAGGTCGAACAGTGGTTAACTCTTGATCGTTTACGCGGTGCGTTCGCACTGACAGCGTCGCATAAAATCTCGATCGATCAAAGAAGGCACGATTTTCATACATGCGCCAACTCGAATTTTCAGTTTAAAGCGAACCGTGATGACAGGGCAGCGCTCTGCTAGTTTACAAACGAATTTCTCCAAAGTCGATGAAATAATGTCGAAGAAATGGAGAGGTCGTCGAAGCCTTCAGAATCGATATATGGTTGACTAAATATTTATTTTAGGGCGGCTCTTTGTAAAAGATCGCGAAGAAAGAGTTGGACTACGCGAGACAGGCTCCTTGCGTAAGAGTCGTGTTAAAAAACGGTGGACGGAAATTCATTTGTGTGATTTATTTATAGACGGCGTCAATGGGACGTAGTAATAGTCGATTATAAATAGAGGCGCGAACGCGCGACAATGAAGCAAGAAAAAAACGAGGTTTATGCAACGAACGCGTCGAGTTTAACGACGAGACGCGGCGAACGAATGAGTTTGAGCGTCATCGATAATTCTAAAAAGAGAATAAAGTGAAATGATTTATTTCTGATCCTTAACCCTTCGCACTGGATTAATTTTCAGGCTCGTTTGCCGTCGACTTGTATTTAATTTTAGCCGAACGAATTAAAATAAATTACAGCGGTAGAATTCAACGTATCACGTTTATTTCATTTATTACTATTATAAAGTGTTTTAATTCTTGTAATCTTTTACAGCGTGGCACTTTTTAAAACAATTTCCAACGCGCGGAAAAGGACGTCTTTCGCTCGTTCTTTTTTTAGTTTGTAACCGATCACTTGTTTCACTCGTATCGAAAGAACACGAACTACCATAATTTATATCGTCATTTCAGCAGGGTATGAATACGCGTATCGAATCGGATCTCCAGCGACAGTTGGCGCTCTCTCGAGCGTCATCGGAAGCACTGACGTTCAAGTCCGAACGAAAACGAAAATATGAGAGATACGGAAGGTGTGACGAATTTGGCACGGCCGTCCGCTCAACGGCGTTTCCTTCTTCCGTTGCGCGTACTACGTAGCGGCGAGAACGTCTCACTCGCGCATTCGCTTTCTAAAGGAGGCACGGGCGCGTAAGCGCGCCTACGTCATCGACAAACCGCGTCTTTTCCTACGCTGCTACCACTGTTGTAACTGTTACCGTTACCGCTATGCGACTACCGTAGTCACACAGCCACCACTTATCTCCACGTGCACCCACGCTACACCTTCACCGCGCTAATTTAAAAATAAATATTTCGAGTAAGAGCTGCTCGCGGTTATCTTATCGGCATTATCTCCGACTCGTCGTAACACTCGTTTCTGCATTTCATCATTGTTTACATTATTATTTGCTTTGCTTGTTACAAGACGCGGTACCGCGTGTCGTCTTACGAATATTTTTATTTTTATCTCGAGCGCGACGGATTTATCGCTGGCTCTTTACGGTACGAGGGACACTCCGCTCCTTTTTATCAAACTTTAATCGTGATTGCGCGCGCGTGCTTAGCCTTGAGGAGAGAGAGAGAGACGAAGACGAAGGCGATGCGCGATATTTTCGTTGTTTCACATGGTTTCGAGACTCCGATGCCACGAAATCTCCAAAGATCTTCGGATCGGTCGGTCATTTTCGGTTAATCCATTATCGCGATAAAGTACGAAATCGTTTATTGGAGTGCATTTTCGTCTTGAACTCGCCGAATTTCACGAGCAAGAATGTTCGACGGTGAAAGCACAGATTGGCGAACGAGGTCGCAGCCTATTCGATAAGATACGGGAAACCGTGCCGCGACTCGAAATGGAGAAACGCGCTCGTCGGACTACCAACGTCCCCGTGTCTCCTTAGCCGATATTCGGTGCGAAATTGCGCCAACGACACGAAAGCCTGTACGAATAAAAACGGATGAAGCGTATTCGTTATCCATTGACGGGCGAAGTCACGCATACGTGAGTTCGCGTATCGCCATTGTATTCATGTTTGTCTATCGTTTATCAATTCTTCGTCTACCGAGTATCGCTGATTACTACATCTACTATAATGAATGTATCTATCCGTTTATGTCCATCATGCCAAGAAATGGATTTCGCCAAATTTCGAAATACTGGCAGTTCAACGATAACGAAAAATGTCAAGACCGATTGGACAAGATCAAACCCATCACGGAGCATTTCCAACGTAAATTTCGAGCCGTCTATAAACCGACGAAAGAATTATCATCGGACGAAGCCGGTCAAGTACGGAATATTAGTAGTTGGTATATATCGTGCCCGGGGAATAAAACTAAAAGAA
>JAITYT010000578.1:437012-451713 GCA_025433975.1 Liostenogaster flavolineata | reverse complement strand
CTCTCTCTCTCTCTCTCGCCAACAACAACAACCACCACCACCAGTCGCCAACAACTCCTCCTCCTTCTCGTTTTCTTCGTCGTACGTAAGCTAGTATTTTTCCGCCGTCCTCGCATTTCCAGTAATTTAATTTCGCTGTTCGACGTACCGGATTATTAACCAAGAAACGCCAGTGACAACGGCGTGTGCAATCCGCCGGTGGGCAATAATAATTAATCGCCCGCGTGTTCTCGTCACTCCTCTTTTTATGGAAATTCAATTATATTTGCGTTAAATAATCTCGTTATCGTTGAATGTTTTTTTCTTTTTTTTTTCAGGGAAATTAGCTTCGCTCGATTCCTTTGTTTTCTTTTTATGTCTGAGAACGATCAGTTTGCATTATTCGAGAACGAGGGGAAGAAAGATCGGCGGCTTCGAATTTTACGTCGATTTAGTCGTTCATACTCGCTCGTCGTTACAATAAAACTGCCATCTTCGAGATGGTCGATACATATTAAACGATGGAGTATCGCGATTTCGCACGAATACGATACGCCAGGAAGAACGAAAAACAAGAGTGGTTCTTCGCCTTTGTATCTTGATCTTAGCTCTCGACGTCACCGTAAATCAGCGGTGGCCATTTTTCCGTTAAACCGCTATCCATTTTTTCAGCGCTTACCGCGTCGATCCATCCTTCTTCTTCTTCTTCTTCTTCTTCTTCGACGGAAGTTCACTCCGAGGTGTTACTTAAAACACGCGACGATCGCGTTTCGATCGATCGATCTCTCGAACTATTTACGCGCGTTAACATCGTCGATCGACTTTATGGGCACCACTGTCGTACACTAAGATGGTCCGGAAAGCGGAGCCACGTCGTCCTCGTCGGCGTGTTTTCGAATTAAAACGATGCATTATGTATGTTCGACGGAGCCAGATCGCACGATCTAACGTAAGCACTCCAAGTCCCGAGTGCATGTCTGGCCTTCGATATTTTAAGAAATTACGAGTTTATCGAGTCACGACGTCTGCCATTTATGTAAGCCATTTATGTTATTCCATTTTGTTCAATTACGGCAAGTGCCTCCCTTTTTTTTGTCATTAAAGAATGGCGCGAAGCTTTGGCCGATTCGTCCTCGGGTAGAAACGAGTCCAAGCGTCCGATCCGAAGCGCCAACAGCTGCTAGCGTCGCTAGCTAGGGAGAATTCAAAAAATTACGTCTAACGAATTTTAGAACGAGATTAGAAATAGGTATCGCCCGTAGGTGATATACCTTTTAATTACGATAGCGACTATATGGATGGTGAAGTAAGGAAAGAACGCTTCTTAGTACAAGGCTCGCGAGTTACTTGTTCTATGAAGAGCGAAATAATTGGTGGAAGGAGAACTACTGAATTTAACCGAACTATCTTTATTTTTTTTCCTAGGCCTTTCCTTATACAGGCCTTACATTTCGAGTGGTGGGGCTGTCTCTGTGCCTAAATAACCAAGGTTGCCGTTATCGGTTCCCTCACACTAGCATCCGCTCGCCAAATGTCCCTTATCACGCGAGAACTTTTTAGCAAAGGGTCTTGCTATTGTTTTTCCGCATACTCCGAGAAACGCCCGCTTTCGATTACTTTCGACCTCCATCTTTTCTTCGCACGCACGCCGGACTCGTCGTCGCCCCTAACGACTCAACCACCCACGCAGCCATCTCCTTCGACTTCGTTACTACGCTTCCTGGAAGCCACGCCGCCTGCATTTTTTATGGAGTCGAGATCTTTCTTCTCTCGCGAACTTGGACTCGAAGCGAGTCGACGCGATTAGTCGACTATTTTCATAAAAAAAGAAGCCGATGGAATTTCTTCTCTCTCTCATTTCCTTCGCTCGCATTTCGTTCGTTTGTCCTGCCGCGAATTAAATTTAAACAGCTAATCGACAGGGATATCAACGACGACCAGCATCGAAATTCCCATCGACGCCATGCCCATCACTGCCAGAGCGAAATTCTAAAGACGATCTTAATCTTCTTACTTCGGTACTTGTGATGAAACAACTCGTGTTACGTAAGTTATTGGAAAGAATAGAGTTAGATACTTGCAGGGCGAAGAACGACTCGTTAACGGACTCTACGAATTGCTTCGACGTATAGATTCAGAATCGATCGATCGATTAATTTGTCATTTTCGCGAAAGGACGGAAAAGCGCTTGCTTGAAATTCTTTCGTCGTTCGAAGTGGTTTTATCGAGTAACGCGCAGCTCGGAAGCTCCGCGTGAACGCGACAAGGTTCTCGCCATTTAAATGAAAGAAATAGTAGAGTACGTCGACGCGTATTTCAAAAGTAAAATCTATCGACCGAGACGGAAAGAAAAAGATGGATAAAAAAAGAAAGAAACATTGGAAGAGAATTCTTCCATCGTAAAATATCGTGTTTATCGATAGCGACGAGTCTATAGATCGCTTCATTGATCGATTGGATGGACGAGGAGGTGAAGCAAGCGAGTGACCCCGTCGTAGAGACGAATATACCGTGGAACTGCACGAGCGATTCGAAGCGCGTGACCCCTCTCGAACGCGATAAATTAATTATCGTTTGTTATTAAGAAAAATTTACGTTTAATCGAATCACGCTTGTTAACCCTTCGAGTGGGCGATAAGCGACGGCAACAGCGAGGGCGACGGCGCCAAGCACAACGTCATCGATGAGAAAGCAATCTACGTCGTCTCGCTCGATCGTTTTTCCCGACTTTCTTACGCCCGACGAGCTTACGCCTTATTTTTCCACCGTGCAAGAAAAGCTTCGCAAGAAAAGATCTTGCAAAATTTGGCTCCTTCCTTGTCGCCTTCTTTTCCAAGGCAATTTAACACGTTGACGCCGGCGCCGATATTCCGACTTTTCTCTCTGAGGCGGCGCCCCAATTCACGGCGCAGCGTCAGATTACGCTGTTCGATACGATTTTCGCGCGGTAATACCCACTAGGTGATGTTCATAGATCTCGACGAGCTAAAAACCAATCTGAAATCAGTTTTTGAGGAAATCGATTTTGAAAAAAATCGCAATTTTTCAACCCAAGTGCCGCGGAGTCATCGACGATAAACCGATTTCCTAATCCTCGACACTTGCTAAATGCGAGTACACCTCGGACCGACTTTATCGAGGCCTATATTCAATTTACAACCTATTGCAACGGATGTAAGGGCCGAATTACATCAAAAAATTAAATAATTATGTTACTTTTATAAGTCGGACGTGTTAAACGATGGAGAGAGCGCGTCGACGTTGCCTGCCTTTCGCTCATCTTCCTTTCCTTCATTTTTCTCACTCGACCTGGACGTATTTCGCCTTTGCGCGAAGATTCGAATCCCTGTGGATGTTCGTGCGTCACCGGAGCGACGAACTGGCACGTGCTCCGCGTATACGAGAAAGCGCTCGTACTTTTCACGAAATTCGATAAGAAGGTTTCTCGATCTGGTTTACGAAGCTAAAATTACCGTCTAGTTGCTCTTCGATCGAGGCGAAAAATCGTGTTTGGCGACCGCATCGTTGTCTCTGTCGATCGCGCACGGTACGAACTCATACTCGTACATTCCTCGAAACGGTAGTGGAATGCGCGAGCTGAACCTTCACGTCGATTGCTCTGACGTCGATCATTGACATTGTTCAGATTACGAGTTTACGAGAAAGAGAGAGAAGAGAAAGAGTAACGTCGACGAAGAAACGAAATGCAGCTCGCTTCGTTTCTCGTTTACGACTCTGTGACGTCGACGCAGTCGATAAAAGGCCCGATGGGATTGGTTTGCAGGAACGATCGAGCACATTCTATTCGATGATGCGCTGCTCGAGAAATCGATAAATAGAAGGTGTCTTAACCCTTTTAGCGCTAACCTTCTTCCTAAGAAAAATGCGAAGGATAATCCCGTTTTTCCGACACGAAAAATATTTTTACTAACACCGTTACAGCAACATATTCTTTACTGTAACTGTATTTATTTAATTAATAAAAAGAAGAAAACAAACAAGAATATACAAAAAAATCATTGACAAAAATGTTAAGGGTTAAGAATGGTTAGTTTCGATAAAATACGAGATTTTCTCACTCTCTCTAAAGTCTAAAAAATGAAAGGGAAGAAATCGATAGCAAATGCGTGCAATTAACACGACGCGTAGCGACGATGTTCGGTTGGTCCGTAAAAAATGAAAGAAAAAGAAGAAAGAAACGAAAGAGTTTCTTGCTTGGCGATACATCCTTAGATACATACGTCTAACTCTGCTGATAAGAAAGACTTGCCTTACAAAACGCGTACGACCGAGTGTTTTCACGTGGCTTCGTACGTCATCGAACGGAAGGAAACAGACGATTGGACGAAGCAGCTGCGGAAAATCGTTCGTTTTTCCTCGTGGCCTCGCCCGACACTCCACCTCGATCGCGGAGCAGAAGATGACGGAACGATCGTAAAGTCGCGATAGCACGTGCCATTTTCATTTATTCCCGATTTATGGAGCGCGACGAAACTCGACATTTTCCGACGTAATCTGACGATCTGAAATTTTCCATTGGAAGGATCTCGGACTGTTGTCCCTGGCAGAGGGGCTTCGCTTTGAAAATGGGCGCCGCGACGCGAACAAAGCGTACGTAAATTCGTTGGATGGTCGATCGATCTCGGCTGGATTATTCGTCATCCATGGCGCGCAGGCGGGCGAACGCGACGTACGAGCGTAAACAATTACACGCGACCGTGAGAGCGATGACGGTGAATGGAAATTTCTCTGGCAGCTGCTACGAAGCAACGGCGTTCTTCTTCTCCTCTCGTGCCTCGCGCCTTCTTCGACCAAATGCGCTCGATGCGCCGTCCAATATCGCCGTCCGAATTCGCTTAAGATCGTTTAACGATCGCTTCGATGATCGTGAGACCGACGGACGTGAGTCGAGACTTCTCTCCCATTCTTTTTTAATTGTATTTCGATGGAATTCTTCGCGATCGGAGGGGGATCTTTTCGCTTCGTTCTTTTCTTTTCTCTCCTTCTTGAAAAACGATTACCCGGACTCTAACGTAAGAAAATTTAGTTCGTAATTCTGTTAAATTGCTAAGACATCGTAAGACGATCGTTCTAACATTATTTCCAGTTACTTGCACGTTTCGCTACCGCGTATAGTAGTTTGAAGGATATCGATGCGCGTTTGCAATTCGCTCGTGGCAAAGATAATTTTTTTTTTTTTACGTCGTTTTGCTTCGATCTATTAGGTCGAGTAAGAAGAATTGCACGTATTGGCAGTAAATTTCACGCGACATTTTTCTTACGTTTCAACGAACTTTGTCGAACGAAGTACGCTCCATTTTGATCCACGACTTTTTGCCACTTGGTACAATAGGATGCGATGGATATTTCCGTAGATACGCGACCCTAAAGCCATCGATTTTTTTCTCGACCCGGTACTTGAATGTCTAACAAATTTGGTAGACGACTAGTTTTCGTTTCGTTCCGCATGAAAGAGGTACCAGAAATATTGCTCTTATTTTAATCTTCTAACGTACTGTTCGTCTTAATGGCGAATTAAACACACGGCCTTAAAATCGCGGCGCTCAACCTGTTGCGGAAAACGTATTGAAACTTTCACGTGAACGTGCGTGAACTCGAGTAAATCGCTTCATTTTCAATTGCTCTTCTCGAACAATCGCGGACTAAATAAGAAGCACCTTTGCACATTTTTAAAGAAGAACTTGGAGGACTTCTTTAAAGAAGAACCACGCATTTTCTACGAAAAGGAAATCTCCACCGCCTTGTAAAACGTTGGGAGACGATCGTGAAAAATATCGATAACTACGATCAATGAAATTATTCAAAAATGAGTTTAGCCACGCAATTGTAGGAAATTCGTTATTGCCGTACCTACTGGGACCATCTATCGTTAATCGGTAAGAAAAAGGATTGAAAAGAACGGACATTCGCGAGAAGGGTGAAAGGCGGAAGGAAAGACGCGGTTGCATCGTGTTTCGTTCTCGTTTCGTTCCACGCCTTTTTCGCGTCGAATATTTTCACGCGGAACGAAGCGATCGCGATCGAAACGGAACGACGCGAGGAAAGACATCGACGTATTACTCGCGTATCGTGGCCCCTTCGTGACGCACGTCGATGCTTGTTAACGACGACATCGACGCCTGACTTCCTCTTTACGTCACAGCGATCGTCAAATTCAATTGAAATACTTAAAGCACGCAAGGGCACGATCGAGTGCGACGTGTTTTTTCTTTTGACTTCGTAAGGAGCATAGTAAATATCACTGATAACGAGGAATCTTACGTCGTCGATTCGAAATAAAAATATATTACAAAACGATTTGCTTTGATTGGAGGAGAAAGTACGACGTTACTTTCCGATATCCAAGAATCATTGTGGAGCGTAACAGCGCGACGTTAAGCACGCGATTTTACGAAGCTCTTCGGTCGATAAAGGTTGATAAAATAACGAATAAACGCGCGTGCCGAGAAATGCTCTCGATTATCTAATCGACAAAGCGCATCGATGGATGGTCGCCGGTCGAATGGAACATCGTCACGACATCGCGTGCTTTCAAACGGAGCGCCAACGACGACCGCGCTACTGCGCGCACGTAATTACGTCGTTGTGCAACTTTAATATCTTTAGTCTCGTCGAGCGACGAGCCGCTGCGCGAAAAGCAGTAAAGGTCGAGAGGAAGAGCCAAAGATATCTCGAAACGACGAGGGTGGAATAAGAGCGACTGCTGTAGGCGAGAAGGGCTGAGGAACGACCGAGCGCCGGTAGTTTCCGCGGCTTCGTCATTACGAGAAAGACGAGCGAAAAGCACCGTTTGCTCCACCGCGATCTTCGTCGGTTGTCCTGCTGCGGTCTTCCACTTTGAATCGTCGGACCCTCGATGCCGACGAGCGATACGCCAACGTCGGCCAAATTTGGATTCGCAAGTTCGCGATATTTTGAAGGGTCGCGTAACGTTAAATCGTTTCGAGTGGCAGATCGGTGTCAAATATACCGCGTGGGATATATTTTTTGTCGGGTAATACGAAATGTCGGATTTCGAGAGATTTTCGACGTATGTTTAAAATCTAGA
Source organism: Liostenogaster flavolineata (assembly GCA_025433975.1). Lineage (NCBI taxonomy): Eukaryota > Metazoa > Arthropoda > Insecta > Hymenoptera > Vespidae > Liostenogaster > Liostenogaster flavolineata. The sequence goes on along the minus strand of JAITYT010000578.1, from coordinate 444,665 downwards.
ATTTTTCTCGCGTCTCCTCAGAGTTCCGATAGTATCCACGTTTACATTTATTTACAGAATTTAAACATCGGTTATTCTTCTTTCTCAACTCCAATTTGACGTCACTCTAGTGTCTATCGTCTTCGAAGAATCAGCGATTTCCTCGTCCGAATCGGCCAGCAGTTAGACCGGTCGAAATTTAAAAAATTAAAAAAGTCGCGTGGTAGCTCGAGCCTTCTTCTACAAATATATAAATACACCACGACGAACGAAGAACGTTAAGCTCTTTTCTAAAGGCAGGAGACACGCTTCGAACTAACAGTTGGAAATGATCGTAAACGGGATAGAAAGAATTCCTTCGCTAATGCTTTCGATACAACTTTCAAATGTATCGTAAGAAACTGTCGGATCGCCGTTAGAGGCTAGAAGCTAGAGGTTAGAGAGACTACGAATCATCGGAGGGTTTGCAGGTTGCGACCCAAGCGCGGAGGCACTGCGAAGATGATTGGTGTCCTCGAGCGGACGATGCTTCATTATATCTCGATCGCGATCTCTTGCACTTTGAACCAAGATGATCAATTTTATTAAGAATAAAAGGCACACTGTAATATCGCTTCGCTTAGTTACATGGAACGAGCGTAACGTGTGATCACGAAGCGTATTATTTTCCTAGGCAAACCGGCCAAAATATCGGAAAGAAATATCGCAGTTCGATCGTCCTTCCAAAATAAAAACACGCACCGGACGACACACGCGTCTTATCTGGATTCTTTCCAATGGTTCAGTCATAAACCTTGCCACGGCGTGCGGGAGAAAGTTGTCGCCTCGCTGGCGATTTTTGACCACTGCACCCTTATTTGTCTCTGGAGCATTCCCAATCCTCCTTTGCTATCGTAAAACCTTCTCTCGCGAAAAATCTTTGTATCAAACGACAGATTATTAGTTGATAAAACTCTGATAATAACGTATACGTAAATAAAAGAAGTTATATCGATAAACAGAATAGATGAAAAAATGATAAATAACTGTAATTAAGGTAATACGTTGTATAGTTCGTTATAAGCGTTTAAAGCAAACTGTACGAGATTTAATAAACAATTTTAGATTAACAAACAGTGTGATTTAACGAGTCAAAGTGTGGTGACACTTTTGCGACTTTCGACAAACGACATTGTCAACAGTATTATACAAGTTAGATCTAACGATTTTATCCTCGGTATATTTGGAAAAATAGAATGTCCGTTGTTTCTTTAAAATTAGAGGGTGTACAAGGTTACTCGACGTTTAAAAAGTCCTTTTTTTCGCATCTTTTAACCGTTTGCGTTTCCATAACGAATGGACATCGTAATTCCTTAAACTACCGAAAGAATTACGGATATCCACCGACGATGAACTCGTAAATACGAGCTGGCATCGGAACACCACTGCCTCGTAAAATGTCGCAGAACGACTTTCTTACGCGCTCTAACGGTCGTTATTGCGATTTTCGGCGACGACTTCCTTCCGCGCGACGATCAACGACGATGGATGGAACGTGACTGCGTTCTCAAAAAAAGACAAGAACGAAAAGCGTTAAAAAGAGAGAAGAAACAGGAAGGAAGCAATGACGAGTCGTCGTTGAGATTGGTCCTTTTTTTATTTCTAATCGCGGTTCGTTCAACTCGTACGGATCAAATTTGATTAAATTCACTTTCGTTGAAACTACTTCCCTGCATTTTTTTTATCGCAAAGTTCTCGACGATGTCACCGACAAACGCGACCTTCTTCGCAACCAAACACGCTTCTAAAATTCCTTATTATCATCGTTTAAACCGACTACAATTGCATATCGATGTGTTTACTCGTTCGCTTTCGAAATAGTTAACACGACGCATATACGTTGGTTAAGCTATTGCATAACGTTGCGCTGTCGAGCACTTGGAGCAGAGCTCCGCCACCGCTGCGTCGCGATGATTTTCTCGAGAATAAAAATAGTAGTAGTAGTAGTACTCTTTCCCACCCTTCCTAAATTATCCAAGGCATCCTTTCCATTCCGCATGATACTTAAGCGACCACTGTTTCCTGTCTCCGTCTAATTTTCACGTTTTATCTTTGCGATTGCAGGATGAAAGCTCGTGGCGCGAGGCGCATCGCCCTCGCCGACAGAAAGCGATAGGAGAGGAGTCTTTAAAAGGAGAACATCTTGAAGAGAATGGCGAATTAATTCACGTTCGCCGCGTGGTGAAAGAGGGACAAAGATCGGATCCGATCCGAGATTCGATCGACGGAGAAGCAGAAGGAAGTTGATGCCGGTGTCGTCCATCGATCGAAATTTTTCGATTGGAAACCCTATCGAAGAAATCCAATGGCGTGGACGCGATCGACGCGGCAGCAGCGACGTCATCGACATCATCGGCAAGTGGACCATCGAGAGAAGGGCTCAACGATCTTCGAACGATAGACGAAGCGTCGCACGGACAAACCGCCCACGCGCGAGACGCTGCAAGCGCGTGGTGTCGTCCTCTTCTTCCACCTTCCTCTCCTCCTCCTCCTTCTCTTCCTCCTTCAGCCGCTGCTGTTGCTCCTCCTCCTCCTCCTTCACGGGTGAACGGCAACGCGTAAAGAGTCTCGCAGACGCGAGTCGACCAACGAGACCGCTGGATGCATTCGCGAAATCGCCCGTCGTGCTGATCCTCCTTCGACCAAGATAGAGATAAAGAGATCGAAGCGAGGTATAGAGCTCCGATAAGACTAGGGGGAGAGGAAGAGCAAAGAGAAGAAGGATAAGAAAGGATCGGAGTGGATCTTTTCTGTCGTACATGCTGTAGTTTAGTAGTAGTAGTGGTAGTGGTAGTAGTAGTAGTAGTGGTAGTAGTGAAAGTAGTAATAGAGTGCGAATAGAAAAGTAGAGTCGCGTGCAAGCGCCTCTCAAACTGTCCAGCAGGATCTAAAGACGCTGGAGAAATAGAAAGAGGACGAGAAGAAGAACGAAGAGAACGAAAGGTTGCTCGATCTTCCTTCTTCGTCTCTGCCTCCCTTCCTTTTTCGTCCTCGAAGGATGACGTCTTCGCCTCGCGACGAACCGAGCCAACTTCGCAGTCTCGTCATCGAGGAGGAATCGAGGCCAACGAGCATCGCGAATGCACTTAGCAACGATGGTAACCGTATCGGTCTCATCCGTGACAGCGGCAGCGTCGGTATCAGCGGCAAGTGCGCACCGATCTCCGACTGCCACTGTTGTAGTCCATTAAGGAGCCCCGACGGACGACAAAATTTCCAACTTCTTTCGGGGGATAGGATGAACGTCAGGACGAGAATGAGAACGAAGAGGTCCACGGCCAGGTCAAGAAAGAGTTCCTCGACCAGATCGACGCAGATTTCGGTCGAAAATATCTTGGCAGAGCTAAGGATGAAGGACAGCGCCGAGGAAGCTTCGAGGGCTTCTTCGAGGCTGTCGTCGGTGCAGGAAGACGAATGGAGGGATGGAGCCGATGAGAAGGAGAATCCTCGAACGGACGGGCGGTGGTACTGTCGCTCGTGGAGGAAGAAGAATGCCAGCAGGAGTTTTTTGCGCGACTTTCATCGCGGATCCTCCACCTCGTCAAGGTGCGTCTCGAGCGTGGTGCGATGGAAGAGCGCGCAATGCAGGAGACTCGCGTGGACGATCGCGTTCCTCATGATTCTTGGGCTGCCCGCGTTCGCTGACGCTCAGAGAAGGACGTCCATTAGCTCCAGCAGGAAGGACGGAGGTGAGAGTTCCTTCGGATTTTCTCCTTGCGTCCTTGCGCTTTTATCGGGTTTGCGTTTAGTTCGTTGCTTTATAAGGCTATAGGAAGTAAACGTCTTCGCGTCGTTCTCGCGCCGATCATTCCGCATGGCTCAAAGTTCAATGGATTGTTGCGAGGCGGTGATGCACTCGCGGTAGTCGTTTTACGTTTGACAGGCGGCACGTGCGCGCCGTCTCGTTTCTCGGCGTCATGCTGGAAGCTCGTGTGCTGGCCGCCGTAATCGAAAAAGACGTCGACGTAGAAATTCTCGCTGCCTTGTTAACCGTTTTAGTGGCGGGCGAAAAAGAGGTGCCTATGCGAGAATAACCGGCCGAATTTCACGGTTTTACTAGGCTTTGGCAAAATGCTCGTAAAAGCCAAACAAGAAACAATATTTACGTGATTCGAAAAGCGGTATATCAAGGACGAAGTAGAGAAGAAAACAATGACACTAGTTTTTCTATATTCCTTGAAAATTATATAAATAACAAAGGTATAAAAGATCGTAAAGAAAGTAAAAGTTGAGTTCTCTCTTACAAAACGTGTTTGCACGTACGGAAGGTCATCTTTCCATCATAATTTTATATAGACCATTTGTTACAAAGTTGCATTTCCAATATATTTTGTAACGAGATAAATAATATTACGTAACAAAAATAAAACATATATTGTTATAGGTAATATAACATTGCTGAAACAATTCTCTCGCAATGAAATTAGACCATTTGTAACGTGTTATGAATTTATTTTGAGATAGAGTTCTCCCGCAATGCGAATAGTAAAGCGCTACAAAAGGGTTAAAACGAACCGATGATTTCAAAATTGTGTCGAGAGAGAAAATAAGTCTGATTTCGTATCCGTTAACCCTTTTAGCGCCTATGCGAGAGACACGGGATGCATCGATCGCCTAGGCACAGTAAAGACGCAATGTTCGTTTAACTAACTGCAACTACTTACGTTGTAGACAACAATAAATCTCTCTTATGTCTTTCGAGGTTGAAACATTGATCGTTAAAATTTAATCGTCGGACGTCACTTTTGGTTTACATAAGTACCTCTTAATAACAAAAATAAACTGAAACGAAAAGAATTTTTGTATGGCTAACCGAAGCTGATAACAAGCGTACAACGATCTTAGTATTCAACGACGGTGATTAAAACAGTTTCGAAGACTCTCGAAAATAAAAATTCTACGTCGTTTAAACAAAAATATTGTTGATTTTCAACGAACGTCACTTCTTTCAATGAAAACTATCGTTTGGTAACAGATTTATTCGTTATTTCAACGATTCGAAGTAAGTTATAAAGAAATGATACGTATACAGTACGAGAGACGAAACAATCGTGACGTCGGCCAATGGATCGTGCTTTCTTTTAAAACGCGTCACGCGAAATTGTATTACGAGTCGCTTGGTAAAGTATTAAAAAGCAGTCGTATAAACAAAAAATGGCATACGGTAACTGAACTTTTACGATCGACGTTTCTACCTCAAGATGACAAGATATATTTACTGTTGCCGATAACGTAAGTAATTGCAACTATTTAAACGAAAACTGCATTTTTATTGCGTCCATGTAGTCGACACAGTCGCATCTCCAACGAGATATATATCGTCGTCTGCCACTAGAGGGGTTAAAACACGATCCTTTTAAAAAGGAGACAAAGAAACATTTCCATCCTTTTCGAAAAGATTCGTAACACTCTTCTCGTGTCCGTTAAAAGATCCTTTATAAACGAGACGAAGAAACATTCCCATCGTCTTCGAATAAATTTGTAACGTTAACTTACGAAGTTACGAAAAATGAAGAATACGTTCTTCGTCATATCAACACGATAAACGCAAGGCAAAAGACGCGATCGGTATAGGAAGTTAACACGACATGGATTGATATTAACGATTTACAAGAGGCAATTGGTGGGACTACCGATACTCTAAAAACAAACGTCGAAGGCCCGCTCGCTCCTTACCAATCGTTTCGCTCGTGTACTAACGCGCCTCTCGCTGACCTAGACCCAACAACAGCAGGCCTTCGTCGTTGCACCTTCTGACACTTACGAGCTAACGCTAAACGGTAAAAAAGCAAGCGCGAGATTTCGATCGATCTCCGCATCCTCGTCGCTTCCCTCTTCCAATCGATTCGCTTCGACATCTCGAATAATCAGTTTGTCGTTGAATGAAGAGCCAAGAGAGGGCTGCGATTACTAAAATTTCAGTGGGTCCGCGAGAAAACTTTCCTCGTTAAAAAAAAACGAAATCGTTCGTAGGAAGGTTACGCGAACGCGATCTCGAAATTCCAACAACTATTCGGCGTTTTGAGAAACCGACGGATAAATGATCGATGCTTACTCTCGCTCCCACGACTCCTCGATCCACGAGGATGAGAGATTTCGGCAGGAGATAACGTACGTTTGTTCTCCGCTCCGTTTCTATTCGACCCCTTTGTCGCGTCGCACCTTGAATACGTTCGTAAATCTGTCCAATTGTACGGCGTAATTCTCGGTGATCGGAAGAGAGTCTCTTTGATCCCCTTATCGTTCGACCACCCTCGCTCTCGCTTCTTAAACCTCTCTCTGGCTTTCGACACGCGTTCGCTTTTGCTTTGCCCCTGCGTCGCGTGGAAACACGAAAGAGGAAATCGGTTTGTCGTGTGGAGCGTTTGTCATTCGCCAAAGGAAACAACTGCATCGTCGCGAACGACTTATAACCTTCGAACGTACCGCGAAGGCCCGTTTGAAACTTTGCTTACTTTCATTGAAAAATACGTTCTTCGCGAGAAAGACCTTTCTTCCTCGTTAAAAGTTTCTTATCGCGGGAGACTCGTCTTGGTGCCGTAGAACACTTTTTTTTCGAGAGCTCGACCGCTCCTTTGGCGCCAAAAATAGAATAAGAATCCAGGTCCAGGTCCAGGATAATAGAATAGTCACGTATCGGTCGCCTGAAGGAAAGATTTAGTGTCAGTCACCGATGACTGACGTAGTCCGAACGAAAAGTTCGGTGTTAGTCAGCGACGATTGTCGAGATCCGAATAAAAACCGCGGCTATCTCTTCCGTAGCAAAAGGGTTAAGGATAACAACCGCTGGCGGCATAGAATTCGATATTTTTCGGAGTGAAAGCGTTTGTTTGAAAGATTCGGGACAGCCGAGTGGAAAAGGTTAGTACGAGTCGAAGATTGCGATAGACGGATTTTCATCGAGCCTCGCTACTTCGAGATTATCGTATTATTCGAGATGTTCGCGGAAGGGGACCGATCGAAACGACGATGCTTCTTTATTTCCCATCGAGACAACGTAATTCTACGTTCCACGGCGCGATGGAAATGTCGAACGTCTACGCGTTGCAATTAATACGCGAAAGTTAGAAAACTATAACGACAGCAGCTAGAGAGAAACCTGAAATTATCCCTAGCAACGTCGACTTTGGCGCGAATATTCGAGTGGAAGGTACAGCAGCAGGAAGGAGGAAGATGCGTCGATCGCTTGGCCAAGCGCAAAGTCGTTTCCGTGTTACTTGGACCGTCGTCGGAGCAAGAATGCAAATTCCAATTGAAGAATTCGAACTTCTCGTGGATAACCGCGCGCTACCTGTCACTCTGACCCTCTCTCCTTCGTCGAACTTTTCGAAGAAAAGCTTTTACGAGCAACGACCACTCGAGGATGCATCCTTTCGATCTCGATACCGACGCACGATGTGACGCACTATCGAATCGTCTTTTAATCCCTTGCCTTACGATTTAATTTCACGGAAACACGCGCGTCGAGACTATTTAATTTTAACGAGTATATTTATAAAAATATGCATTTTATTTCATTCGTAGCAAAGCGTATTTATAAAATAATGCCAAATGAACAAAAAAATGTTTGAGTATCCTCTTGGAGCAACGATGAAACTAGAAAGTATTAGGAATAAAATTAACAAACCGTATAAC
>JAITYT010000578.1:392718-403853 GCA_025433975.1 Liostenogaster flavolineata | reverse complement strand
AAAAAAAAATAAATACAAAGTAATATGTATACACGCATGCGATAACAGATAAATCTTACGATATGGCGGTGGTCGAATGTTAAAATGTGGCGATAGTTAAAATTTCTTCGGTAAGACAAGACCAGTTAGGGAAAAAACAGAAAAAAAAATACACAAGAGGAAAAAAGACCGACTTTTAGTAACACGCAATCGTCTTCGAACGACTTACAATTACAAATAATACGAAATTACACTTGACCCTTTCGCTACGGACCGATTACTCCCGTTATACGTTCAATACTGCAGTATCTGACGCAGAGCAAGTGTAGTCGCTCGTAGAAAGGAAACGGTTAAAAAGTTATCGCATAGTGCAATTAGAAAATATAATTTAATAATGTTTTATTATATATATGTAATAATAATAATAATAATAAAACAAGTACAAAATGCTTGCGATGGAGATAACATATATACTCTGCTCGCGAAAGTTCACGGGTGACTTAAATCACCGTCCGTACGTAGCGAAAAGATTAAAGCGATACGAACAACGAAGTATGTCGAGTACTGTTAAACTTGTTAGTTTTTTCGCCTGTTATCGAAAATGTGAATTGACGCGACACAATACGATATCTTTCGAATGCTTCTAACACAAATTCTAATCTAATTCTATTCTAAATTCTATTGGAAAAAAAAAAGAACTAGTAACACGCGTATTCTCACCGAATGTCCAGAAGGGGTGAGAAAAGCGACGAATGGTCAGAGGTTTTATTTCAAGCGTAAATACTCCTCCAGATGTTAATAACGTTAATGCATTGCAATAATTAATACAAAGAAGAATGTTCTATTTATAACTTTTTTAAACGATACAAGCCATCGATAGAACTTGTACCGAACGTTCGTTAAAAGGAATTACTTTGCCTCGAAAAACTTTTTTCTTAACTTTTATAAAATCGAGGGGAGTTCGCGAGTCATATTTTACTTCCTTCGAGTGAGTTTGAGCAAGTAAAAAAAGAAAGAAAAAACGCTTAATCTACGTATCGTGCACTACGTAAGTTTCGTAATTTTATGAATTTCCGTGTTCGGTATCACTCCTTGGTAAGATACCGCGTGTGCTTGTGTTCGTTCGAATTATCCACACGCATGTACGTAAATCAACGTTACAAGTGTGCGAAGGTTCAATCGTTCGCGCTCGTGCAATTTAGCTTACGGAACAGCGTACTATGTAAAGGCGTTTTGTTATCTCTCTCTCCCTCTCTCCCAAAGTTTCCGAAGCTCGGCTACTTAAACTCGTCGTACGAACAGTTAAATTCAACGAGAAAATATTCACTTCGTCTAAAGATATCCATTTCTACGCAGTCGTACGCATTAATTACGGAAACGTTGTTTACCGTAGTTCTTCGCGTGACTTCAAATTATTCACGGGAGATAAAGGCGATAAAAACGTGTTTCGTTACTGCACCGTAACATCGGGGGAAGAAAAAGAACTTGTCGCGATACTGATCGAGCAAAAGGTGTCCGAACAACGTAACAAGGTAAGAGAAGGCTCGATTGGTTATCTCGTCGTTGGAAAATCCTATGGTTTTGGAAAACGAAGTTCGCTCGATGGGTTAACAACCAAGACGATGGAGAAGCTGCTTTCGAAATGCTGGAAAATTGCGCTGTCTCGAAGAGACACGCTATGATCTTCGACGAGATGAAACGAGAAGATTCGTCCAAACTCTCGTGCCTTTAATCTTCCTCCTCGCCTCGGAAGGATTCCTCGAAATAATTACTTTTTTTATCATATCTTACCGTTGCATCTCCAAGCGCAAGCGCGACTCTCACGAGTCTGATTCTTCGAATTTCTTTTCCTACGGTCGAGGAAGACGCAGAGATCGAGAAGAAACGAAGCATCGCCAGTAACACTATAATTAAAACGTAGCTGAGGCGGAGAGAAACATTTAATTAGCGACTTTTCGTCGAAGATAACGCCTCGGGGTCTGATCCAGCGCTTCCATCCAGGAACCGATAATTTACCGTGGATTTTTCCCTATTTCCTTTGAACGATACAACGAAGAACTCCCCGCCGTTGAAATTAGCATCTTCTCCGTAAGACCAACGATAAAAAAGACCGCTCATTCGACATCATCGACTTCTCCCGACTCGTCGCATCCATCGCCGATTGAGTCGCCCCTCTGTTTCCTTCGCGGTATCCTTTCGGAACTCCACCATCGCGCGATACCCGCAAGTGAGTGGGATCGTGACGCACATCGTGACATTAACGACAGTCGAAGCGATCGTGGGCTGCGAGTAGTATCCTCGTGAAGCGCGATGATAACGCGTTTGAATGGTCAAGCGATTAAGACGGACAATGCTATGGGGGAGAGGAGGAGAGGAAGGAAGAGAAAAGTGAAACGGTAGGACGGCGCCAACGACAACGAGATTTTATCGATGAATTCTATCGCTTCGGAGGCGCTTCCTGGCCAAGTTACATCGTACGAAGGAACGATACAAAGACTCTTACGTCACGAGATGCGCGTGGTAGAGGGTATGGAACCCGTGTAGAGGAGAAGAAGGAAAACAGACGCATTAACGACAACGACAAACGCCCACGACAGACGTCCGCCATCGAGACACGCTCGTACCGACACGCGCAATTTAGCGAAGCGTTCGTCGCGTCCCTTTGTCTTTCGACTTGATTCTATCGCGCTCGAAGACGCATAAAGATCGAAAGAGTTGCAAGATAGCATTGAGTGGAACGGCGCGAAGTCGCGCGATCGGCCTAAGGGATCGGATCGTCGATGTTTCGCGATGAGGCCGATTTATTTTCCATTTTCGCCTCGAATGCTTCAAAATCGGGACGCCTTCCCGTGGTTAAGCGAAGACTTTGCAACCGTCGATAGCAGTCCTTGAAGATCCTCTCGAGCTCGTTGTCTCTCGGCATTTCGTGGAAAAGCTGAGCAGAGGGTAAAAGTGTGACACTACGTCGACTCGAGGAACATATCGTTGAGGTTTATTTTTATTTTAGCGAGAAAATTGTTCTTGGCCGATACTTCATTGCAATATGTCTGCTTACGACGATTTCCACTATTTCCATGTGACTCGAAATATTCTCTATCGAACTATTGGAAATCTCATTCATTGGTCGTGAAAAATTGACGAAAGCTTCGAAAGAAGTTAAATGTCTCGGTGACGCAATGTTTGGACAACGAAGCTGGAAAACGTAAATTCTTTACGTAAATGGCGCGGTAAAAGGAAATTCAGAATGCACGTCGCAAAACTGCGCCTATGTCGCTCGAATGGTATTGCATCGGGATGACCGAGTGCAACCGCGGCCTTTCGCAATTTGTTTTTCGACCTTCGCGATCGCGCGCTCCTCCTACGCCACCTCTCCTCCTCCGATGTTCCATCGTGTTCCGATATGAGAAAAAGACCATGTTACGTTCGCGAATACGTATGTGATTTTCCACGTGACCCTAAGGAAAGTCGCGAATAGAATGAAACGGGATTAACCAACCGGTCGTCGGTTGGACGCCATCTGTGCATCTTCCATGCGATAACGATTAGATTATTCCTTTATTTATTGGTTTAATACAATATTGCGATGCGGTTCCTCCGTTGTAACGTTCCTCTTTTCTCTTTATTCGCAGGGAAACAAGCCGATGAACGGCTGCCCTATATGCGAGAAGCATTGTACGAAAAGGCTAACCAAGCTCGACGAAACTCTCTGCTGGAACAAACAGTACTGCCAGAAAAGTAAGTTGCTCTCAGCCTATTCTTAATGCCTGAACCAGAACGATTACGGAGACTGATCGATCGATCTATTTATCTATCTATCTTATCTTAAAACCCGACGTTGATGATAATGATCGGCGTAAACCCATAAATAAGTAACGAATGAATCTTTTACGTAACAATGAATTCTCTCGTCCGATTTCGCCAAAATTCATATTTGCAAATTCGGCCGAATTTCAACGATTCGAATTTTATCGTGGTCGTCGATATTTTATTATCGTTTGGTTTGTAGCAACGAACGTAAAAATCTGATCTTCGCGTAGATTGCGTTGTTACGTCCAAGTCCGAAGAATGGACAAACTGTTTGCCTCCTTTTCGGATCACACCTTTTCGGATTTTCGGAGGGATAGCTTTTCCTTCGAATGAGTTTCGACGAAACGCTGGATTCGATATGTAAAATATTTATTACTTACAACTGGTTCTGTTGCGCACTAATGTTATTGAGTTTGAAGAACGACGAGACGAATGAATGTTTTTGAACTGGCTATATTTGAAAATTGTGTCGCTTATGTATTCTTCTGATCGCTCGACCCCGAACTAATCACAGAAGCGCGCTCCATTTTCCTTCGCCAAGGGCCGACGTCGTAGTATTTCTCGGGCTTTTCCGGGAACCGGACTTCGCCGTAGTCGCACGGAAATGCTCGTATGGTTCTCGGAACCTGCAGCACCACATTGAAGCAAAGAATTCTCCGAAATCGATGGCCTAGGACGATCGTTGCCCGGCGATTCTTATTATCACACCGAAGACGAGTATTTTATAATTTTAAGTTTTAATTACATCAATGGGGAGTGGTGTTATTGACTGGACGTCACAGCGTTTTAACCAGTTAGCTGTAACGCCTCCTTTTGAGAGCGCGCACCTATTTGTATCGTGAAAATCGAGCCACGACGAGTATACTCGTCAATCGCAAAGTAAGCGTCGCTGTTAAAATATTGGATCAAAAAGATGGATTTATTTGACAAAATTGCCAATTTTATTACTAATAAATATTTACTTAGTCGACATAAACATATATTACAAACATATTAAACGAAAAACACAAGGAAAATTAAATACATATAAATTAATAATAATTTAAACTTTTCAAAAAATGTGTTTATTGAATTAAATTTAAATTAAATTAAATAATTTTTTTTGAAAAAGCCCCTTTTACGTTAACATTTGAAAAACGTTATCATCGCGCATAAATAAACTCGTTATGCGGACTGATACGATTTTGATTACTTTCCGATAGACCTAATTCGATCCATCCGATCGAAAGGAAACGATCCATAAATATAGCGAGACACCAAGTCTTCTTTTACGATCCTTGAATCCGTAAAGATTGGCACTCGAACCTTCTTAAAAAAATAAACGCGTAGCAAATGCATCTCTCGCCTCTTCGTTCTTCTTCTCCTTCCTTCTACCTCTGTTTCGACCGTAGTATGCGATAGAAAGTGCGAAAACGGAGCCTGCGACGAGAATGGGAAATGCTGTCACTCGTCGTGCCTCGGTGGATGTAACGGACCGACGGCAGTCGACTGCAAGGTTTGCAAGGACGTCGTGGATGGGAGACAGTGTCGAGAGCGCTGTCCGAACGGCACCTTTGAGTTCATGAATCTTCGTTGTATCAGCGAAGATGAGTGTCGCCGGATGAAGAAGCCTCGCGAGGCCTTCAGCGTAGCGAAAGAGTACCCATACAAGCCCTTCAACGGCAGTTGCGTGATCGACTGTCCCGCTGGTTACATGGACGAGGACGTAAAAGGCAAAATGTCCTGCAAAAGGTGCGAGGGCCCGTGCATGAAGGAGTGCGCCGCGACCAGCGTCGACAATATCGCCTCGGCCCAAAAGCTCCGTGGCTGCACCCATATCACTGGTAGCTTGGAGATCCAGATTCGAGGCGGCAAGAACATCGTCAACGAGCTCGAGGACAGTCTGAACATGATCGAGGAGATCGACGGATACCTCAAGATCGTGCGCAGCTTTCCACTGATATCCTTGAACTTCCTGAAAAGATTGCGCGTGATACGCGGCAACGCCCTCGACAGCAGTAAATACACGCTGATAGTTCTGGATAATCAAAATCTGCAGGAACTCTGGGACTGGAGCACGCACCCCGACATCAAGATCTACTCGAAAGACGGACCAGGCAAGATCTTCTTCCATTTCAATCCGAAGCTCTGTCTGCACAAGATCTACACGCTGACGAGAAAGGCCGGCCTACCGGACTTTACGGATCTCGAGGTCGCCTCGAACAGCAACGGCGACAAAATCGCCTGTAACGTCACCGAGCTTGCGACGAGAGTGACCAAGACGACGTCGGACGCAGCCTTGATCCAATGGGAAGAGTTCAAACATCACGACCCGCGGTCTTTACTGAGTTACGTCGTCTACTTCATCGAGGCGCCCAACAGGAACGTCACTATGTACGACGGGCGAGACGCCTGTGGTGGCGACGGATGGCGCGTCGACGACGTCTCGACGGTCGACGACACTTCCGAGGACAAGACCTCGAGAAACGTCAGCGAAATGGAACAGCCCAACTACCTGACGCACATTCTCACGCAACTCAAGCCATACACGCAATACGCCTTCTACGTAAAGACCTATACGATCGCGACCGAGAGGTCTGGGGCCCAAAGCAAGGTCAGGTATTTCACGACGAAGCCGCACGCACCGAGCGCCCCTAGGGGTCTTTCCACCTGGTCCAACTCCAGCCAAGAATTGATCGTGTCCTGGTTCCCACCTTTGCGCAAGAACGGTAATCTTACTCACTACAAAATCGTGGGTCGATGGGTGAGGGACGACGTCAACTTCACCGATCAACGTAATTATTGCGACGAACGTAAGTCGAATACTCTTAGATGATGAAATGACACGATGAAAGGAGGAGGAGGAGGAGGAGGACGATCAATTTTTCTTTTTCTTCAGCGCTGTACTTGCCGGATAAAAAGTCGATCTCGGTAATGGCGGAGGAGGAGAGAAAGCGCGCCGAGGAGGAGAAGGAGTTAATCAAGTTGTCGGAACCAGCAGCTTGTGACTGCGCCAACCGCGAGCGGGATCAGTCCGACAGGGAAAAAGAAGTGTCGAGCTCGATCGCTTTCGAGGATGCTCTTCATAATCAAGTCTACATAAAGCGCATGAATTCGCGTAGGAGACGCGATCTTAGCGAGATGGTCGTCGCTGCTAGGCTGGGAGATTCTAATGGCTACGAGGTAAGTCGTGTTCGTGAAGAATGTCCGTCAGTTTCACGATCGAACGTACGTTCAATTCGTCTTCACTTTTTCGATGCTCAGGGAAAAGAAAATAACGGCGACAAGATAGTGAACGGCACGTACGAGGAATTTTACAGAGAGGTGCCCAGCATGAATCTCACCTACGTGATGAAAGACTTGCGACATTTCGCTTATTACAATATCGAGGTGCAAGCATGTAGAGCTCCGGTCAAGGATGACACGAATCGGAATTGCTCCACCAAGAGCGTGAAGACCTATCGAACGTTGCCGTACAGGGACGCGGATAACATACCTCCAAACACCTTTAAAATTAACAAGTCCAGCGATAACAATAGTCTCATCACTGTTACTCTTTATTGGGCCGAACCACCGCATCCGAACGGCCTTATCGTTGCGTATCACATCGAGTACAAGAGACTCAGCATTCAGGATGTGAGTACATACCAATCATTGTTCTTTGTAATTCGCAAGGTCGAGTAGAAACCTGATGCTTATCGTAGCTCGCTCTCTCTTTCTCTCTCTCTCTCCTTCGCAGGGACAGACGATCAAAGTGTGCATCACCCGAAAGGATTTCTCCGAGGCTAGCAACTCTTACATTCTCAAGGACCTTTTACCTGGAAATTATTCCGTAAAGGTACGAGCAACGAGCTTGGCGGGAAATGGCGACTTCACGGACATTCAGTACTTTTACGTGGAAGAACGCAGCACGCGTGGACCCTTTTGGATTCTCTTCTGGTCTATATTGTGCATTATGCTCTTTTCTATCGGTGGAATCGTCGTTTTCAGACGGAAATTATTAAGAAGCGTTGCAAGCGTGAGATTGATCGCTACCGTGAATCCCGAGTACGTGAGTACACCGTACGTACCGGACGAATGGGAGGTGCCTAGAGAAAAAATCAAATTGATAAGAAAATTAGGAAACGGTTCTTTTGGCATGGTATGGCAAGGTATCGCCAGTGATATTGTGAAGGGCTGCCCAGAGGTTCAATGCGCCGTTAAAACTGTTAACGTGCGCGCGAACGATCGACAGCGCATCGAGTTTCTTAATGAGGCATCCGTAATGAAGTAAGAGCGTGCATTTCTTTTAACGATTTAGTAATTTCGCTTTACTCGTCGTACCTTTTAGAAACGATGCTGACAAGACCGTCGCTTCTTTTTCAGAGCTTTTAACACGCATCACGTTGTAAAATTGCTAGGAGTAGTGTCGCACGGTCAGCCGACATTGGTGGTCATGGAATTGATGGTGAACGGTGATCTGAAAGCATATTTGAGAGATCACCGACCGGATATTTTCAGAAGAGCTTCGAAGCGTCCACCCACCTTTAAAAACATATTGCGAATGGCGATAGAGATTGCCGATGGCATGGCCTATCTAGCCGCAAAGAAGTTCGTTCACAGAGATTTAGCTGCTCGTAATTGCATGGTCGCAAAGGATTGTACCGTGAAGATCGGAGACTTTGGTATGACAAGAGACATATACGAGACGGATTACTATCGGAAAAATACAAAGGGTCTATTACCAATTCGATGGATGGCACCGGAAAGCTTGAAGGACGGAGTGTTCACCAGTTATTCCGATGTATGGAGCTACGGTATCGTTTTATGGGAAATGGTAACTCTCGCATCTCAACCTTATCAAGGTTTATCGAACGATCAGGTAGGTAAATGCTTCGACTTCTTCTAGTCTCGCGATCGACTCTGGCTTAGATCGCGTACTCGTAGCTTTCATTAAAACGCTACAATTGAAATTAAAATTAAACGTTTTCGTAGGTACTAAGATACGTGATCGACGGAGGTGTGATGGAACGTCCCGAGGATTGTCCAGATTTTCTTTACAATTTGATGAGACGTATTTGGAATCACACGACTACTCGCAGGCCCACTTTTATAGACATTGCTACGATCTTGCTACCTGAGATTAACGTGGAGACTTTTGAGAAAGTTAGTTTTTATCATAGTCCGGAAGGAATGGAAGCCCGAAATCAAAATATTTCGTATTCCCCTCAAATCAATAGGTAAGTCTCGTTCTATTCGTAATGCATATTCTTTCGTATACGCATTTCTTTTCTCAAATATCTCGACATTTTAAAAGTTCAGAAGATTTAAGTGTTCTGTCAATTTTGTCTCAGTGATCTCAAAATAGCTACTTTTCAAAATTTACAAGAGGATGACGAAATCGAAGGGGAAGAGGATTCGCCATTGCAACCAGATTTCGACGACTTTGCGAACTTCCAACCTACCTGCATGAAGCATACTTCGAATTCTCGTTATGCGAGCAAACCGTACGGCGAAAATTCTAAAACTCCTATGAATTTCCATGACATGGATTCCTCGAAGATTCCTTTAAAGGCAGTCTTCGATGATTTCGATGACGTATCTGGGAATTCCCTGCTTTCGAGCAAGAACATTTTAGATTTACCTTACGTAGAGGACAGTCTTAAATCGGTAAAAGATTCTCCTTTTACGCATAACACGAAGAACGTGTCTCCGAATAATATGAATCAGGCTCTCGATCCAAGATTTGGAAGCTCACATTTAGCTAAACGAACATTTTTAGACAGTCCTAATACGTCTAAGATCGGGCATACTTTCAATTATGAAAGTAGCAACCCCGAACTATTAATAGATACAGAGGAGAAAGAGATGATACCGTTGCAATTGAATTTTCCGTCGATGGATGCTATAGATGTAGATATAAGCGTTGAAAAGAATGGTAAAATGTCCGCCGCAGAATACACAAACAAATCAGAAACTTTAAACAATGGTTACATCGGTGGTACGACTACATAGTGTTGATTCACTCTCGACGCTAATTATATTTAAAGTATAAATTGTTACGTAAGGAACTGATCCTCATTCCTCTATCAGTACGAATCAACATAACCGATCGAATGAAAAATGCAGTGTCCGTATCTATATGAGAATCTATCTTTCAAGAAGCACAGTCTTCGGACAGTCTTAGTATTTTAGATTAAAATAAGTAAGTTATGCTATTCGTAAGTTTTATTTTAAACTCATAGATGTAACGAAATCTGAATATCTGATTGACGTAAATGGATTTTCCTTATACGGGTATAATGACGTTTTAACTCCGTCTCTCTGAATAAATTTAATGTTG
The DNA here is from genome assembly GCA_025433975.1 of Liostenogaster flavolineata. Classification (NCBI taxonomy): domain Eukaryota; kingdom Metazoa; phylum Arthropoda; class Insecta; order Hymenoptera; family Vespidae; genus Liostenogaster; species Liostenogaster flavolineata. Next base: position 393,766 of record JAITYT010000578.1, on the reverse strand, counting down.
CTATGCATGTACAAATAATTATGAATTTGCTGTGCTACGCTGCGTAAATCCGCGAAACGCATGGAAATATATTTACAGCAGCAGTTACTGCCTTTTTGATGTCACACGTATGATATGTGCTGAAGTGACAATCGCACGATTATCCCATGAAGAATAATAACGCAACCTACATTATTAAAATCAAACATCGTTCAAGGATATTCGAGTGAATGTTCTTTTCTGGCGCATCGGATGTCAAGAGGCAATCGTGCCAGTCTCCAACTATTTAGAATCTAAGAATATGCTGATTAATCGTTTCTATTATAATTTCATCGTATCTTTAATCTAAATCGTACTCTTCTCTGCTCGAACTAATTAAATACAGTGTCGGATCGATCACTGACCAAATAAGTAATTCAAAGTGGCAATTTGGTTGACTACGACATTTTGTTCACACAGAAGAAATATCACATTTTACAAATATGTGAATTATACCTAGTCGCCACTTTACGATCTTACAATAGAATATATTTATTGTTTGATAAAAAACAATCCTTAATGGTAATTCAGAATGAATATACCAACAGTATATTAAGTATACCCTTGTTCCTTTAATCGTTAAATGTAAATTTACTCCACTTGATTTCTCTAATCTGCTTTAATAATTTTACGTCGTGTAGGTTTGCGTTGGTTTGTAAATTCTGAATTCACCATCCGCTTGAAACGTAATAGGCAAATTTGAGAGTAAGAATCTTTTCGAGTTGTATTCCAATGTTTTTCGTATAAAGAATGTTCGTAGCCTACTATAGTATGTTATCGAAATTATACAATAAATAATCGAGAAATTCGTAACGCGTAGAACGATTTATGGATATCTATATAAAGCATATCCCAAATTTAAACTTCGTAATTAATTTTAGGATATTTCTCGAAACTTTTCAAAAGTATACAAGTATTTGTTTAAATAGAACCGTACTCTCCTTTCTTATTATGTCTATTTAAGACAATCTAGGACTATAAGAATTCAACGTACGATGTAGTTGACGACGGAAGGAAGAGAGAAAGCGAG
>JAITYT010000578.1:315086-334004 GCA_025433975.1 Liostenogaster flavolineata | reverse complement strand
TATAATTCCACGTATCTGATACAAAATTTCTCTGTAGAAACTATAAGAATAACCTAAAAATATATATGATCTGTGTAATCGAACGTAATCCAAATCTGAGTAATCCAATGAAGATTGCATAACAATTTTTAATTAATTTCTACAGTTTTCATAACGATGTAATAATTCGACTGAATCAGTGGAAATAAGCATTCTTATCTCTTCTTTTTACAGACATTATTAACAATATTTTCATTGATTTTTTCAAATTAATTGATACACTACTCGGTTGCAATACTCAAAATTAAATAATAGTCGTAGTTTTCCTAATAATGAATTGTTTTCTAATAATGTTTTTTTTTTATGAAAAGATGTTGTTTCTTATGCTTTTTTGGGGGTTTTTAAATGTTTTTTTTATGAAAAACTATTGGGAAAAACGAAATTACTTTTCGAACGACCTATTTGAAATTATTTAAACGAATAAAAATTTATTTGAATATAAAAATACGTGCGATATAGTTTATATGAGTAGAACGGTTTTTGTAATCATGGATACTGATAAGAAACATTGTGTGTGATTTTGTTAATATTGTACGCAGGATTAATTTTTCCGTAATTTCTTCAGGATTCATTTAATTTTTTTCTACTTTTAAAATAACGCTTTATTTGTACTAATTATAAGTTTTATTTATTTGTTTTGTGATTCCATACTTCTTTGCGTCCATCTAACATTTTTTCATAAAGAAAAACTATTTAAAAGTACAAGTAAAATTATGTTAAATAATATTTCTATAAGATTTTATGAAAAGTTTATCGGCAGAAAACAAATTATATCTTAATTATGATTTATTTTAATTATGAATCTTATATTATGACGTAACGCAAATATAATAATAATTTAAATTTTAATAATGTTGAGTATTAACATCAATTCGTTGATACTTGCGCTATGTCCGTCTGCGAACAGTGACGTAAAGAGAAAACACGTATAGTTCGAATTAAAAATGTGTTGTTATTTTTTCGATAAAAACTTTTGAAAGCGTTTATTTAATCGCATCGTTGTAACACGCAAAACTAGGTACGAATAAAAGTTACTCAGAGCGACTACATTTTTTTACAAATTTGTAGAACAAAAGAAACACATTGTATCTTATAACGTGTATAGATTGACGTACACCAAAATAAGCACATGTGCATGTATTTACGTAAAATATGCGCCTTGTCATTATTATCAAGAATAACGAAATATCGCTAATAAGCATAGTACGTGTTTATTGTATGATCGTTTCTTTCAAAAATTCATTAAAGATATACTGTATAATATCTCGATGTATTTCGAAAAATTTCGAATTATATTTAAGCGCATCTCGATTAAATTCAACAGTATACATTTAATGTATTGTACAGATTCCGTTATGTTGTGTATCCAAGAATACGATTTCTTTATAAAATAATTCGAAAGTCATTATTTGTGAGAACAATATTGAATACATATTAAGGTATAATAAAAATTTTGTTGGATATATCGTGCGTGCGACAGTCGACTCCATCCATCTGAAAAGCTTGTCAATTCCGCATTCAACGTATGTACTATAAATATAATAATTGACTGAGGTTCAACGTCATTGAGCCAAATGATTAATGTGTCATGCTTCATAGTATAGACGAATCCGAGAATCATGTCGAATTAAGATAACTCTTAATTAAGCTTCGTGGAGGATGGGGGGTGGTTATTTCAAACAAGGAAAACTTGGAAGATATATACATAATCGAGAACTTTGCACAAGTGTGTGAAATGATCGCATTTCCACTACGTTCTGTGGAAGAAAACATACGTACTCTTTATTGTTAGATAATACGTGTGCATGATGATGACGTGTGTATGTAGTGAGCGTGCGTGTGTATACATATGTGTGCGCGTGCCAATCGTATCCTCTATAAAGCCCCATGTAAATAGTATTCAACAATCCCCCTCCCTCATCCCTCACGTGATAGATTTAAAGTCACACCGAGAAAAAAAATTACTTGCCAAATTTTTAATGGGACATAGGGACAAACAAGTAAGCATTTGAAAAAAACGCAAAATATATTGGTATTATAATTGATTTTGTCTCTTTTATGCCCACCTGTTAATAACGAAATACATTTGCATATGGACTTATTACAAAATATTATTAAATATGTAGTAAAATTATAAGCACGTCAGAATATAATGTTTTCATGAAATCCTAGTAGCTAGTACAAATCATTTTATCGATATATGAATATTTTTAATCTTCCAATTAAAATTGACAAAAGAACGCATGCTTTTACAGTGAAATTAGTTTTGTATATATTTTTAAAGTAATGTCCTTTTTAAGGCGAATAAACAAAAATATAAAACCAGTCCATTTACTCTTGTATAATTGGTCGTTTCTATATGATACACTTATATGAAAGTTTATTAATTTTTTTGTTATTTTAGCAGTGTATGTATATATGTATGAAAAAAAATTATTAGGTAATTTTATATTAAATTACACAAATGTTAGTTGAATTGTCATTTTGTAAAAGGCCATTAAGATAGTCATTTCCTCTATGTATTTTTTATCTTATTATTTATAATCAATAAAGAAAGTTTGATATTTAATTGGTTTAGAAAATATTTATATATAATATATAGTAAAATCAATTGACATCCATATTTATAGAAATAATATTAATCTGTTATTAATATAATCTCACACACATTGGTTATTTATATTTATATTTATTAAATATGCATAGTTATTTGGTAGAGTGTAATACTTAAAAAAAAAAGTTAATTTACCATGAAGATAACTTAGATTTAAAACAGAACATAAATAGATTACATCATCCTTAATTATTCACAAATTTGTTTATTATTTATGTAAGTAAGAATCATTAACAATTTTTCTTTCTTACTTGAATACAAATTATTTTCAATTACTTTTATCTGGATATCTGTTTTTTAATATCTATTATTCATTTAAATTGATTGATCTAGTTTCATTTATAAGGAGGAGCATTTACTATTTAAAATGCATTGTTCTAATTATTACTTAAACGGCAGTACCTTTTACCTTATAAAATTAATATAATGATATTAAGATATTGTCACGTCATTCCACGCCTGATTTAATTTTGTACAGTATTGATTTTTCTTGAGATGATTTTGTCGAAGAAACTACAGTTGCATTTGATGAAGTTTTTGTACTTGTACTACCACCTGTATTTCGTTTATCTTGTTTTGCTTTCTTCATCATATCCTTTAGTCTTCTATCTGCACTAATGATATTAATGTTTGGTGGTATAATTTTTTGTCCGCCACCTACACCAGATGGAAAATTACTTCTATTGACAGATTGTGACTGATTTATATTATTTGATGATGATTTGTAATTTTCAGAATGCTTCAAGCCTAAAGGAAATGAAGTTGTAACGTATTTTTATTATAAATTTGTTAAATATTGTACTGCACTTACTTGAACTAGTCTTCTTTTGTTCTTTAGATTTGTTTTCTATCACAGTTTTTGGCGAACTCCTTTCTTTTGATATCTGAAATAAAATTGTATGGATGAAATGAAGATTAGGAAAATACAAAATTAATATATTTGCCAGTAGTATAACTCGTAACATTGATGGCTATGGATAAATACACACACCTGAGCTTTTGAACAATTTGAGCAATACCATACCAATCTAGGAACATCTATTTGTGAATCCAAAATGTGTGGAACATGACATTCTTGATGATATAAAGCATGGCACTCAGCACACTCAACAAGCCTATTCCGAGCACCAACATCCATTCCTTTACAAATAACACAAGTTAAATCGTCTTCTAAAATTTCCAATGCTAACGTGTCATCTGATTGCAGAATATCAGGAGGTGTATCTCGAGCTGGTAAATTGACAGGTGAACTATTTTTACTCGATTTACTTGAATGTTTAGACGAATTAGAACTTTTACTTTTTTTACTACTACCACTGCTGTGATCACTAAGAACGGGTTCTTCCATTATGTACTACAAAATTTATATATTAGTATTGTAATTTGAATATTATTTCATATATGTTATATACAATTTTACCAGTACATCGAGGTGTAGAAGTTACCTTTTTGTGTAATACATTAGAGAGCATTTTGGAAGGCCCATACTTTTGTTTAATTGCTTCATCCAATAGAGCTCTTAATTGTTCTGCAGAATCTTTTGTTGTAGAATGTAAAAGACGTAAACCTTGAGTAAATTGAGGATCTAATTCTAGTTGAGACATATCTTACTATATTTGAATCGATCTGGAAGAAGTCAAAGAATTTATTAAAAATAAATACAATGTATGCATTAAATTGAATTAATTATTGTATTGAGTGTATATAGAAGATAATTCTTTTTACACGAAATGAATTATTTTACAACGAAAAATTTTACAATACGAAAATGTATATGGAATTTCTTCAAATTCGAGGTTATGCTATAGTAGAACAATAAAAACATTACAAAATATTTTTAAATGAATAATTGTATACGCTTTTTTTACATAGATTCTTAATCGATAACTTTCCTCCCTTGTTTTATATCAGTACTAATTTATGTTACACGAATACTACTGTTTTATTTATTCTTTGCGGCATATAAAAGTAATACAGAAAATGTACATTTATAATACATCGTTATATTATATTGTACATAATAATTTTAATCAAAACAATACAACTTTACTAGATTAATTTTTCTATGTTATTAAACACTATTTTATACATGTCTTATACTTTTTTGCATAATATATTGTATTTTAATATTTTATTATGATTAGGCTTAAAATAAAGACACGTGCGTATGTGCGTGCGCACATGATTGTATTATCATAAACATTGCTACCAAAATTATGTCTCGATATCTATTCTTATCAAGAGGTCTGTATAATATAGTAATGTTTCATTGTGGAATCTGTTCCTTGGAATGCGACTTTGGCTTCCTCCATTATGTCTAATGAAATTCAATCGTAAATTTACAAACCAAAAGAGAAGTTTTGTTGGCATATGCTTTCCAAATTTTCTTCCTCTGTTTCTTTTATTTTGTTATGATTGTGATAAATCCGTATAATTTTAAGCTGTAATAGACTATTATTATCAAATATTTTATACTAATACTGTACTAAAATATACCAACGTACGTAACGCAGTGCCATTTTATACTCTCGCAGGACCGAATCAAGAAATAGCATGTATACATACAATACATACCGTACTCATACATATCAATTTCGTCGTCCGGATTCTTAGACATTTATCTTTATTTTTATTAAAAAAAAAGAAAAAAAAACTGTATTCAGTTATTATTATTGTAGGAAGCAAACAGAATGCGTATTTACACACATCGATTTATTAAACAATGTTTATATCATTATAATAGAATCATCGATAAAGGAATTTATAAGAAATGTTACTTCAATTTATAAATGTAAAATTTTCTTGGTTACTATAATAATTATAAAATTAGAAAAAAATATCGAATTATTTTATATTTCTTATATCATTGATCTTTTTGTAATTACCAATAATTGGAAATTCACTTAAATATTTTAACATTTTTGTTCCTCTACAATGTTACATAAAATAATGTAAAATATTAATTAAAAGAATATTAAACGTAATACGTAATTTAGTTTACACGTACATTATGTTCATATTACATACATTCCGAAAAAATAGAAATATTATTCAAAGTACGGGCAACCTGTGTATAACGGACGTTACGTAATGAAGTTAAAAAACAAACATATATATATATTCTATGCATATTTCTCTTTTGACATGATACAAAAATAAAATAGAATATTGGATTTTTAAACCATAGTTAGATTATAAACGTTAACATCGAACGAACGAAAATTTCAACACATACCTGATGCGCTTGCGTGACAAATAGAATATATTTTAGACTATCTATAGCACAAACTTATAAAGCGATGATTATAAAACAGTGATCTCATTATTTTAATAACGTAATATCGAAAGAAATTATCTAGGTAGTCAAAATTCGATATCGAAATTTAACTATATTTATAAATAACCTGTTTGATCGATGTATCAAATATCACATAATACCCTTTTTGTTTTTCATTATTCTATGTTGTATAAAGTGATATTCTTTAAGACTTATTTGTTTACAAATTTATTAAACTTATACTTCATGATATCGATAAAGAGAAACACAAATATAAATTATTGGTAGAGATTTGTTATTGTATGTCGTTATATTGTATTTGTATAGTATATATTGTATGTTGTATGTAGTGATTTTATGTTGTTAATAACAAGCATAAAATTAAAAAATTTAAATAAATGTATAATTTAATTTGTATGTATAATATAATTTGAAAATGAATTCCGCATAAAAAGAAATTGATAAAATTAATCTATAAAGCTTCAAATTCAAATACCTTTCGTGTATCCACTACATACCATATGCTAATTTCGATCAATATATCTTTATGCCGACTTTTCTTTATTTATTTTATTATTCGCGACAGTCGCAATTAATCGAAAGTAAAGATGAAAAATCGGCTAGCATCGTAAGTGAAAATTAACACTTGAAATATACGACTGAAAATGCGAGTATCGATGTACCTTGATACGTCCCTGCTTTCGTGTATTCCAAATTTAATTTCACGGTAGTTTGATTGCGTGCGAAATAAATGTAACACCACGATCTGTAGGTATTGTTAAAATTTAACGTCGTTACCACGGAGGACGTTCGTGGAATATCAAGTGGTAGTCTTCCGTGGAAAAAAAAGTTGAACAGGCAAAGCAGGTGAAAATATAATCAAAGAAAGACCAAAATAGTAACCCTGTGTACGAGCAAGTGTAGGAGCAAGAGTCAGGTACGGCTGTGCCACTGTATCTGTCTTCTTTCATTCAACGGAAACGCATGAAGACTTCCCTGTTCGAAGCACATTAAAAGGCTGTCTAACTTTCGACGATCGGTTGGCAGCCGTGCGTAAAAGAAATAAATAATCAAAGCGACCATGAAGTGACAAATAAAGTTGGAGAACAGTGCTGATAAATGTGAAAGAAGAAATTTGATTGAGACCTGCATTTTGGTTACCAGTTCTGTGTTTTGGATTGGATCTTTCGCGGTATAACTTAGTGCGCTGAACGATATACGTGATAATAATAATAATAATCGGAAGTACGCTGTGTACTACTACTCGTCGTCGTGGTTGTGGGTCGTGGATATGGTGGTATCAAGGATGACACTTGGACTTTCCTCATTTCGATGCACACTTATGTGGATCTATGTATAAGACCTTTTCCATAATTCAACATTTTTCTATTAATCGTTATCCACAGTTAATAATCGAACGATCTTTCTATGCACTTCGATGGACACTCAAACGATTAAATGAATAAAATCAGTCGATATCCATCGTTACCGATACTTATATTACAGGAGAAATAACGCATCGTGGTCATGTTGCCTTCGAGAATGGCATTGCGATACGCTCGTTGAACAGCCGTTTTCACGATACTGGTCGATGGTACTTTGTTCATAACCTCTCAGCTATTTTACGCAAAGTAATTAATCACCGCACAGTGGCGGGCGGTAGGGGCCATGTATTTTATTTTTGTATCAGTGAAAAAAGTCTGACACCGTGACTATTAACTTAGAAGATTTTAAAAATGAAAACAGAGAAAAAGTCTAGCGAGCCAAGCTGCGTACCCACTACTGTTGTCAAGGAAGAACCAGATACGGATCCGGTAAAAATCAAAGAGGAAGGTACGGGTGGAAACAACGATGATACAACGGGAGAAGATTCTACGGAATGTTCAAGGGACCCATGCTTGGATTCGACTAATGGTGAAGGTACAATGTCCTTGGACAATCAGACTAGCAACGGAAACCAACCGCTTTTGAATTCGGTAAAGCAAGAAGGTGATCATAATAATCCAACAGAGGATCTACCAGGTAACATGTTTGTTCATGCAGGATTTATTCTTTTCTATAATTTTATCATACTATATATGTCCACGCTCTCTATCTTCTTTTGTAGATTGTAGCGGGAATGTAATTACCGCTGATGGGATTCAACCACTTGTTAGCAATGTTCTTGGAAAACAAATGGGTACTAGCACACTCAGTAGCGAAGCTCAATATATGCAGCAACAGAGTCAAATATTTGTTTTTTCTACAACATTGGCAAACAAAGGTGCGGATGCTGTGCTACAAGGTCAATACCCATCGATTATAGCTTATCATTGTGCACAGCCAGGCACAAAAAAATACTTAGAGGTATAATTTCAACATACGATATCGTATTCTGTACTATAATAGTATTATACAAACCATTAGCTGTACAGTGCTTGTCTTAATTTGTTACTTAATCGTAGTTACTTTATTGTTCGTTATAGTCAGAATACATTTATTGCTTCTATTTCTTCAGAAACATCCGAATAAAGTAAATCAGTTTCGGCAAAACCCTGCTCAGTGGCTAAATAATCTTGCAATGATGAAACAAAAGAATCATCAAGGTAATACAAATACTACTTTTCCAACTGAACAACCCCCTGAATTACCAACACTAGATCCAAATGCACCCCAATTTTGGAGTGAACCTAATATACGAAATTTAAATGGTGGTAACTCTCTTGGTAACTCAGAACCGTCGCTAGACGATACTAATATAGATGTGCCTTGTCTTGTGCCGAATTCGCCCAATAATTCAGGTGCATATTACATTAAGTTTTGTATTAAATTGTATATATTTTTTTTCATGTATTATTAAATTTATATTATTATAAATAATACTAATATATAATTATTTAAAAATATAACGTATTAGAAAAATAAAATCAATTTAAGTTAATAAATAAAAATATAATATTTATATTACTGTAATGCGAGAAATATTTCTCATGCAGTTACTTAATTTAAAGAGTACACGGTAACTTTTTATTACAGCTAACCCTCAGCCTTCTAATAATTCGACAATGGGACACAGTCCAAGCTTATTAGGAGGCACTACCAGTCCAGGCCCTGGAAGTCTTCAACCGTCTTTACAAGGTGTTAAAGTACCAGACGAAAATCTTACACCACAACAGAGACAACATAGAGAAGTTCAATTAGCAACTATAAGAAAAATGCAAATGATGTTATTTCCTGAACATAAAGAAGATTCCACAAATACTTTAGATGGATCTCAGGGCACTCCGGTATCATCATGTCCTCCGACGAATGTTCCTTCTGTTGTACCAAGTCAATGTCCACCAACAATGGATTGGCATAAATTACAACATCAATTTCTTGATAGTAAAAGCAAAGTAATCATACTTTTTTTTTCTTATTAAGATTAATTCGTTTTGTGTTAAATTAAAATAGAGATATTTAAAAGTTATATACGTTTACAGACAAGTGTTGGTAGTCCCGGAACAGTTCCATTAAGAGGTACCAGCATGGTTGGAGTTCCACGCAGTCAAGGTCCTCCGCCTCCGTACCATCAAACAACACGATCTGCAAGTGTACCTATTGCAATTCAAAGTCCAAATCCATCTTCTCCAAATAATCCCACTAGCAATTTATCACTACCATCACCCCGTGCAAGTTCAGCTTTAAATTCACCAGCAGACTGTAATAGACAATTCCAACTTGGTAATCAAAGAACTGGTGGTCATCTACCAGGACAAAGCCCAACAAGTCAGGATTCTCCAAATCCTACAGTTGGAACAGCATCTGCGGTTTCAAGTACACGGTTAAATCACAGTAATCCCGGCACTCCTGTATCTCATTCGCATATCGCAGCTCTTAGCCCTAGTGGAACTACTCCTCAGAAAGAGACATCTCTCGATTTCACTACCAGTCAGCCGCCAAATGGTGAGATACTTTTAAAAAATCGTATATAGTTGTTGTTGGAATATTAATCGTGTTTAAGTTTTATTTTTTTTTAATATTGTATGTGTATCCATTAACATATTTTTTTATGTTATATATAGTTGACGGTATGTTTTGCCGAACATTACAATCCTTAGCTCAACAAAAACAACAACATAGCGGAACAGTCAATGCAGCAGGTGTAAAGGAAGCAAATCTCATGCCAGTGCCTAGTCCACAGCAAATTCAATATCTCAATACATTTGAAGGGCAAGAACTCACGATTCAGAAACAACCTAATACCAGTCTGAAGGATGGCAACTTGACGACGTAAGTATATTTTGTATTACAATATTTTATATCTACAAAAAATAAAACAATTAGTTCTATTAATGCGCATAAATGTTCCTTTTGTAGAAATACTGGTAATACGGAAATAACCAATAGGATATTATCAGGAAACATGGATAATAGTAATCAATTTTCAGCACGATCAGAAGCAACTAGCCCAGTTCAAATAGATAATTTAAATAGAGGATTTGCTGGTTCTTTACATAGTCCACATACACCTCATACACCACATACTCCAGGAAATGGTGCACCTCATACACCAGCAGATTCTTCTAAACCTGGCAACAAATCGAGTGCAAGTGCTCAAAGTAGCCCTGTACCGCATAATACAAGTATATCTGACAGTATGGGACCACCGAGAACTGTACCAGCTTCGCCTACGACAAAGCCTGATACATCCCCACCGTTAACGAAAGATCCGCAACAACAACAGCAGCAGCAACAACAACAGCAGCAGCAACAACAACAGCAGCAGCAGCAACAACAGCAGCAGCAGCAGCAGCAACAGCAGCAGCAGCAACAACAGCAACAACAACAGCAGCAACAGCAATCACAACCTCAACAAACACAGCAACAGCAGCAGCAGCACCAGCAGCAGCAGCACCAGCAGCACCAGCAGCAACAGCAACAACAACAACAGCAGCACCAGCAGCAGCAACAACAACAACAACAACAACAAACAACATCTATAAATCAAAATAATCCTGGAAATGCAACGGTAGCGGCAGCATTAAGTGGTCCGGGAAGCTCGTTTCCTTGCGGTAGATCGTCTATAAATGTGAGTCAACCTTCTGATAACGTGCCTCTTAATCCTAACAACATCGGAGGTCGACTTGGTAGTCTAAGTGGCATGAATACGAACCATTTTGATCCCATAACATCTCTAGCACAAATGAGTCAACAATTAACAAATACTGCAGCGAGTAACTCATTAGGAAATGAAGGACCGATTCATCCTGGTAATCCAGGAATGATGCCATTTGGTAACCCACATGGTATGCATATGATGCAAATGGGAGGTGAAATGAATGGAGGTTGTCATATGAGTGGTCCTAATAACGAAACAGGAGAAGTTGGTGGAATGTGTATGGGTTTAACAGGTCCGCCAACTAGCTACAGTCCTACTACAACTCATACCGGTAGTCCTGGTGTTCCTACTAAAATGGGACATCCTATGATGGGTCATGGGATGATGAGTACTCACTCTAATAATGCAAATAGCGGATACCCAGGTAATGAGCCACATACGCCATCTCCGAGACTAATGGCCGGTCATGTAACTGGACCAAGTCCTTATAATGGAACAAATGTACAAGTAAAACCTAATGCTCCAAATACTATACAATATTTACCAGCGAGGCCTAATGTAGGTCATACACCAAGAGGCCCTCCAAGTTTAGATTTTCTTCAGCGATTTACCAATCCTTTATCTAACTTGGAGTCAAAAATGCCTACTCCTTCAGTAAATCTGCAATACTTCCCAAATGGTTGTGTACCCAATAATATGGGTCCACATAGTGGAATGCCATCTACCATAAATGCAGGGCTTCCTGGTATGGGAGGTTCACCAAGAATGGATGGACAATCGATGAATACCTCAGTCGGTGTTCATCCTTCTATGAGACCAGTTGCTAATATGCGACCCCAACCAAATTTAATGCGCATGCAGCACATGGTTGGAGGAGGTGTCTTTCCAGGTAATTCATTGGATCCTGATAAAGTCTTCCCACCTGATATGGTGTCACAAGTTCCGAATCAACCAAATCCTGGTATGTATGTATCTGGCAGTAAAGGTAGTCCAATGGGGTTAGGACCACCGCCCGATGCAACACAACCATTGCCACCAAGTATGGGTGGCACTACAAGTAACTTCAAGAATAGCCCATTTGTTGGCAGTGGACCTAATATGTCAGATCCTAATTATGCTCAACAATTTCATAACTTCCAACAACAACTCTATGCTACTGGGACAAGAGGCAGTGGACCTCCACATCCTAATTTACATCCGCCACCCAATTCACATTCACATCAGCAGTTCTTTATGCCTAAGTAAACTGCTTGATTAATACGGATTTAATAATGATGATTTAATAATCATGGTGACCTTGTTAGCATCCATGTTATAATATCGATCAAGAACAATCATCATTTATGAACCGAAACATTTCTATATTGTAAGAAGTATAAGCTGGGTGAAAGAATTGAGTTTAAAAAGAAATGAATATTCTTTTAGTTCTGGCATCCATTAAAAGATAATTGGCAAGAACATTGTATAGCCATTATGAGATGATTTCTGCGACTGGCATGTAACGAGATTTTTGATTCGATTCTTTATTTGCGGTGTTGTTTATGTATGTATTATACTCAGTAAGCGTTTCATTCCTGAATCATGACATTAAGGCAAAACAATGTCTTTGTTTCCTTCCTATTTTGTTATTCCAGCATCGTGGAAATAACTTTCTCTAATTCAGATTTCTGAAACAACCTGTAAATTCTAAATAATATCAAACTGCGTATAGGCGTTTACGCAATAATGTAAATACTGATGTAAAATCTGGTTTTTCGTAGTAATCGTTATTAGCGATTGAAATATGCGGTAGTAAGTAAGATTTTTGCGTGAATTAAGATCTGCCACAGAGAACGGAAATCATTCGTCCTCTTTTTTCGTTCGGAAAATCACTTTAAATAAATTGTGTACGATCGTTGTACGAAGAAACAAACGAACGAAAAGAAAAATACGCTGGTGCCGCAATTCATCCTTCCTTTATCACTAAATACTTAACGCAGTCGAATAAGCTCAAATTCATAAATGTACATACATACGATATATATACCTGTTGCAACATAATCGTTACAATATCGCCCGTCCCTTCACTCCTTTACCAATCCTTGTGACCAACTCTGTGCATAATCATGACCCTATGTAGTTTATAATAACATAAGAAAAAATAATTTACTAAGAACAATTATGTTGTTGATGAATGATTTTTATTATAAATGAAAAATAAAGATATTTACAAGAAATCAGTAATAATAATCGATCGATAACCAAATTGTAGTTCAAAGCAGGCATTGGAATTTTTATCGCTTATGCCTGCTGAAAATATATGCACAAGTCATGATATATTCATGTCATATATTGAATTACGCAGGCTGCTTCCAACTTACTCGAATCTGTGATAGTCAAAGAAAATGTATTCCTTTTTCTTCATTCTGACGACAGTAATATGTAATTACATTCATTAGGGAATGATTATTTAATACTACAGTACGTCCATTTACTTGTTTAAATATTTATGCATAGAAATACGACAGAAACAGTTGAAACAATACAAGAGAAATGAATTATTAAGAAAATCTGAGCAATATAAGCAGTGATATATCTACACTGACATAGTATGTTTGCAATAACGTAATGTAATTTCAAAGTTATAATTTTACCTAATATTTTTGCAAATTTTAAATAGATGTAAAATGTTTTCTATACACTCATATTTAATTTTATACTGAAATGTATGTCATTTATGTAAAGAGATCGTATCTGTAGAATTATACCAAGGACTATAAATTCTGTTTTTACTAGCGAAGTATTCTATCTATGTTAAGTATTTTATCAATTTTGCATTCTCTTGCAATATGATAACAATACTACGCAAATAGGCAACCTACGTTTCTTCTTCTCATCCTTAGTATTCACAACGAAGCTATAAGTTTGATCACAAATGTGAAGTTTATTGTTAATCGATTCCCTTTGCAAGAAATTGTATATTGTTCACATTATCCAAAGGTGCTGGCTCACTAAATCACTAGATTTGTTGCATTATGTATATTTCTTAGTTGCAGGCCTACTGTCGATCCATACATTTTTCTTAAGCCTGTAAAAGATCATATCATTTAACATTTTTTACATCTTTTACGCAAAAATTTACTAAATGTTCTTATTTCAAATTATCCCTATGTAAGTACTAATTATGGTGTATCATAAATCATAATTTAGTTGCGACAGAAATCAGATTTCATTGAGTAAACTTCATTATAGATTATTGTTTGCAACAAAACCGATTTTATACCCAAAACCCATGCCAAACCTGTCCTTCTGCACAATCTCTCATTGGCTGGATGTGCCTGAATCACGCCAATCATCACCATTTCTGCAAGTATGATAGTCCTTGTAATGTAAATATTTCTTATATCATTGCATTGTATTTAAAAAGACTAATTGTTGTTCGACTGAGGTTCTAACTCAATGTACGGAAGAGTAATGTATTAACATATCGAGTATTTCATAAGGAGCAGAGAAGTTTTCATAGAAACGTGCTGTAACATAATCAAAGACAGTTTCAAGTTTTCCATTACATTACCCTCTTTACCTTGACCGTTGCTCCTCCATAGATGCGGTGCTTCCATTTGTGCTAAAAAAAAAAAAAGATAACGTAACACTTGCCTTATGCATTTCAATTATCAATGATTTACCTCTTTTTTACTGGAACAAAATCATCCCATTCGCTCAAATCATATTTGGATAGATCACCATCATCTTCGTCATCTTCTTCATCGTCATCCTAAATCATAATAATTATAGAGAAACTTCTATAACTATTTCTGTCTTTTCTAAAACTATTGTTAAAATATTAATTACATTTTCCTCAATATGCTCGTTTTCGTCATCCGCTAGATTGTTTCTATCATCTCCTTTGAATTCTTTGGATCTATTGCGCGAAGGACTGCTATACCTAGAATCTTTAGAGTCATCATCGGATCGATTCTCTATTTTTCTTTTTTTTTTACGACGTCCAAATTCATCATAGTCGTCGTCATCTTCCCTCCTTTCCTTATATTCAACGATACCGCGATCGTTATATCCTCCACCATATCCTGTACGTTCTTCTATTTCGCCAAATTTTGGAGCATTACACATATTACACTGTTGCCGGCGAGCCCAATTTACATTACCGCATTTACTACACTGCCAATCGTCAGCACTAAAATAAAATACTTTTTAAGGGCACAAAATACTATAATGGATAAGTATGCATGTTTATTCATTCACTTGTATTTTCTCCCTCTTTTTCTCATGCATGCAAACTTGTATGCGTGTTAAAATATACAGTTATAATCGAATTATATATCAAATCTAATTATTTTTTCCTATGTACTATAATATCAAGATTACCTAAACAAGCCTCTACTTTTTTCTGCTGCTGCTTTACCAATTTCTTGGCCTAGTTTTTTTTTCTTTGTACATTCTCCTCTATCTATAAGAAAATAAACATGGATTGATTTATCAACATAAAATTTATAAAGTGTATATACATATATATATATATATATATATATACAATATTTCAATTTTACAAATCATAGAAAACCTATTTGTTTAAATTAATTGATATAGTAAAAATTAATGTAGATTAAGAATTACATTTAAACAACATATACTACTTGCCACTATGGCACATACCTTTTCCACATCGATTACAAGAATTCCGCCTTGCAAAATTTACATTGGCACATCTAAAATGTAATATTTCCTACATTGATATATTACAAACACTTTGGATAATCTTAATGACAATATTAGAATTATGAATAAATGAAGGATTGTAAAAAATAAAGAATGTCATAACGTATTTTTTAAAATTACTTACTGTGAATCTGGGCAGATCCAATCACCATCATTAATACTTCGCTGAGTATCCTCATCTACTTTATTACCATCCATTTTATATTAATTTGTTTCTTAAAATAATAAAAATTATTTATTATATTTTGTATCAGTGTATATTTATTTTTATTATTTTACGATACTAACCTGATAAATGTAAGTTTTAGTTTAGAAAGATTTTTGTCACATAAAATCAAATAAATTTACTGCCTGTGACACAATCAGTAGTAACGGTGTGGTATGTAGTCTTATAAAATTTATTAATCTACTGTTCCATATTAAATAAAAATTAAAATAGCTGCACGTAACGAATCCACGAAGAGCAGCACCACCTCCGATTACTAATTCGAATTGTTTCTAAGTGGCACGGTACAACAGCACCACATCGACACAGTATCTCCATAAACCGACAAGCAAATGTAAAATGTTTTCTGTTCAGCTGACACAAGTCATTATATTGGAAGCATATGCAGGCAGCGTACGCAGCATACGTACAACACACGTACAACATACGGTTCTCAGAGACTCATTTATTATAGAATGCAAAATAAAATAAGTGTTCCGAAATTATAAAAACGGTAGCCAATGATAAAATTAAGGGCATTGTTAAGTCAATTTTAAAGATGATACTGCTTAAGAAATTTCCTTTTTAATTGGATGTCACATGTTAATTATAGGACATTATACTATTAGTGTAAAAAAGTCCAAAGTACAATTCTTGATGAGTTTTGGAATATTGGGAAAGTAGACTGCGTCTACTGCGTTTACGCGATTATCAAAAGTGTTCAATTATCGTCAACATAATGTAAGCGGAACGATATTTTATCCTTTACAATTTTCTTCCTTTTCAATTTTCATAAATTTAATTTCAATAGTGAACAATGATTAAAATAGTGTATTTAATCTATGCTGTGTAGAAGATACATAATAAATATTTATATTACATGTTACGGTTATTTAGTAGAATGATTAGGCCTCTATTAAAATATTTAGATCTATAGATTCTCAATATATTTATTTTGTACTATTAATATTATCTGTATATATCAAGGAAAAAAATCTTCTATAACTCTAAAATTATACTAAATAGATAGTTTAATAGAACGTAATTTTAAAAAAAAATCATTATTAACAATAAACGCTATGAATTTTAACTAAAATAATTTAAATTATGATCTCGAAAATCTTGGCGTAGAAGAAATTTCGAAGATTAAAAGTTTCTAAAAACTCGAAAGAATAGAAGATAGGCCTGATGAGGATTTGAGTTTGATGCTTCTGGTTGGCGGCGCCCAGAGGGCACTGTACGCAGATGACATTGTCGTCTATGTAAGAAGTGGGAGACTTGAAGTCACCTAGAGAAATCTCGAAGCAGCCATTAATTAGTACAATTACGGAGAATTTTAGGAGCATAAGGCTGGAAGTGGTGACTAGTAAAACCCAATTTCTTGTTTTAGGTCGCAGAAACATCATGCCGGGTACGATCAGCATCAAAGTCAATGGATTCACCATTAACAACTCAGAGTCAGCGATGTTCCTTGGCATAGAAATAGACGTAAAACTAGATTTCAAAAAACATGTCGAGAAGGTCTGTAAGTTAACAGACAAAGCTCTCAACATTATCAGACATCTCCGAGGTATGTGGTGGGGGTGCCAGCAAAAGACACTGGTTACCATTTACAAAAGCTTCATCAGAGCAAAGATCGATTACACCAGCATCATTTACTACCCTAAGCTGAATTATCTTCGAAATCAGCTAGAAATCAGCTAGAAATCACCCAACAACGTGGTTCTTTCGGAAGCCAAGATTCCTCCAATCAAGGAGAGAGCTATGTCTCTGGAAAAGAACTATATCGCTAGAATCTTATCAGCTAGAATTATCAGATGATGACCATCAAATATATAAGTGCATAGCAAGTATATAAAAACATCTCAGGAAGCCAACCACTTTGGCTACTGCACATCCTCACAGCTTGCTCACCTCCTATGTACAGGAGTTGATGGAGCAGGCTGAAGAACTTAGCTTCGGCTCGAAGACGATGAGACAGCATACAGGATACAATGTGGCAATAAGAGGATTAAGGTGTGATCTGACATTAAGAAGGCAGCTCTAAGCCTTCCCTCTGTCAGATGCCTTGCTCCGCCACCATCTGGAAAGCGAATGGGGAAAAAATACCGAAATTTACACAGACGGCTCTAAAATCAAGGATGATGTAAGCACCAGTACAGTGGTAGTGTGGCCAGCTGCGATAGGCGTCCTGCAGGCTCTAGAAGAGGCTAAAGATCATTCCTACAGTTTATTCATCATCTGCACAGATGCGCTGAGTGTCTTGCAAGTTCTGTCAAAATTCTATTAATTAAATTAAAGATATTCTATCAATTAAAGAAACATTACACAGAATACAGCAAGATAGGAAAGTGGAGCAACCAGTGGAGCTGTTTTGGGTTCCAGCTCATTTGGGCAACGAGATGGCTGATCAGGCAGTTGAAGCAGTCACAGCCCTGGCATTTAACACACAATTCCGACTTCTACGTACCGACTCGAAGCCATTCTTCAAAATAGAAACGTTATTATGAAATATATAAAATGTGTTATATAAAATGATAAAATATAATCGACCGTTGTATTTTTAATCATTTTCTTTTATGAATCATTCGATATGCTATTTTGAGGGGAGTTTTCTTGGAGGATGGAAAAGCAGTATAAGATATCGAGAAGGACGGTACTTTGGAAGACGCTTTTGACGAGTTCTGTGGTGTTTGTAAGTCTTTCTCTAAATACCATGGGTTGAGAGGTGAGTGTGAATCGTTGATATTAAAACTGTTCGTATCTTGTATATTCGCTGTAGTTGTAAAGTTCCGAAGGAAAGTAGAAAAATTCAAAACATAAAATCGGATACTCACGCGGATGTGGTAAAACGACGCGATGTTTTCTCGTGTTTGTAAATACGGAAATATATAAAAATACGAGGCTTTAGTTCGACCGTAATATTTTATTCGGATAGTTACAATTCATTTATGTATATATGTATATGTAATTTATAATTCTATGCC
>JAITYT010000578.1:276352-311020 GCA_025433975.1 Liostenogaster flavolineata | reverse complement strand
TCTCTCTCTCTCTCTCTCTCTCTCGTCGCTTTGCCATGCGTAAGGACGTGAGATTATTGACATCGTTGTTGGTAAGTCCATCGTTTCGTATCGTCCAAGTCGCGAAGTAGAAGAATCAACTACGAAGATTCGCATCCGATGCGAGAAATTTGATCTTTTTTTGAAGAGTCATGAAAAGTCGGTAAAGACGCGAATTACACGCGAAGATAACGCGGTTTTATTACACAATATAATTAATAATAATATATAATAATAACATAATATTAAAAATATTATATTAAAAAATATTAGCAAACGATAAAATTCTACTTTGTCTTTTTCCAAGCCATACTTTCGTCTTTTGTGTATAACGAAAAAGTTGCAAATCGTCTTTGGGAACTTGGATTTCGACGTTATCTTATAATTGTTCTCCTTCGTTCGATGGATTTTTCGTTAGATTTTGACGGCGATATTTTAATTTTTTTTCATAAGATAAGAAATGACTCAAATACGAAAGGAATAAAAGGCGAAGGAACGAAAGGCTCGCGAACATCAAAGCGCTACACTCGAATAATTATTCGGATGGAAATCGATGGAAACGTTAGTTCTCCGTGTGCGAACGAGATGACGAGCAAAGCGATCACGAGAGAGCCGAGTATCCGCAGAAGCAATGTGTCATCTTGGCGGGGCCTTGCCAACGTGCACCGTACCTATATCGAGTCGTGGCCGTGGGCCCATTGCCACGAACCATCAGAGATATCTCGTAATTCATCCTACCTAAAGCGTTTTTGCTTTACTTTACGATCCTCTCGTAATTTCTTATTAGAGCGACTGAGTTTGTGGCTGACGTTCCGCTAACTCAGCCGTATAATCAATTTGGTCATGCACGCTAAACGTTCCGAAACGTTTCTTCATTTTTAAAGGAGCCTTTATCGTCATCGATGTATTATTATTACTTTTTGGAAGGATGAACGTTATAAAATTTCATAACGAAAGGAGTTAACAGCATTAATTTTTCCACGACGATGCAGCTATTCAACTATTCAACTATTTCAAACGTACGAAGTACTGTTTAGTAAACATTTATTCGCGGCTTTCAACGAGGTGAACCGAGTTCATCGAACGATAACCTGTACGGATGACGTCTTGCTAGGAAAGTGCGCTCGAAGCTTCTCTCGTCGATGTTCTAAACATAAACGATCGTACACAATGCTCGATATTTAACGATAATTCTCAATGGAAATCCCGTGAGCTTGCATTTCAGTCAGGTAAATCGTAATCGAACGGCACGAAGGAAATTGCAGGGAAATATCAAAGCTCTTCTTACGTACGTAGATCTCACGCGAGTCTCGCGTAATTTTCCACCTACAATAACCCGATACCTTCGAGAGAAAATCCCATGGACGCTTGTCTCGAGCTCGAAGGGAGTTCGTTGAACGATAAATCTTAGCTACTCTCGGAATCGTGCGCGATCCCCTATACGATGTTTACGTAATTATCTCTTATGCAACGCTCGGAGACTCGCGATAAAATCCCATAAACGGTTTTCTCGATCCCGAGTACCGATAAATCTACCTTTTCTTTGTGTTATGCAGGCATCGTATCGTATCGGTGCATCGATCAGCGACGTAGGTCTCTACATCACCATTCGTACATACTTACGATACTATCGCGCACCATAGAAGCGATCATCGCAAAGACGAGGTCTACGAAGGACCAAAAATTTAAGGACACTCCTTCGAGTGACGTTTCCGCGTACCGTTGAACAATGAGCAGCCAATCAACGAAGTACGTCGCGTTTGAAAGAGGCAAGAAAAGAGGGCTTAGGGTCGCAAACGTCGTGCCGATGGCGCGCAATGTCAAACTCCGTTGCGCGATCAGTGACTAAAGATTACGACAGTGCTGGATCGTATCGGTTTCCTGTCGTTCCTTGTCACTCGTGAGAATATTTCGTTGGTCGTGGTTGGCGCTTAACAAGGAACCTAGAAGCGTGTCGCGGAAAGACCGGTTAGGTGCTCTCCTTCATGCGTTCCATTCTACGCGTCTACGTGCGCGTTCTCATTCTTGCGGATGTCGAGAGTCGTTCATTGTCGCATTCGTCGCTGAACATTGGTACAAGCATCCTTCTATTCCGTTGGAGCGGCAGGACAGACCTAATTTTTCCGAAGACGATATCTCGCGGAAGGCGCAACAGCGCGACACGTGCCGCAAAGACAACGCGGGGCATCGAGCAACGATGTCCAGCGAAGGTCGATCGAAATCTGGAACGCGTCTGTCCGAACGCATTTCTTCCGTCGACCCGGCGAATCGCCAAGAAATCAAGATCGACGTCATTGGGCATTACCAAGAACGCTCGACGGAATCTAATGAAGAGCAGAAGTCTTCGTAATTACGTTGCCGTGCGGAATTAGCGTCATTGAGAGAGATTCCGGTGAACGAGGAGCTCGCAAGAAGAGGACGTTCCTCGAGTTCCTAGGTCGAGAGCAAGTTTCTTGCGGAAGGCGTAACAACGCGGAGCATTGAGTAACGATGTCCAGCGACGGTCGACCGAAATCTGGAACGCGTCCGGCTGAACGCATTCCTTCCATCGACTCGCCAACTCGAATCGCCAAGAAATCAAGATCGACGTCGTTGGGCATTCCCAAAAACACTCGGCAGAATCTAACGAATAGTGGAAGTCCTCTTGTCTTTGTAACTGCGTTGTCGTGCGGAATTAGCGTCATCGAGAGAGATTGCGGAGAACGAGGAGTTCGCAAGAAGAGGAAGTTCCTCGAGTTCCTTCAGCAAAGTTCGAAAGCAAATTTTGCCGATCGTCGAGGATCCAGGGGCGATTCGATGTTACTCGATGGGCATTTTTCGCGCGTACCTGTTTGACGTACTCTTTCTCTCTCTGCCTCTCTCTCTCTCTCTCTCTCTCTCTCTGGTTCATTCACGCAGGCGAGCGCACACTCGCACGCGTTATTTCTCCTTCTCACTGCCGCTGGAGACGCCGGCAAAAGTGAAAGCGTTTGCCGCGTCCAACGAAGGAGAAAATACACGGACGGAGCCACTCGAGCGGCAGATAGGTTCGCCGAGTCGAAAGGAGTCGGTTTCGTTCTTTCTCGCGTGTGGTACGCGCTACCGAGTTCTACCGAGCGCAAAGAACACGTCCATCCGGATGATCGTTCGGGATCGTTGTTCCTTGCGGAAGATGCGTCGCTTGTCTTCCCTTTCTTCCGTTTTCTTCTCTCTTCCTTTCTCTCCCAACGTCACTTTCTTATTCTTCTCGTCTCTTTTTGCCGTCTCTTCGACCTGACCACGTCGAAGAACGGTCAAAAGCAAGGAGAAACTGAGGACTCGATTGGATCGAATCGCGCCTCCGATGCAACTCGAACGACAAGTTCGATTCGAAGTTGTGTAATTTCGATAGATATCTGTGGATCGATTCAACCCGATTCGCTTTAGCAATGACTCGGCGGCGTTCCTCTTATGGCAAGCACCGTAAAAAGTCATGGCGGACATGATCCGATGAAATCTTTCGTTCGTTTTGCCCTTTCTTTATTTTCGTTGGCAAATGTCCGCTTGGAACGACCGTCTCTAGGCTGGGCATCGTTGACGATCTTGCATGGAACGAAGAAATCGGCGCCTAATCGAATTTTCCGATCTCGAAGCCATTACAACTCGATCGACATGGTTCTCGCCCACGAGATTTGCCTGTACGAAACTGTGAGCAGCTTCGAATGATCGTGCGCCACTCCTACGCACTCGCGACATCCAACGAAATCTTGCCAATGTTTCTTTGTCGATAATTGTTTTTCTCTTTCTCTCTTTCTCTTTTTTCTCTTTCTGACCACGTCGTCCTTCTCCCCTGCCGCCTCCGCCCGTTCGGCGTCTCTTTCTCTCATAAAACTCCTCGTAAACGAGGCAACGTTCCTTTGGAAGTAGGAAGCTGCTCCGCCGTATAAGGAAAGCCGGATCTTTATGGCTTCTATCGCTTCGAGCGATATTCGGACCGTTGACGTTGCGACATCTTGCAAAAAGAAATGTTCGAGAGAGAGAGAGAGAGAGAGGGAGGGAGAGTATTCGGTCGTTAGATTGTTTCTTTGTCTTCTATTTTTCGACCTTTTTCATCGTATATGTGCGTGCAAGGGAGGGGAAAAGAGAGATCAATTACAATTCGATGTGGCCGACTCGAAGAAAGAAATCTGCGCCGCAAGGTCGTAATTCATCAAATAACGTAAGGATTGAATGGACACTCGTTGTTGATTCTTGTTCGAGTCCGTTGCATATCCGGTCAAATTACGCGCCACGATTTGGCTTCTTGGTAATTATCAAGCTCGTCCTCAAGGGCTAGATCGATCTTTTAGATTGTCTAAATAAATCTGGATCATTCATCGCACCATCACGCCAAGGGTCTACTATTGCGAATGGAACGAGTGTCGTACTGCAATCTTCTCTCCCATCTTGACAATTCTTCGCAGTACGTTTCCACTCGCAATCGTAGACCCTTGACGTGCTGGTATGATGAATGAATGACGTATCCACAGTGTTTGTGAGAGAAGACCAATCTCAAATGCAAAATATGCTAGGAGGAAATACTACTAGATGTCTAGATAAATCTAGATCAATCTAGAATCGAAAGAACACTCGTTGATTCTTGTTCGAGTCCGTTGCATATCCGGTCAAATTACGCGCCACGATTTGGCTTCTTGGGAATTATGAAGCTCGTCCTCAAGGGCTAGATCGATCTTTTAGATCGTCCAAATAAGTCTAGATCAATCCAGAATCAAAAGGGCACTCGTTGATTCTTGCTCGAGTCGAAGAAAGCAGGAGAGAAAGAATAAAGGAAAGCCACTCTTCAGACTATTTACAAAATAGTATGCATGGAATTGAGTTCCGCAGCAAAGAACCATTCGAAGGATCTTTTCTTTCTCGTTAAGAAAAAACGACATTCCCTCTTTGCATATCCTGCCAAATTACGCGTCACTATTTGGTTTCCTCGTAATTATTAAGCTCGTCCTTGATCTAAAATCGAAAGGAATCTCTTCACCTTTACCTACTTCTCACGCATACTCTTGATTAGACAAGGAGGGAATTAAACCAACGCCTCCCATCGATTTGATTTGATTCGCACGATCGATCAACGATCGCGTCGTTATCATTCCAACAAGAATCGCTTTGATGAGAATAAAACGCGAAGGAAAAAGTAGCGAGATCGTTCGATGATAAAAAGCGATATCCGACAGTTTCTCGCATTGCAAATTACTTTAAAATTTATGGCACGTATGCCCGACACGACTCAATTACTTTTTTAACGAGAAAAAATTGTATCATTCCCTGAGCATCTAATCTACGCTCGACTATAATTTTCAGAAATTAGAGGAGAAGAAACTGTTTTCTATTTATATTCCAAAACATAAATATTTATATTTCAAAATATAACTAGAAATTTAACCGAACGATGCGATTCTACTAGTTCACCAATTGACACTAAATAACCGCATACGATACATTCAGTCGCTTGTATTAACTTCACTAAGGTAGACAGTTCTAACGTCAAAAGTTCGGTTGGATCTGTAGGATTCTAACTTTAAGAATTGGGTAATAAATATAAAAAAGAAAATGTTGCTTTATGGTACCACATGTTCAACGACTTGTTTTTTAAGATCGATAAATAACAATTCACAAAAACTTCGTCAATTCTTCTTAATCGTGCCAAAGTAATTTACAGTACTACGGAAAGGACACAACTTGCGATTCGACACACGCGGCTATAATAGCTCATTGCCGAGCAGTAATAACAATCATAAGTATGAATGGTAACTGTTAATGCGTTAACTCACAACCGCTGATGTAAAAGGTGGAATAATTTGTGGTACTTTAAACGTGATTTCTAATGTGAATGATTAAGCTTTAGCGGTGTCGTGACGTCAGGCGTCTGCGGACAAGCCACGATGTTGGAACCGTTGCGTTGGATCCTTCAGGAACGACACGTGGGCCGTGAGTAAGTGCGCGGCATCGAGATGTCGGACGATTTACCGCTACGCACGACTGCGAGATCTGAAACGACGCCAAAACCGTGCAGATTGAGGAGGAGAAAGAAGAGGAAGAGCAGGAAGAGCAGGAAGAGCAAGAGGAATCCTCTTGACAGGATCGTGAAACACTCTCGCGGAATTAACGCAACTTGTACGTTTTGTTATGCGTCGTACGACCGAAGAGAGATCGCAAGAACTGGTCGAGATTGTAATCACTTTTCAAAGAGTGCTCCTACACGATTAAAACTCCGTGATAAGGAAGAGACGAGTTTCGTGCGCGCTACACCAGGACGCCAGTACCAGGATAGTCGCTATCAAGTGAGGATATACTATATATAGCGAGGAATCATAGGCGCTGCTACGATAAGACGACGCGTTGTCATTCTTGCAACGAGGAAGGAAACGTGGAGAATCGTTGGTGGAGACACCAAGATCCAAACAGAACCTGCCCCTAGGTACCTCTAGCTAGGGTACCGGATAAGAAACGTTGACATCCGCTAAAGCTCTGTCGCATTGATGGAAATAAAGAAAGGAAGGTAACGGCAGCGAGGAAGGAAACGTGGAGAATCGTTTTCGTCGCGACTAGGAGGCACCAAGATCTAAACAGAACCTGACCCTAGGTACCTCTAGCTAGAGTACCGGACAAGAAAGGTTGACATCCGCTAAAGCTCTGTCTCATTGACAAAAAATGAAAGAAAAATAAAGACAAGGAGGTAGAAACGATGGAACGAACCTCGCATAATCTCGAGGCGAGTACGTGGACGCTATCCAAACGTCTTTCTTGCGCTAGACCTCGGACCTAAAAGAGAGATACTAGAAGCGACACTGGCGCGTAACAGCGATGGTGGGCGGGTCGCGCGGTCTTGAACGCTCGCGAGAAAAACGATCTCGCGTAGCATGGTGATGGTCGTCGGTGTGGGGCGGTGGTGGTAGCGAGCGGTGGCGCGCGATTCACCAAGGTAGGAACGGCGGCCCCCATGGTGTCGTAGAGAACTCGCCGGCGATAGCGCGCTCTGAAAATGCCGTGCCGGAGAAGTCTCTCAGTCACGATATCGCGGTCTCTCGCGTCGCCTCGACTACCACGGCCACCAAAAGGATCACGGCGACGACGACGGCGACAAGATCATCCATGGTCGCTGTTGGATCAGCCAGCCTAGTCATCCTGGATCCCTAATCGTCGTCGTCGATCCTGGCTAATTTACTTCTTACTTATTACTTTTTATCGACTCCCTCGTACGTACGTTGATCGATTCTAGAGACGATCGAAAAGTGATTTTCCGCGATCTTCGTTTCGATCGTCGGTCGTCGCTGTAACGAGAGCCTCTTCTGCTAGGATTCATCGCCGTTTCCGACTTTCGCATTCGACGAATGCGGAGGAACCTTCTTCGCGAGAGGCTGTCATCGGCGGTACGTCGTCATCGAACGGAGGGTAGCGCTTGATCCTCCAAGAACACGCCGGCATGTCTCTGCGCGCGCTCATGTTATTGAACATACTGACGGTAGGTAGTTCCGACCTCGCCTTCGTCTTGCGCTTCATTGCCTTTTGTTCTTGCTACGCTAGTCGCTGTTAGGTCGAAAACGCTGATAAATGAGGCTTGATCCTTCCTACATTGTACGTTCGATCGCGGTGAAAAAGTGATACGAGCTAGAAATTCGCAAGTTGTCATCGACTCGTGTTGTTTAAAAGGGGAGATTTTTTTTCATTTTAATTTTAAATAGGTATCGACTCGTTACAATCCCTGGTAACGCGTGGACATTTACCTGATAATAATTAACGAGTCATCGGTCGACGTAAGTCGAATTCGTTCGAACGTTTATAAACGGAAAAGTGTCTCGCCAAATGGAAAATTTCGTTCGATCGTGAAACGAAATTCATAGAACGATGATCTCAAGATGCGGCATCGTCTTTCTTCCTTTCTTTCGCGCAAAGGAAAAAGATGCACGTCGCATCGTGGTGATTTCTTCTTCTTTGAAAGTTCGCGAGTTGTCATCGACTTGTGTCACGTAAAGTGAGAGATTTTTAAATTTTAATTTTAAATAAAACGTATTTATTAAATAAATACCAGTTCGTTACAATTCCTGGGAGCGCGTTGACATTTACGTGATAATAATTAACGAGCCATAGGTCGACGTAAATTGAATTCATTCAGACGTTTATAAAAAGAAAAGTATCTCGCTAAATGGAAAATTTCGTTCGATCGAGAAGCGAAATTTGTAGAACGATGATTCTAAGATGCGGCATCGTTTTTCTTTCTTTCTTCCGCGCGAAGAAAAAAGATGCACGTCGCATCGCAGTGATTTCTTCCTTGAAAGTTCGCGTTTCTCCTTGAACAAGCCATTTTATTCCCATCTAGATCGCTGCATACACGTGTTAAAGACTGAACTCGATGTCTCAACGGAACAAAGCGAATTTAAATCGGCCGATCAACGCGTAAGAAATTGTCGGAATCATTGGAAATTTAACGTCGCCGGTATCCAGCGATTCCCGCGCTCGATTCTCTCATTCGAAATGCCCGTTCGCGCTCTCGATCTTAGCGTAACGATCTCTGACTCCCGATCGAGCTGAATCACCGGCTTCTCCGGCATTGACACTGAAAGTCATCGCGTTGTCTCAGCTGTGACTACGCGTTATTTGCGTATTATCGAGGCATTTTTCCATCGGTGCTGCGCATTTCTTTTCTTAGCGATTACTCGATGAACATGACCAATTTGAAGTACACTTGTTAATAACCGTTTCAAATTATTCATCGTAACTACTTCCGTAACTGTAGAACGAAGATGGAACGATCTTGATTCTTTAAAACGCTTATCTTTTTTTATGTACGTGGTAATTCACGATCATCATAATTTTTCTTCGATATGAAGCACTCTAGAAAAGAGTTTTAACGACGAGAATATCAAAATAGAATTAGATTTACTTCGTTTCAAAATTATTTACATTCGACCATTAAGTATTCAAGTGGTTCGACAGATTTTAGACCTTCCAACTTAAAGAAAAGGAAGAGAATACGCCGGTTATGTATTAATAATTTTTCATAGAATACATTTTCTCGGTACAATGACCGAGAATCCGTTAATATACGTTTACTCAACGAGGCGTTTACTCGCGCAGGTCGTAAGATAATTCTCGATCGTAAGGTAGATAAAGCGTTTTCAAATTCCTTACCGGTCTCGAATCGGGTAATCCGTCGATTGCCGATTCATCGAATTTTCAAAATAAGCTTGAAATCAACGCATGAGAAATATTCTTCTTCGAATTTCTCACGTAATGCCGACTGACAATGAGCAATCAGTGACGTACTAAACGCTACGAAAATTACCCCACGGTTATTATCGTCATTTATTTCCTATTACTTCTCTACGTTCATTATTATTTAACGACTTCGCTTCGTTACAGCCTCCCGAAAATTGCTTACGAGTCGTTCCACTTCCCAAGATAGCGAACGATACGTAGAAAATTAAAATTACCCTCGTAGAGGTACGGGGATCGTTCGAATTTAATCCAACGTGGACTCGCTGGCGAAAGTTAAAAAAGAACGTAAGAAAACGTTCGGTAACGCCGATAACGATAATAACAACACAACGAACACAACGACGATGATCCAACGCAAGAAATTTCACTTTCATCGTATTTCTCAAACGTTAGACACGCCTAATCGAGGCGTAACGCGCTTTGAAAATTCTTGAAAAGATCATAGTTTTCTATTTTCAATATTTCCCTATCGTATCACTAATATTCGAAACGTAACGATGAATCGATAGCAACGACAATTTTCAGTCGTCTTTATTTTCCATAAGCGCGACGGAAATGGGTTCCTTTTTTTCTCCCACCGACGATGATCCAACGCAGGAAATTTACGCGTAACGCGCTTTGAAAATTCTTGAAAAAAGAAAACATCGTTTGCTATTCTCAATATTTCCCTATCGTATCATCAATATTCGAAACGTAACGATGAATCGATAGCAACGAGAATTTTGAATCTTCTCTACTTTTCATAGGCTCGACGGAAATGGGTTCTTCTTTTTCCCTCCACCGACGATGAAAGTGAAATTGCAACCTTGCCGATATCGTCGCGAGGCACGAACATCGTCCCACCGTCGTCACGTCCCGCGTAAATGTTGCAATTATATGATAAGGCGATATATACGGCGCACTAGAGCGAAATACGCATGACGGTCACGTAGAAATGCATGCAGGCGCGCGTCCTTCGTGACGACGTCCAACTCGAGCGTGTCGCCGAGCGTTTGGCATTCCTCGTACGTCGGCTTAATTATCCTCGTCTCTTTTTTTCCGGTCTCCGTAGTCTCGCGGTCGGATTCATAGATTTCACGCGGCAAACGAACGGCGATCTCGTCATCGATTTTGCCGGCTACGTCGTCGATAACGAACGATCGGCCTTGTAACAAAATCGGCGTGACAAAAACCGCGACGAAAAGGATGAAAAACGATCGACGGCTCGGAAGATCGGCAATTTTACGTTTATTCGTATTGCGATTAATTGCAAGCGCTCGATGAGTCCGTAAATTCCGATCGATAGACTCCAATGCACGCTCGTTCTTTATCTTTGCATAATTTTTAACGAGTTCGTTGCTTCTTTGTCCGTCGACCAGCGTGAAAATATAGCGTCGTGGTTGGATGTTTCTCCGGAAAAAGATCTCCGGAAAGAAAGAAAGTGCAAGGACACCGTCGAGAGTCGAACGAAAGGGAGAGGTCTCGACGAGACGAGTTTCGGCGCACGGCCGAAGGCGCTCCAGAAGGCACGCGTATTTCGGATACGGGCCATCAAAGGGGAACGGAGAAAACGAGAGACTTTCGAAACGATTATGTACGTTGGAACGTAACGCGCGATGACAGTAGTCTTCCTCTTTCAACGTTCCACGATGCTTTTCTAGGACCGTGGAACGCGTAAATTCGATTATTTCGCGGCCGGGATAAAAACACCCTTTTCCCGTTTAATCGCTTCCTTAATCGCGTCGTTAATTGCGCGTTATAAACAAAATTGCGAACGTATTTCTAAAATGCGTCAATAAAAGAAAAACGTTTCGATACGAATTAAAAGAGAAAGACTTCATTTTTTGTTCGTTTACATACGAATTAATTGGAAGTTAAGGATGGAAAGATGGTAGAAGAGACACTACGATGCTCGATCTTTGCCATTGTTCGTTCAGATTCGTTCTCGACTCGTTCGCGTTACCTTTGAGAACCCGACGAACAATTAACATGGTTACAGCGCGAAGGGAACTTTTACTTACCGGGCAGATAATATCGCCGGCGCTGTAAATAGGAGGCAAACTCCATGATGTATAATATATTCTGCTACAAAACATCGCGATACGCGGTCTTTCAATAACAAAATTCTTCGATGGCTTTGACAAGAAGACATTTTCTACGAATTTCACGATCTTCGAAATTATAGCGAAATTACGATGCACTCGTTAAAATTTAAACGAGTCGGCATGGACGTGTAATCTTGCCATAAATTCCTATTTGCGAGTTATGGTACAGCGAGCCTCGAGAACGCACAATTATCGACCTCGTTTCCTGGTAGGCTTGTCACTTTCATTGCCAGTGCTTGTTATTTTGAACTGGAAATTATCTTTGAAATGACAAAAATGACGCTAATGCCGTTACGAATAGCACAAACGCTAACCTTTGTCTTATTAATTTTTTCCCACTTTTTATTTTCTTTGCCTTGCTCGTTAAGTTCATGTTGTTTTTCTCTCTCTCTCTCTTTTTTCTTCGTATTTTTTCTTGACGTTTTGTACGATAAACGTCCACCATTTTCAAGGTATTGGATTCACCTTTATCAACGTTCTTCCTGGTACGATATTATTTAAAATGTTCATAAGAAAAATACGTGGATGCGCAATTAGCATATGAAATGTACCTTGCAGTTAGCAGTACGGTTACTTTTTGTTTGAATTGGTTGGCTCGCGTATATGCCAACCGTTTATTATCGTAAATCGTTAACGCGACGTTAGACGTAAGATGACATAATGGCCAAAGATTAAAAGTATCGAAGCGTAATTCGAAGACATCGTCGCGTGAAAGATAATTAAATCTAACGATGACGCGCAATATTTCAATAATGGTTCAATACTTTTCATGGAAGTTACGTCACGTCGCAACGAATCGAACGTGTTTTGCAAGAGGAAAATTGGATTTAACCGAAGAAGGATGAACAGCTTGAATAGGCGAATGTCGAGTTCCGAGTGGTAATTACCGCAGAACGGAAAAAAAAATCGGAAACATTCAAGGCTGAAAATCGTGTTTTTCCGTGTCGACGCGGACCCATCGTACCACAATTATCTGGCATTAACAATTGGACGAGGATAACGAAGACGATACCGTGGTACGTACGCACGTACGACTTTCGCCGACAAAGAGCATCGCGCTCGTGAGATCAAAATTCGTTTTATCGCGGAACGTTGACTCTACTTCCACCAGACGGAATTTCGCATTCCTTTCGTCGACATCGCCGGCGTTAAAAGGCGTCTCGATCAGCGACAACGACGTAGCGAAGTTTCAAGATCGAAGAGTTCCTTAAACCAGGCGAAATGGATTCGAATAAGAAGAAATGAAAAAAGAAGAAAACGTTTCTCCCTCGAACCGCCTTCTACGCTCGGTAGTGCTCGGTGCTCGAACCTGTTGATCGCGACCTTGGTAAGAATTTATGGGAAGAAAAGGAACGTTTCTCGGTATATTATCAATTTAACGCAGACTTTCTAAAGCCCGTGTTGAATTTACATAGAGAATAGGGTATTAATAAGAGGAAGACGTCCGAGTGTACGCACGTTTACGGAAAGGAACTTTCAATTTATCAGATTTCGGATGAAGTCTGGCCAAGATGTTTCGACGATCACAGGAATTTCTGTAAGGTCTCTATCATAACCTATGGTAATGGAAAAGTGTAAACGAATACTCGAGTCGTTAAAAAATCGGATCAACATCGTCCGACACTTCATGGCGCTCGTAGTTCCCGGATCTTAGGAAAGGTGTTTAAATTCGCGATCAGTCGACAACGACGTAGCGAAGTTTCAAGATCGAAGAATTCCTTGAACCAGGCGAAACGGACGGATTCGAATAAGAAGAAATGGAACTAAGAAACATAATAACGAAACATAATGTAATGAAAAGAATGAAACAAGAAGAAAACGTTTCTCCTTCGGAGCACCTTGTAAACTTGGTGCTTGATGCTCGAACCTGTTGATCGCGACCTTGGTAAGAATTTATGGCAAAAAAAGGATCGTTTCTCGGTATATTATCAATTTGACGCAGACTTTCTAAAGCCCGCGTTGAATTTACATAAAGAATTCGTATGATAAGGTCTGTACCATAACCTATGGCAGTGGAAAAGTGTAAACGAATACTCGGCTCGTTGAGTTAAGAAATCGGATCGTCAATGTCCTACCAACACTTATGGCACTCGTAGTTCCCGGATCTTAGGAAAGGCGTTTAAGTTCGCGATCAGCCGACAGCCGAAGACGTTGACGTTGTGTCAGGCGGATTGGGTACGTGAGAGCTGAAAAGCGTGGGCGTCTTAAAAACAAGAGGAGAGATAGCGGAGTTCGAGGACAACGGAAGCGAGGGAAAGGAGGCCCAGCGTCGGTACGAAGGTGAAATCAATGTTAGGTACTGTCGTGGATGTTCGAGCACGATGCCCGTCGAGCATCGCTCTACGGCCCTTCGTTCCACCAACGCGAATACCTCTCGTGTTTTTCCATCCATTGTGCGCAAACAAGACGAACAAGGATTCGTCCGATGCTCTTCTTCCGAACCTATGCGTTATCGACGATTTATTCTTCTCGGTGGAGATTTAACTGAGACATTTACCAGCTGTCGGTCGTCGCATTCGGAATATCAGGATCGAATGAGGATGCAATAGTCGTACGTGTTACTTTCCTCTTCGTTTTATCGCGTGTGTGATCGATGTCGACAAGAATTCATCGCCTTTCGTGTAATTTATACGTCATTAATTTATTCCACTTATTTCAGATCGATCAAAGGGCAGATAAGTGCGCGCGCTCGCCAATGGCCTCCGCTACTCGTTCTCATGCCCAGTCGCAAAAATGCGATTCCTGCCGGTTGTTAAATGCATTGGGAGGAGATGGAAGTATCCGTGATCACGTACTTACACGTACTCGAGTGCACGCGTCGAAGAGCGAGAGCTCACGAAGATATTATCCTGGATTAAGTACGTAAGAACGTACGTACTTCGTCATTTTAATCGTCGAATAATATCCTTCGTACGGATAGCTTGAAGGCGGACGGCGAATACTCTCTAGGACGAAACGATCCTGATGCCTCTTTGATATACGATCGATCGTGGGAACGAATTCATCCGGCGGTGGAAGCCACTGTTGCAACGGTAAAAAAATGAAAGTACGCGTCTCGACGGGGCAACGCGTACTTTTTGACGTTTCCAGCTCTTAAAAAAGGTCGAAGATACGCTCCTGCGGAAATGCACATTGCTGGTGACGAGAGACTCCAGTCTGTCTCATCGTCTAATTTTTTTGATACTTTTTTCGACGTAACGACGAAGAAGAATCATCCAAGGCAAACGTATTACAGCGGTAGCTCAGAAATTAGAGCAAAGAACGCTTCGAAAATGCGCATTGCTGGTGACGAGAGACTCCAGTCCTTCTCATCGTCTAATTTTTTTGATACTTTTTCCGACGTGACGAAGAAGAAGAATCATCAAAGACAGACGTAGACGTAAACATCGTATGGTGTTGAAGAATTACGGGCGCATTCGCATGCACGTTAAAGCGGTAGCTCAGAAACTAGAACAAAGAACGCCGCGAAAATGATGTTCGTGCTTCTTTGCCTGGTCGCACGACGCGAGAAGCCGCTTCTCGTTTTCATGTTACGTACGATCGGAGCGCGCATGAAGCGCGAATCACGTTCCCGGTTATTCCGGTCGCTTCGTACTCGCTTGATGGGATTTCACGATGGCTTGGTCAAAAGCCATGCTAGGTAAGAGTACAAAATACAGAGTACAGAGCAAGAAAGAGCCAAACATGCACGCGTTTTACTCGTAGGATCTAAATCGCTCGTATCTGCACGTTTCTACCCTGATAATTGCTTCTCTCTTTAAATCATCCAAACCGATTGGTCGATCGGATGTCAGAACTGCGGCAGAGTTGCGAGTAACGTATGATTACCATTCGTGCGTTGGAACACGAGCAAAATGGAGAGAGTCGTCGGTATCATCGAACTTCATGCATATCGAAAATTCGAACGAACTCCAAAGAGTCGTTTGGTCAATCTGCTAGGCCGTGTGCTTGAGAGAAAAGGGAAATTCAAGGGTTAATCGATAAAACGATACCATCGCGATTCAACGTGAACCTCTCGTTATCGCTTTTTCTCCCTGCTTAAACGTTAATTCGATTCGGCTTCGATCGCGATTCGTGGAACTTCGAGTCGCCGGCTTGATCGATGCCTCGCCGTCGCTTTCACTAAAAAAAAGTTGGGAGTCCCAACGGCAAAAAATGGAAAGTAATACCTGAAACGAACGGCGTCGTTCTTCAATGGATCCTGTCGAACGGTTCTCGATGCTTAGCCTGAGAAAGGAAGGGATCGTAGAGAATGTTTAGAAGGTCAACAAACTTCTGCATAAGTACATCTCACTTCTGATTTACGTTATTATGATTTACTTTCTAATATACAACGCGCGTATAATTATGTCGATTTTATATCGACATTAGAGACGTTACAAAATACTTACTAATTTAACAATCCTCGATGCGGGTGTATTTTACAATTTCTGGACATGCTCTCGGAAGCAAGACGTAAATCACGTGACGGACCTATCAACGGCGTTGCGTGTCGCGTCGTACGAATGGTAAAAAAACGTACGCTGCGCACGGCGAATGCACGTATACGTAATTACAAGTCCACGTTACGTTCGTGCAAGGAACGCTGGATGCGAATGAAAGTGACGCATTAAAGTCGACGAAAGCGACATAGATCCATCGTGAGAGGAGACCAAGAAGATCAGCCTGTCGCTACGAAAAGAAACGAACCAAATTGTAATGGAACACCGACCTAGCCGAGCTACGAACAATCGCGAACTGGGTTCAAATAAAAGGAATAATTAGGACAATATCGATGAAACAGCACGTATACGTAATTTTAAGCCCACGCTACGCTCGTGCAAGGAACCCAACGAAAGTAACGCTTTAAAGTCGACGAAAGCGACATAGATCGATCGTGAGAGGAGACCAAGAAGATCGGCCTGCCAAGAAGATGAGCCTGTCGATACGAAAAGGAAGGACGGAATTGTAACGGGACATCGACCTGGCCGAGCTAAGAACAACTGCGAACATGGTGGAAAAAAAGAAGAATTACTAAAATGGCGAAGAAACAGGCCTATCCCGTAATTCCGTCTGCCGGTTACCGCATACACGTACGCACGCGCGTACCTCTTAATATGGAGCGGCCTGTTGGCTTGTCTCTCGGTCTTGGTCAAGCCCACGCGACATCCCAAATAGAAGGGATAAGTATCTCTTATATGGCGAGCTCGGACGGGTTCACGGCGACGTGACTACAGCCGGAGAGATTAACGTCGCGCGTACTTACGTAGGTACGTACGAGATTCCGGCGCGATGACTTATCGCGATGAACGCCAGGCCGAGAGATTCGCGTCGAACGGTTCTCCTTGACCCCCGTGGGTCACGACCCTACCCCGAGGGGAGAAGCGACCGGTATCGAGGCGGTGGAGCTGCCGAAGGCACCAGCAGCCATCAGGAATCCTACGAGAGCGTTAATCGTCGATTCGTTGTCCGTAGGCGTTGCCGAGTCTCGCGACAATGGAGAGAGATACTGTTTGCTCGTGAAAAGAGATCGGAGGAATCGGAGAGAGAAGAGGCTAGATTCCTTAAAGATACGCGGGAATATGGCAAGCGAGGGCGCGAACAATAGGACTTGAGTTGGTGCAAATTTGCCTTGCCGAGGAAATGTCTGTCACTTGGGAATAATGACGAAAGAGACACGCTCGGCTTTTTGTATCGTTGCCTTTTGTACGATTCCCTTGAAGCACGAGAATTAGGATTTATTTTTGGAACATGGGTGAACACAAGAAATTGTCGTTTGAATCGAACCTTTGTATTACTTAACAAATTAGGGCAATACGACGAATTGTCTTTCGGTAGAGTCGCTCGTAGACGTGTCCAGGTCGTGTCTGTAGTTAATACCGCACTTCCACGATCTTGTTAGCTTTCTTCTCTCTTGGTATGCAGCTGGCGTCGATATAACGATTCAGCGAGTTCCGCTAAAATCAGCGGAACGATAATTTTCAATTAGCGAGTTTTTATCGGTAATGTTAAGTAACGTACGCATATGCGTTTGATGTGCTTACGCAACGTTATAACGATTGGCCGTAAGCCAAGTGACAAATAGCTTCCTCCATAGAAATTTAAAATCGAACGATAGGCTGATTCCAAGTAACGTGACTCGGCCTTGCAGAGGCGACGTCGATCAACGAGGGAATTAATGAGCGTACGGTCAGCTTCCGTAACATCGTAACAGAACCCGACACGACTTTATTACCTTTGGGCTCGCTCGTTTCTATTCAAAGACACGTACGCGTAGTCGCGATGTTGAATCATGTCACGACTCTTCCAGTGTTACGATCAACCCCTCCGATCATCGAAGCGTTCTTCGCGCCACGACTCGAAACGATTGTACGTATTGGAATCTTCATGAAACTCTTGATTATCCTGGCGATCCAATCAGTGTTCAGTGGCAATCCAATCGGAAGCAAAACCAAACGAGAAGAACAAACGTATTCCAACCTAAATGCGTAATCGTAACGAACGTATCATCGGGCATTTCGAACGAAAAGCGTAGAGCGTCGTTGTTAGCTACGGCGTGCCTTGTTTGCAATGTCCTTGCGATGCGAGTTAACTTGCGATTTGCGTCCGCGATCGTAAGGCCTTAAATGGCTTGCCCGATGAATCTTGAATCCTTCGCGATAAGTCCGTAGCTGCACGATCTGGTTTCACGCTTCGTGATCGCCAAGAGCCCAGCTATCGCAGTGGTCTGCGATCATCTAGAATGTTCATCGAAGGAAGAAAGGGAATACGCTTCTCAATGACGTTTTTCCACCCCATAAGAAAGAAGATGGCAGACCTTACGAATCAGCGGTGTTCGTTAGTCAATCTTATTCAAAGAATATCGGTAGGGTAGGTAGGAATTTCCAAAAGGAAATATTTAAGGTGCGTACATCCTATCCCACCATTCGTTCGTAAGTAATTAACAAGCACGCCCATGGTGGCGATACAATGCGCGATACCAATACAAAGAGTTACGACTTCCGACGCTTCATGGACCCAACTAAGCGATTCGCTTTGTAACGTCGTTATTGCGTAATCCTCAGGATACGTTTAGCGTACCAGACAGTCGCTCGAAGTGTCACGCTGTGGTCTGTTCGAAATTCCTCGCGGGCAATCTCTGGACAATTGAAATAATTATTTTAACACCGATCACGATTTAACGGCACTGATGCGCCGAAAGGTATCTGTTCTACGTGGATTTCCTTCGGGAAACTTAGAGAAATCTACGATGTATTTTCGTGAATCGTCTTCGTGAACAATTGTTCGCAGCATTGCTTAACTCTTTTGGAACTCCGTCGATTTTGGCTAGCTGGTATTTCCAGCAGGCAAAGGTTAATTCAATGCGCACGTAGGGAATTTTACGGGCTGACGGACGAGCGAAACGTTGCGTGCGACACGCGATCGTAAGTGGTAAGAGAAATGAACGGGTAGACCAGAGAGAATATTGGCTGGTCGGTTGGTCATTTTGGTAGTCCGCGGTGATGGTAGCGAGGGATTAGCGATAGTGGTCAGTGCCGACGAGGTGTAAAACCAGGCCGATTGGTTTTGTCGTAGGTTTCGATCCTCTGCTTGGGCAGCGCGGACGCGATCGAAGCTTCAAGGAGCGCCAGGAGCTACGGACCTAACGTGCAGTATTACATACAGACGGACGAGGGACCCGAACGATTCTTTCGCTACCAAACCTTGAACGGGCAGTATCGCAAGGAGAAGAGGCTAGCCGACGGTACCGTTATCGGCACGGAAGGCTGGCTCGATCCTCTCGGTTATCTTCGGCTGAAGGATTACATCGCTGACCACGAGGGATTTCGCATATTGAGGTGAGTCGAAAAACAGCTTTTAACGCAATGGCGACTAAAATAAGTTGAACCAAATACAGATAGTTGAAATTGCGCCTCCAAAATTGCTCGAAATTGCTTTCAGATCAAAAATGGTCTTCGTTGGAAAGGACACGCCTATTCACGAAGCGATGCTGAAGGCAAAGAAGGTACCCCCGCAGGGTGGAATTTTAGCGAGACCTAGACGACCACCAAATCCTTTCAGGTGCGTCTATATCGATTCGATCAGTGATTATTTAAGGTCCAGCTAGATCTTACTTATGCTTGGCTGTTCGAATCACTTTTAAAGTGATGGAGAAACCTTGCTAGAAATAACCTGTCGTAGGATCGAGAAAATTATTCGCGCTCCTTACGCTGGTAATAATCTCTCCCACTTTTAGTCGCTCTTCGTCTCCACTTTTATCTTTATCTCTAATTCCATTGGTCTTACAGAAGGCCCCAATCGAACGACGTGTCGCCGATTACAGGCAACGACATTAGGAGCGGCTACTATACTCCGACGACCATTAGACCATCGATCGATTCAGCCTTACCGCCTTACACCGGTTCGTCGAGAAACGATTATTACCGCGGTAGAAATCGCGGTGCCATCAGCGGCAGCGTCATCGTACCATCGGTGCCACCCGTCGCTCTCCAAACCCTGGACACCTATTACGACGGTAACAACAAGTACACGAACGACAACAACGCGAACAACGACGCGCTGCAGCCGATATCGCGAATCCTTCAGGTGCCAGCTTCTTCCCCTTACGACGTGACCGCCGCAGTGACCACGGCAGACAGAACGTCCGCCAAGACGAGCTATCGATCGCCAACTGCAACGATTCGCAACGAGGGCAACGTCGACGACGGCTACCCAACGAACGGCGAAGTCCATCAGACCGCCAACGGATTCCAATATTATCTGAGGCGTCACTATCACGAGGAGGAGCGCGAGCCTAGCGGCGAGAGCGTCGGTTCCTTCGGTTACATCGACCCATTTGGCATCAGGCGGGTGATCTACTACAAGACGGACCCGTACACCGGCGGCTTCCAACACCGGAAGAACAACAGATACGTCGGTTTCTCAGCCAAGCCGTACGACTCTTCACCAGCCGCGGCTACCTTGAGAAACAGAAGGACGATTAGCTCGTAATCGTGTCGCAGGGGGCGTAGGCATCGTTCGTTACCTCCGCTTCCCGCCATCGCCGTTCTCGTGTCGTCTCGTACCTCCAGACGAGGTCGACTCGCCTCCGTATCGCGCGTCGACGTCGCCCAATTCTCACGTTACGGCGAGATTCGATTGGATTGGATTCTCCGTTCTCCGAAGACTTCGGTTCATCGTCAACCGGGACGACGGTCCCGGAATGCCTTGGCGGAACTCTAGGATCTAAAGACGAAAGTAGACTAGGTGCTTCGATGCGTTTTGCCGTTGATTCGGGGTCGGTCGATCGTTACGCGAAAAGCTCGTTAGATAGGTTGGGAGTTCTTCCGATCGTCCAGCCGCGAAGCGCATCGGACAAGCTAGATAACCTGAACATCGAGAAAGGTTCGGCTTTCAAAACTATTAATACTTTCTAACGTAAGCATGGCGATTTACTTATCTGCTAAAACTATCGGTAGAGCTCTGTCAGGGAGCCATGAGTTAGAGCGAAGGAGTTAGAGCGCTAGGAGTGTGCCAGTGGATCGATAACGCGCGCTGATCGATGCCACGTAAAAAGAAGTCTTAGCGTATCGACGAGATGTGGATGACGACAGTTAAACGATACCGATGCAGAACTTAACGATATTCGTTCCATTGATGTTATTGTACGCGTATGTTGCGAGCGTCGATTGACAATTTAGGATAAGGAAGGTAATCTCGTTCGAATCCCAAGAAATTGGATCGAACGAGGCTCTCTTAGCTCTTTCCACGAACATTTCGCCTATTCCAGGTCGAACACGCGTACCTCTTCCTTCGAAGAATCGCCTCGCGATGACAGAACGAGCCTGGTGTACAAATTTCAAAGGTGAATTCTCCGCGCATTCGAGAGCTCAACGAGCGACATTTAATCGCGATAGGCTAGCTTCTTCCTTTTGGCAAGAACGACGTCGCTGACGCGTTGCGCAAGAAATCTTTAAGGACGCTCGCCACGTTTTTACGAAATAAGTAGGTGCCAATTACGAGTAGTCTAGACGCTAAAAGTTGAACGAACGCGAACGCGACGCATACATTCGCTCTTGTAACAGCGAGGTGAACTTAAGATTCTGAAGATTCTTTCTTGCGAATTCCATCGAAGGGAGCTTCCAAGTAGAGCGACTTCGGTAACTTGCTTAGAATAATTTAGCTCGACTGCAACGAGAAGAATAAAAGCAAACGCTAGAAATACTTCGTTGTGCTCGAGCTTCTCAAGCGTCACTTTTCGATTGGTCCTTTCTATTTGCTGGCGCATCTGGATCTCTTATTATGGAATCGTTTCTCACGCGTACTCGAGATCAGCATTCGTGATCTTTCGACCGTTCGATGCTAACGCAACTTTGATCACCGTTCCACTGCTTCGTCGAAGTGTAATTAACGCTCGCTGGTGACGTCAGAAGCGGAAGATACGCGTCGAACTTCTGTAGTTAAGGATTTAACAGCCAGGTTTAATTGGTCTGTCGTTTCGTTGGATCTAGTCTCTGAATCGCAACGTGAGAGGGATCGACGCGACGTAGAAACAATGCGTCGACATTTTGACAACCTCGACATGCTTGCGATCGACGATATGCGCATTCCAGAGCGGTCGAAATCTAAATTCGATGACGATGTCACGATCATCGTCTTTACGCGTCGAACTTTTGTAGTCACAATTTAACAGCTATCTTTAATTGGTCTGTCGTTTGGTCGGATCTAGCCTCTCGAGTGGTCGAAATCTACATTCGATGACGATATCAAGATCATTGTCTTTTAGGGTCGAACTTTTGTAGTTAGAGATTTAATCGTTTAGCTTTAATTGGTTTGTCGTTACGTTG
Organism: Liostenogaster flavolineata; assembly: GCA_025433975.1. Lineage (NCBI taxonomy): Eukaryota > Metazoa > Arthropoda > Insecta > Hymenoptera > Vespidae > Liostenogaster > Liostenogaster flavolineata. The sequence goes on along the minus strand of JAITYT010000578.1, from coordinate 288,885 downwards.
GATTTAGCCTCTCGATCGTGACGGAGCGTACGAAAGGAATCGACGATACGCACATTCCAGGACGGTCGAAATCTACATTCGATGACGACATCACGATCGTCGTCTTTACGTGCTACCTCGCGAGAACATTCACCATCCTCGGAGCTTGTCTTTAGTTTTTAGCCATCTACTCACCCCCTCCGAGCACGAAGACTGACAGAGTCATGCGTACATGAGACTAATAATAGAAACGCTTCGCTTCGTAACAAAATTTCTTAGGATATATATATATGCACGTTGTGTTCTCCTATATTTTCTCTAACTTATTCCTTGATTTATCAATTGGCCCGTATAACAGAGGCATCGAAACGGAACCCACTTCCGTGTCGTCCGATTTGCGGCGCGCGAAGCGGAGCTTCTCACTTTGAACAATTTCCAAGGAGGACACAAAAGGTACACCGGAGTGTCGAATAGTCAAATACTGCCGCCAATAATCCGTTGTACAATGGCAAAGATAAATTATTTATACGTCCAGTATCTAGGTAAAATAATCGTATTAACGAAGAAACGATGTAATTCAATAAATGTGATTAACCATTACCTCGATAGCGTAAAAATTAAACGATTCGAATGATTTATGATATATTTCGTGAACGATTTATCCACCAGTATTGAGCGAAAACATCGAAATACATAAAGATCATCAGCTTTCTTTGCCATTTAAATAAATATATAGCTCGATATTGACGAGCTCGAGGGATCGAGCACGATCGAACGAATAGTTCATAGGAGTAAAAAAAAAGATCGAGTAATAATAATGTAGATAAAAAATATATGGATAAAATTCTATAACGAAATCGTAGAGACGATCGAAGTAGTCCAGTTGACGAAGTCAACGTCAGTAAGATGATTTAAAGTCAGCGTATATCGATGGCGTTTGCAACACGGCGAGAAACGATTAACAACGCAGCCATCTTGCCGTAAACGAGCGCATCATCGAATCCATCGAGATGGACTGCCGCTGTAACGTAAGACGTAACGACTTAACTTCTAATTCTTATTAACGACGTCATGTTCTATGTGCGAATAATAGCAAATGAGTGGGTCGAGATGTTCGATCGTCATCACTGTCGGAACTTTCTATCGTATTCGTCCCGCCTGTCGATCTGCTGACTCAGTGGTTGCTGCTGTGACTTCTGCGCCGCCTCACGCGCATCGGCTTCCTGAAACACGAGTGCCCCGGATTAGATTCGCATTGCGAAACGCCGCTTTTTAACGCGAGGTACGCGAAAGATGAATAGGAAGGAACGTTCCAGAGAAACTCTCCTTTCTTGGAACTTCCAGCACGATTCGACATCCGCCATCTTTCGATTGCGCTGTTGCGTTTAAAAGCTATAGATAACCGATCGCGTTGAACTCCTTTTTATTTCTTCATACACCGCGATAGAAATCGTCGTCCAAAGGAGAAGTTGGGTACGTTTTACTAAAAAAAAAAAGAAAAAAAAGCCAAAGAACTTTTCTTTCCGCGATCAATCGCGCATCAACTGTTTGAAACACGAGTGCTCTGAATTTGATTCGCATTGTAGAACGACGCTTCTTAATGCGAGGTACGTGAAAGATAAACAGGAAGGAACGTCCCGGAGAGACGCTTGTTTTTAAATCGTATAATCTTTGGAACCTCCAGCTACGATACGACGTCCGCCATTTTGGTAAACGCTATAAACAATCCTTTTTACTTCTGGGTAGCTCGCGATTGCGAAGAAACTGTCGTCCGAAAGAGGAGTTGAGTTGCGTTTTACTTTAATAAAAAAGAAAAAAAAGCACCATAAAATTTTTCTTTGCGCGATCAATCGCGCATCGGCATTTTTCGAACCACCGGAACATAAGATGCAACTTGGCGAATCGATCGACTCGCGAGTTAACGAGTTCTTGCGGTAACATTACGAGTTACGTGGAAGTGGCAGCGCGGACGGTGATTCTCCTCTTAGCTGGAAAAGGAGTCGACGATGGAGAAAGTAAAAAAAAGTGCCTCCGATTGGCCGTGCCGAAGAGACGTGGAATGGCGATGAGCGTCCAAATTCCGCTCGGTAAGCTAAATAGATTTCGAACTATCCATCGATCAAAGTACGAGCAAAACGCTAAAAGAATCCGATCGAAATCGTCTATACTTTTTCAGTCGACGGGAGAGAAAGGTCAGCGCGATCGAATTAAATGAAATTTTTCGACGCTCCTGGAGCCATTGGGATTTCGTAACGCCACTAGCGCCACGTTACGACGCGCCAAGTTCAGAGCCTACCGATAACGAAACGATCGAAAAGCTCTTGGACGCTCCTCTTCCCTTTCTAACGTTACACGCGTCGTGACCTTTTCATCGTGACGACGCGGTCGTTCGAGGAATCGATTCGTATTACGCGAGCATCGTGCCACGGTTGAATGTCACGATTATGCAAAAGTAGAGATCGCACGTCGGGAAGGAATTCCTCGATTCTAATCCCGGCTTCTTCCTGTCGCAGGATCCTTCTGGCCAATCCTCGCCAGCGACGCGGCCTGACCGATCGAGATCGGATCAGATTTTCGTGGAAGAACGACGACAACACGCACCGATCGCTTTACGTAACGGAATTTTCGCAAGAGAGCGGCCTTCCAAAGAGGCACCACGCGTCGAGCCCGAGCTCTCCCAACTTCGAAGAAGAAGAAGAAGAAGAAGAAGAAAGGAGGGACGGTAGGAAAGGCGAGGACGATCGCAAAGGTCGCGCAAGCGGCCAGGATAAATGGACCGTCGCTGTCGCCGTTGCCCGCTTGACTGCTGTTAAATCGAACCATTCGAATACTAGGAATACTAGAGTAGAGCCGTTTTTCCTTCTGAACGCGCCTATGGAGAAACCGTCGCACCAAGTGAAATCGATCACGATCTATTAATTTCAGTCGACGTCGTTGGGAAACTTGCCGTACGTTGCATTTCGATCAAGATAGAATTCACCAACGTTTTCAAATATTGTCAAGGAAGAAAGTTGCGCTTTAGGACAATGAAAGATTTACGTTCGATCGATTTAGCGCGTTGAATGGCACTTTCGATGGCTAAACCGTGTTCCACGAATATTTCAGTATTTCGGTATCCGTTAGTTTTCGATCTACTATTCGAGGAATGTTAGATTTGGGAAATTGTTCGAATGTTTGACGTATTCCTTTCTACTTTCGAAGGACTCTGGCAGTTGGGCTAGTCCTGCGTAAGGCTCGAATTAAAATTCGACCTTCGTTCTAACATTCTTGAAGATTGGCATATAGGGATAGGTAGGCAAACAGGCAAATACGCAAGTAACTGGCCAATTGGATGGACAAAAGGTAAAAAACGTACCTCCTGCTGGCGGATCCCCGCGAAGATGAGGTCGAGGCCTTTCTGGATCTCCTCGCTAACCGGTGGTGGCGTGGGAATGTGATCGCCGGACGCGTGAAAGCCGGTCTCATCCGCGGTGTAGTGAACGGTGATCAGTTGTCCCTCGGGACTCATGTAAGAGTAGCTGCCCTGTTGCACGAGAGCCTCGCCACGATCTTCTCCCTCGCCTACCGTTTTGATGTAACCGCTCTCCTCGGCTATTATATTGTTCCCCGTCTCGTAACTGCGTACAGAGCGAAATATTCCGTTGGATAGCGTCGCGAACGTGCCAGAGCAATTACGATCGGCGGGGAAACTACGAAAGTTAATCTAAAAGCGAGCGAAGAAAGACAGAACGAAGCGAGAAAGTTCCCAGATAGATGAACGACGCTTGTATTTCCACGATCTTAGACTTAATTCAGATCTTAATTTTAACTTGTAAAGCTTTTACTACGAGTCAAATTTGGAAGCTCGTACGAAGCTGGTTAATACGATCTTGTAATTGATACTCGCCGAGCAAAATTTGGAAGCTTTTTACAACGCTGGTAACCGTCAAGTATAGTTGAAAATTATATCGTTGACTCGACGTTTTCGATAACGATGTCTTTAAACGAGGAAACTTGAATTAGGCAAGCGACAAACGATCGAGTCTGATAAATCTTTTGTTTATAAAATCACATTCTAACGTCCGGTATCTCACGGACTCTAGCGATCAAGAGAAAGAGCAGAAAGGGGGAAAGTTCTCGATCTCTCATACCTCGTTTTATAGGTTCCATCGTGTTCTTGCTGCTTGTCCCAGCGTAATATGGGTATGGGCGTTGTGGTGGAGCCTCGTCTGCCATCGCCGGTGGGATTCTGCCTCTCCTCGTCCTGATAGTTGTTGCGCGCGTGGTAATTGGGATCTTGCGCCACCGCCAATCCCAAGATCACGGCTATGATCTGCAAGAGAACGACGATCTTACTTAACTGTACAGGTTTCTCTCGAATCGGTGAATTCCATGAAATACTCCGTTCTTCACGATGCTGTTAAACTTTATCCAGCGGTATGGACGGATCTTTTCAGCCACACTTGAACAACCCCGATGGACTCTCTTCGAGAAACTTACCGATCTTGTTCGCGCTCTTGTCACGACGGAGACAATGCAAAGTCAAAATTAGAGTAGGATACGTTTTCGATAGACACGGTCGTTACGTTGCCGATCAAACCAGACGATCTTGACGGAGACTCGAGATGATAGTGCTGGGCCAGAAGATGAACGAGTTGGCAGGAAATCGCCGAGATGGTTTGAGAATAGGACCAAAACGCCAGAGGACCAAAGACAGCGAATCGATTTGACTCTCTCGATTTATCTCTTCCTCCTTGCGCCTCTCCTCCTTCCACTCGTCTTCTTCGTCTTTCCTGGTCCACTCCTCCCCCCCGACGGTCTCATCCTCCGAGCTCTCGATCAGTGAAAGTGAGAAGCAAATGCCAACGTGGGTCGTTTAACTTCTGACCCGCAAACTCGCGGTATTGGGGTCCATCCGACCCCATCCCGGCCCGTCCCATCCCCAGCGCGATCCCATTCCAAGCGGTGCGCCTCTTCAACGCGTCCCACGCCGCTGGGATCTTCGACGGCGATCTTGCCGTTTCATCATTTCGATGATTCGCTCGGCGGAGGTAAGAGCGCGGTGTCCGCTTACGAAATCGCCTTGCCTCGCCTCGCCTCGCCTCCATCGAGACGTCTCGGGACACCAACGACGTCGCCGAGGATCGAAGGTTCTCTAGAGGTACATCTAAGTCGCTCCGTCGTCCTTTCCTTTATCTCGGGATAATTCCTTCCTATTCCTATCCCCGCTATGCGATCGCCTGGTCTAGCGTTAACGGTATCTTCCTTTCCATCGAAAATGCTCGGTGTCCCGTTCAGAACGAACCTCTTGCGCCTACGAGACTTTTGCAATAGGTCCGGCGACCATCCGATATGGAAATTCCCAAGGGACGCAAAACGACTAGGTCGATCGGTAGTTTATCGATATTCGTGGTTGCCTCGCGATTTCTCCTATTATTTTTAAACTAGATCTAAGATCCAATGCCATCTTGCATTGGTCAGCAAGACGTTATATCGAGAAGCAAATCGATAACCGATGAATATCTGAATACTTTCATAGGTTCTTAAAGAAGAGGAAGAAGAAGAGGAAGATGAAGAGGAAGAAAAGGACGGAGGATACTCGAACATCTTCGGTTATCTCGGGAAGTTGGGAGGAATCCTTACTCACCGTGTACTTCATGCTGGAATACGCCGATGACGAAAACGCCGACAGTGGTAATTGCTAGAGAGAACGAAGCTGAGGCAGGAGACGGAGATGCTCGCGACCGAACACAATCGAGTGCGATCCACGGAGAGGAAAGAATTCCCCTTTTATACCGACTCTCTCTTTACCCCTACTCACGACGTACGATGGTGCCATAAAAGATGCTTCGTCCGGGGTTTACGGCGAAGAAGTTACATATGCGCGAACGAGCGGGGAGCATCGAGCGAACGTGTGTGGGATATCGCTTCGACCGGTGAGCAGCCGTCCGAGTCCTCGCCGTAGCGAACTCTCGAGAGCGGATGTCGTAGCCTCTAACAGAAGACCGCGTTTGACCTTACGAACGGGTCAAACTTGCTTGGTCTTGGTCGTCTTGATCCCGAGGCTTTCCAATCCCCACGACTTTTTTATATTTTGCTTTTTGGCACGTCTCTGTCGGAAGAAATTCGAGTCCATCGAGTCGATTGATTGCTAAGATAGAAAGGAGACCGTAGCTGAACGTGTTCGCAAGTAGAGTTGCCCGGACAGTCGCGTAATCTCGCTTCAAACGCGATAATCGAACGGTCCCATACGTGGAAAGCGAAGAGATTTAATTTAGGGAATACAAGACTTAGTCAAACCTTTTCATTCGTTCGGTTGGTTAATTCTTATTTTTAATTTACAGAACAGAAGACTCGAATCTGGTAACTCGTTTTATTCGTTAATTCTTGTTAAAGTTAGTTCAACGGACTCGTGTATATTGGTCGGATCTGGTCCTTCTATACTTTTACGCTTTCGTCGTAAAAAGTTAATAAACATCGAACGAGTCCTTGCGCTTTCTTCGTTTTATCAATTCAGATCGGAGCAGGCGGTCGCCAAGAGTACGATATGATCACTGAAAAATAATTCTCTGACTGAAATAGAATTCAAGAGACTTCTCTTTCCACTCTCGAATTTTTAAGAGCGCGAGTAAGGTGCTCATCATCCAACTGGTCTTGCGCAAGAGTACCGCGTTCCGTGAAGCTATTCGTTCGTAATTGACAATCTTTCGGGATGCGAAAATCTCTCCCTCATCCTACGCGACTACGATTAATTTTTCTTGCCTCCTTCCTTTCTTTCTTTTAGTCTTTCCTTCCTTTCTTCCTTCTTGCTTGTACCTGCCGTCTGGCGAGTACCATTATCATTACGCAAACGCATAGATATGCTAACTACTTTCACGAGATTTTCTGGCGTGGTCGTGGATTTCCAACGCGACACTCTAGCTACGCCTAAAGATATTTCGTACGGCGATGTTCCTGCATATACGGCGTATTTCTACGAGTGAGCGACGTACCGTAAAGCGCGACTATCGCTGCGACTATCGACGACTGTCCTTCCTCTATCGAGTTTTATCGATAGAAGCCGTCAATTGGCACGTTCGTGATGTATTCTTAAACCTTGAAACAAAGGAACAATACCGAGGAATATTCGAACGGTGCAACCCACCTACGCGGTTAGTTGTTCACGTATAATCATTGCATTCGAATCGACAAATATTTCAGCCTGAGTCACGTAAGTCACGTATCAATGATGGATGATGTCGATTGCGTAGTTTTTTTAGGTGAATTTTTATAAGCCAATAGATGAAACCGAAGTTTACCCATCAATAGTAGCGACGTTTGAATGCTCGAATGCGCAGCATATAAAAAAAAGGGTTTCTTTGCATAAACAATCAAATACGACACGCTTCTTACCAAAATTGGTACGTTCGCGATGAACTCTTAAATCTTGAAACAGAAAATCGACCGAACGGCACTGGAAGTGTTCGCATGTATGCAAACTAGACGACGAACAATACCAAGGAATATTCGAACGATGCGACCCACATACGCGATTAGTCATTCGAATATTTCAGGTTAAGTCACGTAAGTTACGTACCAATGATGGGTGACATCGATTACGTGGTTCCAAACGAAGGATGGGACAAGTATCACGGAGCTAATCGAGATCGCTCGCTGGACCCTAGTCAAATTTCTAAATTTTTCACAAAGCAATTTGTCCATTAATAGTAGCGACGTTTGAATGCGCAGCACATAAGAAAATAGATGGGTTTCTTTTACGTAAACCATCGAAGACGACACGCTTTATTACAAAAATTGTACATAGGACAGACAATGCACCGAGATAGGCATCCGCGATCTCGGTTGGACGAACGTCCACGGATTTCCTACGCTCGTCCTTACGATGCAGGACAAGGTTGGCACGGCGGCACTGAAATCGTAGATAAATAATTACGAGCTGTACGCAAGATCGCTTCAAAAATGAGAACATCCTACAGCGCTCACCTCTACGGTTATTCAACGATGAACAAACTTCCGAGCATTGCGGCAGTGGATGCAGAGTACCGGGCGGTATGTAGCTAAAGAAAAAGAGAGATATTGAAAGAACGATCTTTCGTTGACAACGAGAAGCCTAAACCGTCGACAATAATAAGAATCAACTATCAACCTTAGGTTGTACGTGGTGTAATCTTCCATGCATGTAGTTGGAAGATGATAAGGCTCCTTGGCCAACCAAGGTTTTTGGGTCTGATGGACTGGTTGCACGGGTTGGTAGCTCAAACGCATGGTGGTCTCCTTCTCCATCGGTATGTCGGACTCTTTATAGCAACTTTTAGGCGCGAACGACTTCATTTGCAAGACCGAATCCAGATTGTTCGGCATGTAGGACAATCTGTTCGTCGTGCAACCTAAAACAAAAGGTGTCGACGCTGCTATTGGTCTCTTCAAACCCCCGGGATGCGTTTTAGTATATAAATCGGTAATGTACGTTAGGATTGAAACTAATAAACTCTTAAATTTACAGGTCAAGGAGACTCACATTCCAAGGGCAACGGCGAAAACACGAGATTGTTTTCAGGCCGGATCTTGGACGGTGGAGCTGAAAGCCGCCACGTGTAATCGTGTTTTTGGGTAGTTACGTCCTGCATGGGACCTCTACCCAACATTTGCCTGTCGCAAGGCGTTTTCGGGCTGTCCGGCTTGAAGCACCAGTTCCCCAAGAAGCTCAACTGAAAGGATCGTACTCATATGATCGAGATGATGCGTATGAAGATCGTTCGATGCCTCGTTACGCAACGGTCCCGGCTCGAGTTACGCATTGATCCACCGGGGGAAATTGCATAATAATCTTTTTACCTATAGCGCTGTTCAATCGTTACGCAAGCCATCTTATTCGGGGAATTTTTGATCCCTGTCACACCGTGGAACACGGCCGTAACTCTTGGGACCAGTTTCCCTCCCACGTTACGTAACAATACGATTCGTAACGATACCGACGCCAACTGCGACACCACGGCCATCAGCAGCCATTATCGCCGTGGTCGTTGTCGTTACTATCGTCAATCGCTCGCCATTTCTTTATTATTTTCTAAGATTTAAGGCATCGCTGTATATTAAACGGCATCTTTAGCGATCTCGAGGCGTCGAGACCTTTTAACGTTTTTGTTTGCTTGCAGAAGACGGCTTAAATCGTTGTAAACCGTTATCCATTGATCGAATTTTTTTTTTTACTCGATTAATTTACAATAAAAAAAGAGGTAGGCTAGCAAGAGGATCAAGAAAATGGTACGTCAAACGATAGAACGATCTACAGATACTCAAAGGTTATAAATTATCTTGAAAGCGATTCTTAATTACGAGATTAGATCCTTAATTTCATTAACACGTTGAGCGCGGTGCCGGTACCTGGGGACTGACAGTGAACTTTCCGGTCGGCTGGCGTGAATCCCTGGGACCGACAGTATCAAAGTTAAAAAGTAAATATAGTAATTTCAATGAAATTTATTACAACACTCTAAGCAATAATATGGCTTGGATTTACATGTATTGTAAAATTTGACGATTTTTTGGATCTAATTTTTGACCAATGTGTATTTTTGTAGTCAATGAACAATTCTGCATTAGCTGCACCATTGTCCCATTCCAAAAAAGATTGCAACAAAGTACGTAGTCCTCTGCTCGTCTCCCTACCCCAAATCACCCACTCGAGCGCTCGCGAAAGGATAGCAATATCGGCGCCGCGTTCAGCGTGTTAAACGCCGTTTCTTTACCTTTTCTCCTGAATTATATCGAATACGATGATCGAGCAGAATTAAGATGTAGGGAAATTTTAATGGGGCACAACGCGTGTAGGAACGCGTCGAAACCTCTTAACGCTTTTATTTCTTGCAGAAGACGGCTTAAATCGTTGTTATCCATTGATCAAAGATTTTTCTCTTTACTCAATTAATTTATAGCAAAAAAAGAAGATAGGCTGGCAAACAAACGGTATTTCAGACGATAGGAAGATCTATAGGTGCTCGAAGGTTGAAAATGATCTTGATAGTAATTCTTAATTATGAGATTAGATTCTTAATTTCATTAAACGCCGTTTCTTTGCCTTTTCTCCTAAATTGTATCGATCCCGATGATCGAACATAATAAAGGCGGAGGGAAATTTTAATCGTGAAACGATTCCTTGCTACGTAACAAATCGACGATAACTCACTCGATTAATGGTATCGTGAGAAAGAGGACACGTGGAAAGTGCGACGTTCCCTATTGGTATTATTGGATCCCGTCTGTCGCCTCTGCAATTGAAGTAGCTCAACCGATAAGTCGTGTTATCGTCGAGGCAACAACCTGCGATCAATGAAATGTATATTTTCTCTTTGGAAAGCGTCGTCGTCAGGATGTAAGCGTTTCCATCGCCGATCGTGACAATAGCTCGAGTTCCTCTTACGACGATTATCATCTTTAATGAACGAGTACCGACTGGCGAATATTTTAGGAAATGATCGTAACAACGTAAACAAAGCGATCGTAGCAAGAGATGAAAAAGAAAAACGCAATAAATCGTTAGGAGATAGTTACGCGATTTTCTTGAATAAGAATCATCGTACGATTTTGTTTTAAGTAGTTATCGCGCCCATTGGAATAGCCTCGTTTCGAACTGAGCGCATCTCGCAATTCGTACCTGCGTTTAACAAGTTCTCCGTGTCCTTGAGAGTAAAGGGAGATCGCAGTTTCTCGCACTGAGGCCAATAACTCAGTCTGTAAGTCGTGCAATTGTCCACGCGGTTGATAGGCGGCTGGTATTCCCTTTTCTTCGCCCAAGGGTGTTCCTCCTGTTGGTGTCGCATTTAGCAGCTGACGAATAACACGTACGACAAAAGCTATCCTTTGATTACCTGCACTGGTGCTTCGTTCGGCCAATAACTTAATTTGTACGTTGTGCAGCCTTCCATCGGCACTTCGGGCTTGACGTATTCCCTTCTGCATGCATAGGAGGGACTAGGTAAATTGCAGCCCGATTGCAAATAGCTCAATCTGTACGTCGTATCGTCTGCGAAGTAACGTCTGATTCGTGAAGATCAAGAAATAGGGATATCGATGATATTTCTTTTTTATGTCGTAATCGCCTTTTCGCTCGTGGAAACGATTCTCTTCCTCCAAGAAACACTTGGCGGCCTTATCGTGAGGAATTTAGAATACGAAGAACGTATCGGTCGTCTCGAGAGGTCGACCGTAAAAACAGATAACACCTTAATAATCTGATAATAATCTAATTTAATCTAATAATAATTTAATCGAATAATAATCTAATTTGTAGAGAAGATTTTTTGGATGGTCAGCGGCGCTTATAAAAGCATTGATAATTTCTACGTTCGCGACTTATCTTCCTCCATTTTACATAGTTCGGCTTTATGACAGTCCCGTGTCGTCGTTCGTTGACTTACCGGACAACGCGGCGCACGGAGCGTATAAATTATTTTGCATCTTGCAAGATTCTGGACGATCGACGAGCTTCCACGTGTAATCGTGCTTCTGAGTGGTCACGCCCTGCATAGGACCCCTGCCCAGCCATTGCTTGGCACACGGAACTATGGGAGAATCGGGTTTGACGCACCAATTACCCAAGTAGCTCATCTGCGTATTGGAATCATTGTGTAATCATATTATTACTTCGTATTCTTCATTTTACGCGTATATGCTTTCTATTTCGACTTCTTCTCGATCTTGACTCGTCTAATAGCGAAGCGTAGTTGCGCTCATTAACCTTTAGATCGTGAACCGGACGGTAAAAACAATCTACACGGTAGGATGCCAGCAAGAATTGCTCGAGGGCAGGCTCCAATTCGCTCTATTCGCGATCGAATGGTTAATAAACGCTGTATAGGACATCTCTAGGGTCCCCGATGAGAATTGGGACTCTCGCGGGAAGAATCGTTGATCTTTAAGCAGGTTTATCGCAAACGATTGAATTTGTACGCGTCGATAGCTAACTTTGTGCGTGGTTTCGTTAGAAATCGGTCCTTCGCCAACAATCAAATTGTCTTCCGGTCGTAAAGGATCAACAACAGCAGGAGAGTTCTCCCAATAAGACAGTTTGTACGTGGTATTATCATCCATCGGTGTGTTGGATTTCCAGTAACGCTAAAAACGAAGAGAGTTGAAGTTTTTTTTTTTCTTTTTTTTCAGGCATCAGCATCGTCTCATCAGACTACTCACCTGAATTGGCGCGAAGGATTTGGGTACTTCCGGCTGAACATATTTCTGGAAGAACGGTTTGCTTCGTTGAAGAGTCTATGGGATGGAGGAGATCCAATGAAAAGAGTTGAGATACTCACGAGACATGTGGGTTGCGGCATGCAACAGCAGTAGCAGTCGCAGCATTCGTCATGACCGAGCTAAAAATTGTAGGTCAACGCCCCTTTTATTTCATACCAATATAATATTTAGGCGATTAAAGCGAATGCTTTTATCGACGACGAATATTTAAGAGAGTATCAGAAATGCGAAACGCGACGAACCATCAAGAGGACGATGCGTTACGTGATCAGTACTCACTCGGATTTTATTCTTCGCTTCTATTATCGATACCGGGCGTTCAGGCG
>JAITYT010000578.1:236175-246236 GCA_025433975.1 Liostenogaster flavolineata | reverse complement strand
TCCCCGACACCAGAGGGACGCAGTCCTTCTCTTTTCCATCAGTAAGGTATGACACCACAATTGGTGACCCCGACGCGATACGAGGTCGGGAAGAGGCACGAACACGGAGTCAGTCGTTGATAGAGAATAGAATAGGAAGGGGATTAAGGGTAAAGAGGTGGTAGTACGAATAACAGGAGATAAAGGAAATAAATAGGTCCACGGTCCTCCCTATTTCTCAACAGATAGTTATACGCGTTACAACTCCAGAATGTCCTTTAGTTCGTCAATGGTAAACGCCGTCTAGAGGAACGCTTTGCTAGCATCATCGTCCTCTTGTCCTCGTAGTTATCGATAAGCAAGATAGATTTGTTCGAAGCTCGGAAGAGAGAGCAGCACGAATCGAATAGGCATTCGACGAAGTTGGAAACGTTATTACTTCATTGAAGGGAACTCTAGGGACGTTTGGATGATATCGATACCCGATAGGAACCGTGACTCGAGCATTTCGAAAGTCTATGCATCGCAAACGTTGATGGGAGTAGTTAAGGATCGAACGTGGCTCCATTCGAATGGATGTTGACACAAATGATGCTTGACACGGATCAATCCTGATCTTTTTTTAACCCTTTTGTCGACGGTCGGGTGATGGTTTCAGCTAGATAATGATGATCGTCCGCAATGATAAAAGTCTACGGCTCGCCATGCAGTTGGATTTGGCATAGCGGCAAGTCACCTTCGAGCGAAGAGCGACGCGTCGGGTGCGAAAGTGTTAAAAATTTCGCTCACGCTCGCGACACCCGCGATACCGTTGGTTTTTGTCGTGTCGACTACGAATCTAAAGTCAAACGTTCGATCCGAGTAGCCATTTAACAGTTACGCGCGATTCCGACCAATATTTTTCATTCACGAATATTAATAATCGCGCTTTTGCTCTTTCCTCGATTAAATACGTATTCCGTAACAGCCGAAACGTTTGCTTTCTCGATCGGTAGCGTCAATAGGGCGATTCAAAGCGATAAGACGTCGATTTTCTTCACTCTCAAAGGACGAACACTTTAATCCGTTCCTTCTATATCTTTTCGTAGTACGTTCGATCGTCCGATTACCTGATAAATCTGATCATTTTATAAATTCGTCGTTGTTTGTCGATAACAGCTCGCTTCGATATCACTGACGCGTAACGAGAAAAAACTCATTCGAGGCATGAAAAAGATGAAAAAACCTTTTTAAAGCGGGCGCCGCGTATAAAAGCCGTCATTTAACGAAGCGACTTCGTTCTTACAACGTCTTCGTCAACTTCTTTTCCCGACTTGTTCCAAGACTCGTTCTGTTTCGATCTTAGGGTCTCACGTGCTCAAATTGAGCAAGAATACCGTTACAACTACTTGAAAACATCGCGCCTAAGGAAGACGATCGAATAATTATTTCATAATGTTTTGTTTATTCTCTTTATTCCGTCTCTTTTCCGCGAGAAATATAAATAATTTCTTACGCCCGACGTCGTCGATTTTCTTGACTTTCGAAGGACAAACACTTTATCCTGTTCGAATACATCATCGTGTTCTTTCTATATTTTTCCATAGTTCGCAGATAAACGTTGAACGCACGGCTGCATTTTTCGATCGCCTCTATCTGCTCGTGTCAGATTCGATTAAAGCGTAATAGAACGTTCGTAACTGACCGAATGAATGAAAGACCGACCGGCCAGATTTACCTCGCGGAATTAATGAACGTCAATGAAGACCCGAGCGAAATACTATCTTGCTCTAGGCGATGCTTTATACGGATTGTTTATCTTTCCATTACGTGCCGAAGGACTCCATTTTATTTGCACGAGCTTTATCGCAGTTGTTAAATTAATCTCGTTGCTAAATCGATCTAGCGTACAAATTTGCTTCGGCTTAAACGTTCTACAATTAAGAAGGATAAGACGAATGTTCCCCGATCGATTGGATCTAGCGTCAATTACGTTCGTATATCTTCTATTTATAGAAAATTTAGGAAAAATAAATACGCAGTCGTTGGTATGGAATAAACGATTTAATCATTTTCGTCGTAGGTTTTATTATCTACGATATTATCTCAAATTGAGTGGAAAGTATAATATAAATTAACGATTTGTACGCTTGTTTGATTATAATCGTCGATGTCAAAAAATATTGTGATACACTTTACGGTAACTCGAGTGGAAACATTTGGAATCGTTCGTTCATCGAAAATTCACTCTAGCTTAAACGTTCTACGATTGGGAACGATAAGACGATAAGACGAATATTTCCTGATCGTTTCGATCCGGTACCGATTACTTTCGTACGTCATCTCTTTAAGGAAAATTTTGGAGAAATAAATACGCAGTCGTTGAGATGGAATAATCGATTTAATAATTTTCATCGTAGGTTTTATTATCTACGATATTATCTCGTATGGGTGTATGGGGTTAAAAATATAATATAAATCAGCGATTTATACATTTGCTCGATTTTATTCTTCGATGTTGAAAAACGTTACACGTTTTAGGATAACGCGAACGTAACATTTGGAAATGAAGTTCCACGTGGTGGAACTCAACGCGGTGAATTACCGCCGAAGGATCCCACTCTCTTCCTGATTTTGTTTCAGTGCGATTCGGTCGAGTGTGGTTACTTTCGTTTCAATTAGAAAGTGTCGCGTTCATTGAGACCGACACCGAGACCGAAAGAGTCGAGTCGCGCGCTGCTTTACGCGGTTATGACCTTCTTTCCACGGTTTCTCTTATTATCACGATTTTACGCAAGACTACAAACACTCGTATTCTTAATTCTCTTCGTTTACGTTGCCTTTCCGTTCTCAAATTCGATGAAAACAGTCTCTCCTTTCAATTATCGTACGTTTCGCGCAAAAAAAGCTCGCTCGACGTCTTTGCTCGAACATTCCGAAGGAATATCTCAGGCTAAAAAGCATCGAATCGAAAGATTCAAAATTGACGCGAAAGATAAAAGAAGAAAACGTCGACAATATCGTACTAAGAGCCAAAGCTAACAGGAATGCAAAAAATGTCGGTCAACCGACGGCAGGAAGATCCACTGCGAACGACAGACAAAAACACCCTTGCTAACTCGTCGCCTTTCTATCCACAGACTACGTGTACAATCCGAAGGAGGCGAGAATGCGTAAAGCGATGCGCGAGCAAAGTCGCGAACTGTCGAGGCGATCGATGGTCCCAGGCGCGATCGGGAACGGAAGATCGGCTGCGACTGGCGTCAACGGCGGGATCGTGGTTGGACCAGCTTCCAACATATCGATGTCCATGTCGATGTCCATGTCCGCAGGATTCCTGGATCATAGGCATCAACAACATTCTCATCAGCAGCAGCAGCAGCAGCCGTCTCCCCATCATCATCATCATCACCATCACCACCCACATCCTCATCATCATCATCATCATCACCATCATCATCATCACCCTCCTCCTCCGCCACCACCCCTGCCCCCTTCTCCCCGCGAACACCATCACCTGGGCTGCGCATCGACCACGACCACGACGGCGATACACGCGTCCAGCATCGAGCAGCAATCGTCCATCGTCGAGTCGTCGCTTCATCATCATCATCAGCAGCAGCAGCAGCGCGTCGCCGAGCCGTGGTACCAAACGGGCGGCCATCGATCGAAATCCGGTCACGCGACTAGGACTAGCAACGATTGGTACATCAGTGCCAACGATGGCGGTGGTGACGGTGGTAGTGCCGTCGGTGACACTGTGGACAGCAACAGCGTCGCCGGTGACATCGTTGGCCTCCAGGAGGATCCGATGGAGCGACTGCAGGTGGTCACAGCCGCCGCGCATCAACGGGGCATCGACAAGTCCTCCAAGGACGCGATAAGGGGGCAAGCGACGTTGGCTGCGAGCGTCGCCGCCGCCGGCGAATGCGCCACCGCCTTCTCTAGCAGTGGCTACACCGCGGATTTCGCGGCTTCCGCCCGCGAAAGAGAAATTAAGCGTCAGGAGATGGCGACAGCCGTGACTGGCTACACCGTCGGTGACTTCGCTGACGGGCAGAAGTGGCATCCCTATCAGGTGAGAGTCTATCGGCGTGCGTTGACACGAGGTAGCAGCCTAGAGATTTCGAAGGGATGATTCTGTGGAAATTATGGTGGTGCGTTTTAACCCTTTGATCTTAATCAAAAGAAATTAGCGAAATTATTTTAGTTCAGTCGCTTTATCGAGCTTAGTTACAAAGATAGAGCATTAAAGTTGGCATGTAAACAAACATTGAATAACCTGTAGGCACCGTTTTCTCGGAGAAAGCGACTCTGCCTGAGCGCCTACTGGCGTTCTTCGCAGTCAAAGGGTTAACCTGAAATTCACACTTATCGAAATTAGATATCGGCCAACGATGCTTTCTAGGGGTTCGATAACCCTAGCGATAGGATAGCGCGAAATTCCACGATTTAGTCTCGTCCATCTTCCAGAATGAACTTTCACGACGGCTCGCCTTTTCTCCGCAGAACAATGCCAGTCCTCATCTACATCCAAGAACGCCACACTTATCGTCGGCCCAGATGGCTGGCGTTTTCCACCATTCTAACGGCGCTGCTGGTACTGGTGCCGCTAGTGGAAATTCCCATGGACACCCCCACAGGCCTTGGGGTCAATTTTATCACGGTATGCTGCCGCGTAAGTCGATTGGGATTTACACCTTTATAAGTTTACGAAGTGGTAGCTTCGATGTGGAAGTGATGGCGGAGCGAGCAGAGTTGTAACACCGTTTTATCCAAATCGGTCGTTTCAGACGTTCCCGGCATGGCTCGTAACGTCGCGATACGTGGACTGCGACACGCTGTCTTCCTAAGAGACCGTCTACCGCCGCACAAGTACTGCGCCTTCCAGGACGAGATGTCTTCGCGAATGGCGTACGTCGCGACGAAGCACGATATCGATGGCGGTCATGCCTCCTATCCCGCGCAAGAACATCAGGTAATGGTTGCTCTCTAGACTTCGAATTACGATTTCCGAGTTCTAAGGATAGACGACGCTTTTTTCCTCTTTCTGATTTCGTTTTCTCTGGCGCGAGGAAAAAATTGATCGTAACGTCTCTAACGTTTCACAGGTGCCGAAAGTATCAGAATATCCGTTCAGCCTAACCGATCTAACTTCGCGAATAACTTCGTGATCTATGACAGTTTGATTTAATCGTCGTGTTCTTTTGAAAAGCAAATTTGTCGCGATGAGTCAGCGCGTCCACTTCGCGAGTGACGGAAAATTCATAAGTTGGTTCGTGATATTTATCTAGCTTCTTAAAAGAGCCCCCGGAACTCGGAGTTCTGTTTTTGCTTCACTTTTAAATCTACGCAATAATTTTTCTACGCGACGATGAAATCAAACGTCGCTAAGCTGTAGAAACGTCGAATCGTTGACGCTGAATCACAATGTCCGCAGATACCAAGACTACTGGACTCGTCGATGGAATCAATGATTGGCGCAACGTCCGTGATGCCTTCTCAATGCGAAAAACAGGAAGACGCCAAATGGGACTCGAATCCCGCCTCCAGTAACGGGTCGCACGACAATGTTGTGACGTCATCGACGGTAACAATATTCGCAAAAGATATCCTTCTTAACCCTTCGACTGCGAAGTACTCTGAAACGAATCGTACAGTGCTCTAGTTGCAGTAGCGGATGCGCGTTTCATTTTCAATCGAAAGAAATCACCCAAATTGGTTTAGTTTGGTTACTTTATCGAGCATGATTACAAAAATAGAGTGCTGGAGTTAACGTACGAACAAAAATTTAATGATGTATAGTTCGCTCGGAAGGAGCGACTCTAGCCAAGCGCCTAAATGCGCTGTTCGCAGTCAGAGGGTCGAACGTTCTACTAAGCAGATTTAATACGGTGATCCTTTACCTATCAAACGAACGACTCTCTTTGATTCCTCTCACGTAATTCTTCCACGTACTCCCAACGTGTTCTTCCAACTCCTCCGACCAGCTCTTCGCCTCCCACTCAACCTCGATATCATCCACCACGAACGCGCAAACACCCACGCACACCAAAAAACCAATACCCTAAGAACGACTCTAATTCCAGACACGGGATTCGACGATCAGCCGTGACAAGGAGCGCGACGCCTGCCGCGTCACGGAAAGGTACGAGCCAACAAGGAAGAGGACCTCGTCGTCCTCATCGTCGCCGTCACCATCGACGATGTGCAAACAGCCTCTGCCAGGCTTCCACCAGGCGTTCGGCTCGACGGAGATCGGCAGATTCTCCAGATCCGAGTACTTCGTCAACATGGTGGGAGACAAGAGCGGGGCGCTGGACGTCGGAGGCGGTCTGGCTAACGTCATAGGCAACGGTGCTGCCACTGGTGATGTCCTAGCCGTCGGCGGTGCCCCCGGCGTCGTTGCTGGTGCTGCTGGTGTCGGTGGTGGTAGTGCTCGCGGAGTCACAAACGGAACCGGAAACGCCGACGTAAGTCGCGATCACGCGCTCGAAGCGAAGGCTGCAGCCGCGACGACGACGACGTCGACGTCTACGTCAACGTCTACGCCTACGACGACGACTACGTCGTCATCAACGACCACTGGGGCGCCGACGTGCTCCAACGTCTCCAGGACGTTCGACCAGGTCGTAGTAGCCGACGCCTCGTCGCCGTCATCTTCGTCGATCGTTTATTCGACGTCGATCGGCAATGGCGTGCCGATGGAAGATGGCGGCGACGATGGCGCCACCGCGGCCGACGACGACTACGACGACGAGGAGGACGCCGACGACGACGACGACGACAACGACGACGACGAAGCCGGCGCCTCGTCGATCGGCTCCTATTGCGGCCAACCTAGCAGCATGCCGCGCTGGCACACGCCCCATGTCGGCGCCATAGGTAGCGAAATATGAAAGTCCCGTTGCACGACGACGCACCAGCGCACCGCGTGTCCAGTTTAGAGAAACTTCCGGTCAGCCAGACCGGACAGGTGTCGACCAATCGGATATCAAAGATGTACGAAACGTGCCATGTTTTTTCTAGACCGATCCAGGATCTAGACCGTTTCAGAATTAGTTCTGGCCAGGCTTATTCGCCGTTGGTCGCCTTGGATTTT
Organism: Liostenogaster flavolineata; assembly: GCA_025433975.1. Lineage (NCBI taxonomy): Eukaryota > Metazoa > Arthropoda > Insecta > Hymenoptera > Vespidae > Liostenogaster > Liostenogaster flavolineata. The sequence continues at coordinate 239,176 of JAITYT010000578.1, read as the reverse complement.
TGATTATTTTATATCTTTAGCGCGAGACATTTGGTGACGTCGGTTGTACGTAACGTGGTATTGTTGGTTGTGACATTGGTTTTTGTAAGGTCACGTCGATTCACCATAAGGATGACTAGCGACTACAAAGTTTGCGGCTAGGTCGTCGTTGTTACGTTCGAGCGAACGATCTCTTCGGTGATCGATCGATCGATCGATCGTTGAGAAAGAGGCGACACGCGTTGCTCCTTGAGGCAAATCATGATTACCAACCGTGAGCGCGACCGTTGGCTGTATACCGTTAGGTTCGTACGTTTAAAGACATTCTTGGAAAGATCGTCGAGAGGTCGAACGATCTCTTGCTCGGAAGTTGTTAATTACTCGTTATTAGGTAACGCGACATCGCACGAGGTAGAGAGGAGACGTCGAAGAACCAATAGAATCTCGACACCAAGTTTTATCAATGGAAGTATCGTTCCTTTCTAGACTCGTGTGCGCTGTGCTAAACATATACATATGTATAAATATATTTAAGTACGATTCCCCGGCGACCGATCGACGTAGTTTAAGTTAGCCGGTAAGTTAGCCTCGTAAATTCAACTTCAGTGAATCAAGAATTCCGTGAGAATCGAGAGGGATCGAACGTGTTCATTCCGTACGTGCGTCGAGCGTTCCGACCAATTTTTAATTATACTTATCTAGTTATATTCAAGTTATTTATTGACTATTCGAGCGAAGATCAAAAGAATAATGCGTTTCTTCTTTCGATAGAAAATCGGGGAGGGGTTGAGCTGCTTCCGTTTCTAGCTGGCGTTGGCTTCGCGCAACGAGTGCGTAACAAACGAGAAAACGAGGAATGGAAGACGCGCGTACGTGATCCCGATTCGATTCCTTAACCCTTTGCGGTCCAAATTAATTTTCCTCGTTCCCATTAGTCTGGCCCAAATTAATTTTTAAGTTATATCAATTTATCGTCGACCTGGCAATTTTAATTGAGTTTTCATATATTCGTATGCTGTATAAAGTAGAAAGTAAAATGAAATTTAAGTTAAGGAGCTTTTTGTTTGCCGCAAAGACTTGCTGCGAGGGAAAGATGATGTCGAGTGCAGACACTGGACTGCAAAGGGTTAAAGAAAAGCTTCCAGAGGAACGCGAAGGTTCACTTGTGCCATACCAAAGACCGTAGAGGCATCGAGATAATGTTTCTCGTCAATCTCTCGAGAATCAAAACGGTAACGTACATATTTCTATTGTCGTCGTCGTCGTCGTCGTCGTCGTCCGCCGAAAAATAATCAAAATATATCGACGAAATTGTAATTCGTTCGGTATCTTCCATCGCTGTTATTGTTAGAACCATCGACGATATATCGATATCGAATTAACATTGTCGTTGTTATATTGGCCACGATCGACGATGTAACAATGATGACGTCAATCGTGATGGTGATCGCGATAAGAAAGATAATTTATTCGACAGATCGTCGTCGTCATCGTCATCGTTATCAATTATTCTACTCTTATTCCTCTTATTACTATTATTATTATTATTATTACTAATATTATTATTATTATTATTATTATTATTATTATTATTATTATTATTATAAAGAGAAAACCCCCTTGTGTCTCCTTTGGTGTTTCTCTCCCGCTTTATAGGTAGGGCACCGAGTAAAGTGGATCTTCCACGAGAATGTGATAGGGACGCATTAGTTCACTCATTCGTCATGACGCGACACGCTGCGCCTTCGGGCCTTTTCCGGCCCGAATGGGTAGCAACAAACAGTTACATATCCATTGAAGCACTTTCGACAACCAGATTATACCTTGCTGTATATCTCTTCGCCAGATCCCTAGATCCTCGGCTTTTCGGAGGCACGAATTTTTACGACGGGCAGAGAGAAAATACCCCGTGGGCCTATTCTTATCCGGAACCTCTAGACGGTTACCGATAGCACAACGGTCGATTCCCCGTTCGAGTACTAACCTTGCCCACGTTATTTAACATCGGGGATCCGCCGACATGTTTTAACGTGGCATGACCGTTGGTATTATTATTATTATCATCATCATCATCATCATCATCATTATTATCAACAAAATTATCATCAGTATTATTATTATTACTACTACTACTACTATTATTATTATTGTCCTTAATATTATTATTATTATTATTATTATTACTATTACTATTACTACTACGATTGACTCCGTTGGTGATGTTGATACGGTCGGTATTCGATGGTAATAATGATAACGATGGCGATTATAACTATTATCATTATTTATTATTATTTATTATTATTATTATTATTATCGACAGCGCATCGTTGCTGGGATAAACGATATCGAAAGAGAACTAAGGTCCGTGCGTTGACGTTGCGAACGTAGGAAGGCGACAAGCCGACGGATAAGCGCCCCTCTGCTACTGGAAAATATTCGTCAAAAGAGAAATGCACACGACCAAGGGATACACTCGCTATCGGAATTCGCTTACTCGAAATTTTCGAACTTAGACTCGCGATCGTTAACTATTTTGTCGCGATCTTACTGGCTTCAGCGATAAGTAGTTAAGATCGAGAATGTTGTTGATCAAGTCAAACTGTTGAGGTCAGTTTTCCTCTAAATTTTGCTCGTTCTCGTTCCTACTCTCTTTCTCTCTCTCTCTCTCTCCGATTTATCAACAGAAAGAAAAATCTCAAATTAGTTGTAACTATTTCGAATCATTCTCGTTTATATTCTTGAAGCAACCAAGCTCATTTCATTGTTTGTCTAGTATCCGTCTCTCTCTCTCCTCTCGCTCTCTTTTTCCCTAAATATCAATATTTGTCCCTCATTTTCTCTTTTCGTCTTAATGCCAGTAGAAGGAGGGATTTGCCTACACGCAGTTCTCCTTATCGTTGATCAGACGAGGTACCGTAGACTTTTCCAAACGGTAGGATCGTAAGCGAACTCCGATCGCGTACCACCGGCGCTCNACGCATGTACATACAAGGCATACACGAAAGCATACGTACTTAAC
>JAITYT010000578.1:182828-202657 GCA_025433975.1 Liostenogaster flavolineata | reverse complement strand
ACACACACACACACACAGACACACACACACATGCACACATGTATATATATTTTTTATATTATATATATATAACCTATATGTATGATGTGTGCGATGCGTGAATTTTTATAGATATGTTCTATATAATTCGGTATTTCTGTTTATTTACAAGTGACTTACGCTATAATCTAAAAAAATATTCACTCGTCTATATTGTATTATCTAAATTCATAAACTTAATTTTATAGTGTTAATTTGTATAATAATGTCTCTAATGTTGAATTACTTTGAAGCTATTTTAAATTTTATTATATATAAATTTTATCATAGTTATTCTATATTGATTGACTATTGTTCGTTCGGTGTTAGGAATAAACAATCTATTATAATCCGATTGTCGAGAAATGTTTATATATCGAGCAATTGTATTGATTACAATAAGTATACTATATAATTATTATAAGTAATATATGTATATATATATATAATTTTAGATACTTTGATAAAATTTAGATTGCCAAAATAAAGTTATCATGGACGAAAGAAGAGTTGCAGATTATTTTGTTGTTGCTGGCTTACCTGGACACGACGATGATTTTATGGAAAATGTTGAAGCAAATGACGAGCTCGAGGATTGGTGCCAAGAAGGAACACATTTAAAAGATATAAATATGGAACCTCCTATCACGGATCTTGCTGTGATATTTCCAAATCTGGGTGAACATTGTCCCGAAGGATACAAGTTATTAGAATATACTGTATCAGGTCAAGCGGCAGATTTAAATCATGGTAGTTTACGAGCCAATGAGTGTTATTTATGCTTCAGAAGAGGACGCGATAAACCACCTTTAGTCGATATTGGTAAGAATAAAATTTCTTTCAAATAGTTTTGGTATAATTATTTCATCGATGTATGAAACGATATTATTTATCTTAATTTTGACGAATCATAGCGCATTGTAATATTTTTAAAGGTGTGATATACGACGGAAAGGAACGCATAATGCCGGATGCTGAAATGATATCAGAAACTCCTAATGGACATGTAGCTAATGTTAACAATTCCACTTCAAGAATTTTTGTTACTTATAGACGGGCAAGCCAAAAAATGCCTTGTAATTCTCTCGTTGTAACCGATATATGTGTAATTTTAACAAACAAAGGAGAAAGCCCACCACATGCATTTTGCATTATTAATAAAAATTTGAATAAAGGCATGTTGGGTAGTGATGTATACTTGTGCTACAAAAAGTCTATGAATCGTGCTAATCTTATATCATTCAAACCAACAATACTTTATAAATATCCTATGACTGACTATAATAGTTTTGTGTTTCCGAATTCTGTTGCTATGTTTTGCTTACCTATGGGTGCAACCATAGAATGTTGGCCGAAAATGGCTTGTAAGCCTAAACCATTGTTTTCGACATTTGTTTTGACAGTCGCAGATGCTGCTCAGAAGATATATGGTTCAGCAATAACATTTTACGAAGAATTGATATTACAATCAGATATTTCAAATTGTAAGGATAATCTAGACTTAAATAGTACTTTCGAAGAGAATAAAAAGAATATTGGTATGTATTCATTTTTATATAACTTTGACGTTTCAAATAGAATTATTATATTTTACAATATTTTAAATTAAATATTATGCTTAAGCATTTATATATCATTCCAGCTGCCAGTGGTGAAATATTGGAAGACAATCAAGCTAAAATGAAAATATTTAAAAAACATGGGATACTTAAAAAACTAAATATATCCCAGCTGAAAAAATTGCAATATACAGATTCTAGTAGTCAGTCATTAAATATTAGTAAATCAATATGTATATTATCACATTGGCCTTTTTTTGATACATTTGAGAAGTTTCTAGTCTTTCTTCATAGCATGATAAATGGGAAGCCTCAAAATGTTTCTATAGAGAAATATATTTCATATTTTTTGTGTGACATACCTTTCCCAAGTCCACAAAGACCAAGAATTCTTGTACAGCTTAGTAATAAAGATAGATTGATTTTGACTCAACCAGAAGATTTAGCACTCCCCAGGTCTGGTGCTAGTTTTAGACAACTACTAACTAACTTGGGTCCCGACAATTGCATGCTGATATTGCTCTTAATTTTGACAGAGCAAAAAATATTAGTTCATTCGTTACGACCTGATGTACTTACTTCAGTGAGCGAAGCTATTGCTATGATTTTATTCCCATTTAAATGGCAATGTCCATACATACCACTTTGTCCTCTGGGATTAGCCGAGGTATTTTATTATAATTTTCACCTTTTTCTTTCGATACAGTTTTAATTGGATAAATCAATAAAATATCTAAGATTGAATAATTTAATTCTTTGAACGCAGGTTTTACATGCTCCATTACCATTTTTAATTGGTGTAGATTCAAGATTTTTTGATTTGTACGATCCACCATCTGACGTTAATTGTGTTAATTTGGATACAAATAATATAGCAATATGTGATGATAAAAGATATCTGAATATAAAATTATTACCGAAAAGAGCAGCTAGACAACTTAAGAATTCGTTAGAACATCTTTATGCGAAATTAATTTCTTTAGGAAAAACATATTCTTCTCAAAAAGGTAATTATTTTTTATGTTTAGTACCAAGTATTTTTGATATTCTGAATGTTTTTTGACCAATTATAGTTATACATAATTATACGTAATAAATAAGTAAAATTCGGCTTCATTTAAGATCGTGACAATGAAGACTTTAGTGTGGATAAAGAATTTCAACAAAAACAGAAAGAACAAGCATTAGAGCTTGAAATACAAGATGCTTTCTTACGATTTACTGCAACAATTCTCAAGGGTTACAGAAATTTCTTGTTACCAATAACAAAGGCTCCGACTGTTGGATCTACCGATCCGACTAGTTTATTCAATATACAAGCCTTTTTAAGGAGTCGAGATAAAGCACATGCTAAGTTTTACAGTATGCTTGTTAGAACTCAAATGTTTATAAGGTAAATCATAAATCAATATTTTTCGTTTTGTCATTTACCTTATCTTCATATAGAAAAGATATAACCCACCTCGCTTTTTAAAATCATTATAGTGCATATATAATTTTGTAGTAAATTGTGAAATGTTTTCAGATTTATCGAAGAAAGAAGCTTTGTATCCGATATGGACATGGCTGGCCTAGCTTTTTTTGACGAATGTACTGAACGTGTGGAAGATGAAAACGGTATGACGTTTAGTTTGCATAGATGATTTATTCGAAAATGAGACTATTGAAAATAAAATGTGTAAAATACAAATTTCCATTGTGCTGTACTAGTTGTAGTTATCGTTATGCTTAATATTTGTTCAGTACCTCTTTTGGAATTGGATGAATCCCAACATAGCGAACGAACGGTTTTTATTCCACCGCCTGAAGCAGGACCAAATCAATCATTATTTATATACAACACATTTAAATTAAATCCTGAGTTAATGAAACCCGAGAAGAACTTTACTTTGAAAAATCCAGCCTTAAGTGCCTTTGGTATGGTACCTGGAAGTCCTATGGCACGTAGAACTAAACACGAAATCAAAGTGGCTCAGAAAATGGCACGCAAACAGGTGATGAAGATACATGTAGAATTTAAGTCGTGATTTATTTATATATCATAAGTGGTTGACAAAACAATTAATTGGAAAATGCTGATATAAAATATATTTGTTATATATAGGCAGCCATGCCAGATAGATGGGCTAGATGTTTACTCGGTACATGTTACAGTCTTTGGTTTTTACATTTACCAGCTATGTTACAAGTTTCGTATCAACCTGCTGCTATTCTACATCAAGCGTATGAGTTACTGGTTAAAATGCAAAAACTACATCTTGATCCAATGGAAGAAGTATGTTTTTCCTTCAATGTGTATAAATGCTAGTATTTAATATATATATTTTTTGCTTCGTTAAATAAAACGTATTATTATTTACAGGTTTGTTATAGAGCTATGATGCAGCTATGTGGTGTATATGGACAGCCGGTATTAGCTGTGAAATTACTCTTTCATATGAAGCGTAGTGGAGTTCAACCAAATGCTTTAACATATGGATTTTATAACAAGGTACGATACGTTAATCGATAGTATCAATATCAATCCATAAAAGTCGAAAGGTTCTTTACGAGGACATCGCATTTACAGAACCTATAGAGAACTACTGATTATTAAGAATTAATATACTGATATGTATTTAATAATCGATCATTATAGGCAGTTCTTGAAGCAACATGGCCTTCTGATATGACAAATTCGAGTCAACTTATGTGGAATAAATTACGAAATGTCATCGTTGGAGCAGCTTTATTTAAAAAGGCTGGGAGAAAAAGTGCAAGAAGAAGATTAAATTCCAATGTTGATTTTTTAACTACCGACGAAACACCAGATGGAATGGAGCTTGCTTTATCCAGGTCTAGTCTTGACAGCAATCATTCTCAAGACACAGAAGCTGCGCATAGTGATTGTAAATAATTAATAGTTATATATCCAATAACATGATATTTACTTTTAATTAATTGTTAATTTTATTTTAATATTTTATTAGTTACTAAAGGTAATTCTATATCAGATTTACCAGGGTACGGATCGTACGAATTAAAAACAAAACTTCTTCGACAAAATAGCATAGTAAAGGATCAAGGAACATTAAATATAGTGCAATCAGAAAAGTTGAATTGTTCTTATAGCAATCCAAGGTAATATTAATAGCAGTATTTACTTTTTTAAAGTATTGCTTTTGAAAAGTATCAATACAGTTATTGAAAGTATCAAATATTTATTATGCTTTGTAATACTGGTACAGAATAACACGTAGCAGCGAATCGCCGTTAAAGAGTCCTGTTCGGACGCCAGTTACTGAAAACGATCCTTTAGGAGCACTTATTAATGACGAAACACCAATTGTGTCACCATCTGAAGAAAATGATTCAAATTGTTCGACTAGTACATTAACTGTTTTGAATAATACTGTTGTCGAAGAAAGGCCAGGGGGACCGCTTCTGTTTAGAAGGTATAATATTTTACGAAATCATGCCATCTTCGTTAATGCTTGTTACTAATATGATATAACGTAATCTTATAAACGTTGTTATAAGTAAATGAAGAAATATGTTTATAATATATTTGTATGTCTAATACTTTCAGTACTGTATTACCGCGAAGTGCAACATTTCATCAAGCAATAGACGAAAATAGTACAACAGTAAGTGGTAATTTACAAAGAAGTGAAACAATGCCTCATTCTGTCGCACCTCAAGGTGATCAGGAGAGAGAAAAAGAGAGACTGGAAATAAGTAGCCTTTGGTCTCAGAATAAAGATAGTGTGACATCCAGTCTATCTAGCCTTGGATCTAGTCTAAAACTTAGTTTTGGGTAAGATAGAAAAGCTGTCACAGTAATATTGCTTTATTTCGTTCGATGTGTTTTTTTTTTATATTGTATATATGTCGTTACAAAATATTGTCATCATTTATGTTCTCATTGTAATATTAATTTATTATTATTTTGTATTATTTTGCATGTATTTTTGAGTTTTACATAATTTATTAATGTAGAAGATACTCTGCCAGTGGATTAGCATTTACTAAAAATAAGGAATTAATATCATCAAATCAACTCATTGAATCTCTTAGTCTCTCCAGTTATATCAGGTACGTGTCATTTACAGTTCATCTGATCAACATTTAAATTAATAGTAGAATGATTAACAGGCTTATTCGTGTAGTCTTAGCATTGTTAATGTGCAATGTTCACGACATTTTTTAAATTAATAAACTCATTTGAATTTTATTTCGAATGACTAAATGTTTTTCTGTTAAATCTCCTAATCTTAGAAAACATTTTGGTATCAGCAAAAATAAATCTAATACAAAAATTGTAACTACATCGTATTATAACCCAAACAGTCTACAGAGTCTTTGCAAAAATCATTTAGTATGTTCTTTTTACACAACTACATTCCTTTCTTCCAATATTTCTCAAAATTAATTGGTTTTAAATTCACATTTTCATGTTTGAACTTTATCGTTTTTTTTATTAGAGTATCTTTTTCTTACAAGTACTGTATAACTATTCCGTGTATCTTTAGTTAAATATTTTTCTCGTATTATTTTTTTTAAATATTTGTATTAAACTAATTATGTACGTTCTTTAATTTGGTTCCGTAATGCTATACATTTTTTCTTAAAATGTTATATCATTTTAGTCCATCTAGTTTAGCTGGGAAAAAGTCGAACGAAATTATTCTTGGTGGCTTAAACAGCTTAAAATCAGCTGCAACAACAGTAGTTAAAAAATTTGATGAAATAAAGGAAGCTATTTCCGCGACAAGTACTCCCGTCAAGAATAAAGAACGTGAACAGAAACTTACATATGGAGTATCGCATGAATCTTTGGATTCTCTAACCGATGGCTCTTTACAAGATCGAAATGAGATAGCTGCCAGATTGTCCAGTACGTTGTATTTCTTGTACAAAATTTAACGAATCTTATACCATTGAAAAGGGGATGATTTGATGTGAAAAATATCAATTATATGTACATCTATACGGAGATGTTAGTCATAGATTCGATTTACGTATCTGTAGATCTCTCTAATCTATACATTTTTTTTAATCGAAAACTTTACATATATTACAATGCAAAAACTAAAATTACTTTTCTCAAAAATGAAGTCTTATATGTTATAATAGTATTGTATATTTTTTAACTAATTTTGAAAAGTACAATCATCTCTTTATCAGTCTCGTGATAATTCTTTCTGCGTTTTGCATAAATGTATTAAGAGAATAATTTAAATGCACATTTTCGTGTTATATTTGCAATTTTTCTTTTAAATAGATGATGGAACTACGGATTTATATACCTTATATGATTTGGCTGAATGCTTATATCCTAAAGGATCGCGGGAACACGAAGAACGATCTGCCATTGAGTTTGTACTTTCTAGTGCTAGTAGATGTCATCATTGCGCGGCACTGCTATACGATGAAGAAATAATGGCAGGTTGGCAACCCGAGGATTCAAATTTAAATACAATTTGTCAATATTGTGACAAAGCTACTGTTCCTCTTCTCACGGTTATTATTTTAGACTACAGGTACATAAAAAATTGTACTCTTTACAACTTGTAACTCTTACATGTTTATTTCAAGAGAAAAGCTTATCAATTATCGATAGTTATTTTAAAAGATACGTTTACCTTTATGAGGATATAGTTGGAATTTGTTTTTACGTTATACAGTGTATAAAGAAAAGTACAATTAATGTACAAACTACGTTATTATATTTTTATATTCGCAAAGGTACGATATGGGAGAGAAAAATAACGATCCTTTAATGGGAGCTCTCGTCGAACTTTTGGATCAGCCGAAAGAATTGCTGGAACCAATCACTATACCATATCTGAATCCATTGGTTTTGAGGAAGGAACTAGAAAGTGTATTGAGTCAAGAAGGTGATACGTGTCTAACAAAACATATATTCATTCAAGAACATCCAATTGTGTATTGGAATCTTATATGGTATTTTGAAAGGATTAATTTAACAAGTCACTTGCCCGAACTTTGGTTGAATAATGATAAAAACAAAGAGTTAAAAAATGGCATTATTTCTGTAAATGTTAGAACAATGTGGGATAACGAACGAATTCATATGGATCGCTTGCCTATGTATTTGCAATGGAAGCTGAATACTACGGAAGATAAAACGTAAGAATGAATGTTTTACTTTAATTGCTATTGGTATTGTGAAAACAGATTTTTTATGGGCGGAAAATATTTTAAGTATAGGCGTTTTTGTATTATTATTTAAACAATTTGAACAGTCGTTAAAAATAATAATCGATATATTTTTTTTATTTCGTGCTTTCCAACACTTAGCTTGTATTTACTATTGGTATTTTGACAATACGTAAAATGTATATTATTTAAATAAATTGCGTAATAATACAGTTACTTCAAATACCATTACATTTTAAAATATGTTTCGATGTTGATTTCATTATAGACCAAAAAAACGATAGCAGATGGTAAAGATATAAATAACGTAATATTTTTTGTTTTGTTTTATACTATTACATTGAACTTACATGGAAGGATTGTAACTTTGGAATTCTTTGTTTTATATTTTAAAGCATGAAATTTTCTTCTAGGTCGAACAAATTACTAATACAATAAAGTATCGATCGATGTTTTATTACTTTATTGTTCTAATTGTTAATTCAATCGTTTTTATATTGTTTCGCTTTTTTTATCTTAGAAGAATATTTTGTACTCAAAAAGCATAATGAAAATTCTTTGTTATTCAAGAGCGTGTCAGAAGATGATCTGATCTAATTTGTTTACAAAAGGAGTTCACTGAAATATAATTTCAGTAACGCATGGGCGTCTGTAGAGATATAACCACAACAAGGAATTACAATAATGCTAATTTTGTTTAACATTTGAAATATTTGTGTACAGTATTATTTCAAGTTTGAAATATCTCATGAAAGATTAGAATTTTTGCAATTCCAGGAGGGGCTGTCTCTGTTTGGCTTAAGCGTTCCTCGTCTGCAGACGTCCATGTATCTAGACCAAGGTTCTATTCTAACTTTTTGGCATTGGGTTCTTTCAGAGAAAACAAAATTGTTTACAGTATTTAAATAATTATTTAAAAAAGTACAATATATAATACGAATCACGAATAATATATTTCATTATGAGTTTGCAATACTCTTACATTCTCTTTTACTCCTTTCAGATTAATGCAAACGGTTATAGCTCATGTTGGCCGTAACGACTTAGCAGAGCCCATTAGAAAAGTGGCCTTAGAAAGAAGTAAAAGGCTTTCGGAAGATCAAGCTCCATTTTCTATATATAGAGACATTCTATTTTTAGCATTTATCGCTTTGGGTAGTGGAAATATAAATCAAGGTAAGATACAATTTCAAAATATAATTTAACAAATTAATAGATATTGCTTGTAATAAATAGTTAGAATGTATATTATAGTAACACGTTGATTGTTAAGCAACTTTTAGCAATTTTTCTCTCTGCGTCATGTAAGATACTTAATTACGTTGATAAATAGATTTAAACGAAGTAGTTCCATCCATTGATATCTAATTTCAATATTCGTAAGTACAGATTCTTAGCTACACTGTTTCACACGTATAGATTGTACAGATAACAGTGTTACAAGCTATCATTTCCGAAATTATAAATGATAAATATTCGCGTTCTATTCGGTATGAAGAAATATTTTTACTTCTTGCGTTATAATATGCGCCTGTATGTAATTATTATGGTAAGACAAAGGGCACTTTTAAAAATTAAAATAAAAAGGTAAATTTAGAATTTATGGTCTGTGAAAAAAGCTCACATCAAAGTGAATATTTATTAAAAAATTTTTTAAAACAGTATACACTCTATTAGAAAATTATACGTTTATTCTAATTTTTTCAACTTCAAAAACACTATAAAATCTCGTGACTAGATTTTTACAGATATTAGATAATAATATGCATTGAATGATTAAAATCATTTCTAAATTTTTGTTGTACGATTTTGATTGCAAAGTGGAAATTTTCCAATCATACAAAGTCGTGTGATAAAAATATTGAAAAAATATTGATTTTTAATTATTTAATAGGGAATGTCTCATAAAATCTTGGTACAAGATTTTTATAGGGTAGTTGAAACTTAACAAAATTAAGATGGACGCATCATTTTTTCGTCAGAGCGTATATGTATCTATTGAAAGGTATAATTGGTTGAAATGCCACGTGTATAAGCTGTGTTACATTATGTCAATGTAATTCCACATATTTCGAACAAATTATAGGTTTATTTTCTTATGGATTTCGTGTTTGTCATGAGAGAATATCTGAATAATCGAGTGCATGCTACTTCTGTTATGTTGCTTCTGCTACTTTCATAACGTTTGATGCATGCAACGAACGAAAATTATAGTATTATATATTTAGGAACTGCAAAGATTTACATTTGTTTCATATTACTATATAGAATTCTCGGTTACGAAGCGAACAAAAATTTCAAAACATCTATGCAAAAGATGACGTCTAGACACGGAGATTTAAATTTATTTGCATTTTATCAATCATACGAATTACTAGGTTTCTTATCGTGTTATCTGACAATTTTAGGAAAGCTAGTGAAGAAATCTGGCTGCACACGAATCGTGTCTTTTTGCAATCGTGTTTTTTGCAAGGCTTCATCAATATTATCGGTGTGATCTTTTATTAGAATTGAAGAAAATATGAATAATAATTATTACGAAATTTTATGTTTTACTATACAAGATAAAATTCGAAAAAATGTTTTCTAATATTTATTATAAAAGTGTAACTTAGAAAGAATTTTTATTCATGTTTTTGTCATTTAGATGTAACTTTGAGATGGTCTACAGTGATTTACAAATGATGTCATGTAGTCTTGTTAAATATCCTTCTTTTTGTAGTACCGTTCTAGAGGAACATCAATATAATTTGGAGTTATTTTTTGTTAGTAAGAAACGTTGTATACTTGTAACCAATTATACATTTTAATAGAATAATTATTTTTAAAAAATGTTTAAATAAAAGTTATTCAATTTGATGTGAACTTTCAGATCATGAATTCCAAGTTTACTGTCAGTCAAGTTAGGCAAATGCTGCTCCAACGAAAATCTACTTCAGCCGCATGTGGTTGACATGGCTCCTTATGAAAGTAAAAATCGTATACAAATTCCAGTCCTGCTCAGCATGGTCAAATTGCTAGAATCTTTTCTGAAAGGACGCGTCAGAATACTTATCACATTCGTATAACGTAATAAAAAGAATTTTTCGCATTTTGGAACAAAATTTCTCTGGACAGAACAAAGTAATCTTACAGGTTGGTATCCGGGATAATGTTAAAAATTTGTTAAACAAATAAAAAAGTAGGAATACTCATGTATCATAATAGGAAATAGTTGTCTCTCATCTAATTTGTGGTAGAAGACACAACTTTTAGTTCGTGCGTAGTATTGAATTTATGAATATAAAAAATGATTTCTAAATTCGTAGACAATGCTACAGACATGGCATATCCTGCAGATTAGACAGTGAAAATAATAACGTCTGTCCCACTATTTTTTAGGATTTCATTTAATTACTTTTACTTTTGACAGAGACGGGTTGTGCCTTTTTTCTTGGAAAATTAAACGTTTCCATTCCGTTAGTACTTATCTTTTTTGTTAGTTTCATATATCCTCATATTACTTTCGTTATGAGAATATTCACACGAGAATTATTTTTCTGTATTATAGAAATATTGACCATGAAATTGCTACCGATAGTTAATAACATCGTCATTAATTCATTAATTTCTATACGAGCTGTGTGTATATTTGGAGTATTTATAGCATATAGCTATTAAACTCTTTGAATTCCTTTCTTAAGTTATATCATATTCATGAATCTAGTGATACAATTTAAAAATTCTTCACGTGCTGTTCATGAAGGGATTATCTACGATCTTTCCTCTCGAAGCTATTTTGGAATCGTTGATTCGTAAATCCAAGGATCTGCTAGAAACTCTATCTCGAAACTGACTGGTCACAGATTTTGAAACAGGATTTATTTTCGAGTTAGAGATATCCACCGCTTCTTGACTCTATTCCATAATGTATCAAATTCGATATCACTCTGAGGAAATCGCGAATTTTTTTAATAGCATCATACTATCACTTCTATACCAAAGCAATTTAATTCTCTGATCAGAGAATAATTTAAAACTGATAGTTCAAGGTATTTGTTCATTCTTCATTTCGTCAGCGTGTAACGATGAGCAAGCGCATGTATCCAGGTCTATTACAATTTATACTTTTAAAATATTCTCTCTCTCTCTCTCTCTCTCTCTCTCTCTCTCTCTCTCTCTCTCTCTCTCTCTCTAATTTATTTTCAGCACAAATTACAATGTTAATTATTTCTCTCGCTATTTTCATACAACGCACAATTTTTTAAGCTGTTGCGAATGCGAAGATCGTCGACAACAAATTATTTAATAATTTTGACCATTCTTAGCTCTTAAGAATTTTCATTTGTCTCATCTAATGTAGTGCAAATAGACGTTATTTTGTCAAAAATAACGTAAATTATTAGTTTAAATTTTATTTATTAAATATTTTAAATATAATAATGTGAATATATGTCGGTGTGTGAGTTTTATTAACTTATTACATTTACTGCTTCGTGCAGACCAGTGCCTCACTGTTTTATAAACTTCCCTTCTCCAAAGAACGCAAACTGATACAGTCGGAAGATCCGTTTAATCGTTGTTTCCGCTTATTCAGTGTACTTATGGCAATCTCGCATGTGTTCTGAGCGTGAAGGAAACTGAGAATAGTTATTAAATAAGGTAAGTAATTATATTCAGTTTCCAAAAGTGGAAGTTTAATCGCAAGACAGCATGATTTTGTCATCCTCAGCGCACCGAAAGATCTTTAAAATCTGAAATCTGAGATCTGAATTCTGAGATCTTTAAATTCTGAAATGAAGTTACATCGAACTTGCTCGAGAAGTAGCCAAGAAATATTGAAATATCCAAATATTAAAAATATTTATTATGGATTTGTAAAAAAAAATATAACTGAAGAGAAAGGAAATATAATGATTCTCAAGGACGTAAGATCCACCAACCAAAAGTCCTCAAAAGGAACTCAAGAGAAAAATTTGGAAGAAAGAAATTAAAAATATATAATCTCCATCGGTATACCGTCTGAAAGATATGTATAAAACTCAAAGGAAACAAGTATTGCAAGAAAAAATGGAAAAAATCCTACATATATTAAAAAACCTAAATGTAGTCTACGACAAGGGTCCGGAGGAACATTGAAGAAATCAAGAAATGCTTGCATTATACTATTCATCTAATTAGTATTTCGACACTTAAACGAGCTTCACTTCTTTTACAACTTTCGCTATAATGATTTTGGTTCTTATAAAATAAATGTTGCATTCTCTACTTAATATGCCCCTTTGTACATGTCTTTCGTCCCTCCTTCGCCTTTCTTTGCGTACGTTCGTGTAAGTCGCATATTAACGTTCAAACGATTGAATGAATTAAGTCGAAGTCACGAACCAAAATTATTTTACGAAAATTCACTTATAACTTCGATATTCATTTTTAAAATAGTATAAGTGATCATTGAAATATTTCCGGTTCTTGTTGATCACCATGTGTTTCCTAGGACCCTCAAACTGATCGAATCCAGCTTGAAAATATGTATATTTATTGTATAACGTATACGGAGACAATGATCTTGTAGCTGGTTTGTGATGTGTCATTACAAGCACTTCCAGAATAATTATCTTTCTTTTTAGCTTTTTTCATAAGGTTGTAATAGCAGAAGGAGTACGGCGTACATTTGTACTATGGAGGTTGGGTCTGGAAAGTTTCGAGGGCAACGAGTCATATATACCCGAATTTATGTCTTCGAGATAGACGAAAACTCAATTTGTATTTTACTTTCACAGTTTTTGTTCTTCAATGGCGATTTTTCCACATTTCAATATATACTGTATTTGTATGGAATAATTTGAAATTTCTAAAATTAAGATGTGCTCTTTAAAAACATTATTGTTATTGAGCGTTACTAATTTTTTCATTCGTCTTCCAGTTTGTAAAAATCAAGCATTTAGTTTTTCACTTACTTTTCATGCTTGCTGATATTAATATTCTTATATTTCAGGAGTTTTTGATAAAGAATATGCGTCTGGTTTAGAAAAATTGTCAGAAAATGAAGAAAAGCTACTGCATAAGATGGATGCACCACCCACGATGATGGCAGTTTGTTGCAGACACTATTTTAAGCAATTAAATGTTTGAAACTAAGATTGATATTTTGAAACATTTTATTCACCAAGAAAGTTGCAAGAAAGTTCTAAGCGAATAAATCTGCTTAGCTATTGGTTTTAAGTATTTAAGATTGAAAAAGCACAAATTAAGCAATTTTTCACAAAATTGCTAGAAATGTGCTAACCAGAAGTGGTAACCAAACAAAATATGTATCATGTGTTTAATATTATTTAGTAAAAATGATCTTTAATGTCATTACGGTGATCCTTACTATTTTATATTATGTGTAAAATGATTATGTGCAAAATAAGAATAGGTCAGTGAAAAACATTCTGAATGATGTATAATTCTTGTAAAATTATATGTGACTAATTTTTGTACTTATATATAATTGTTTTTAGTGATTATTTACATTTTTATGTGAATATGTACCTTATATAACCTAACTTGGAATTATTAATTTGTGCAGATATCTAAGAGTAACACATGGGAAAATGTTAGTACCAAAGAATTCATAGATTATATAGTAATATCTATACTTATATTGTTCCAGGTATGTGGTAATAAATATAATACTTTTCATTTTTATAATTTACATTTTTTAGTGTTAAAATGCTACTTTGATGCCATTATCAAAGTAATTGTTTTTTATACATTGTTTTTTTCTTTCCTTATGTAGAGAAAAGTAATATTTGTAATTTATAATTTGAGACATCATAAAGTATGGTAATATTTTCCTGTGCTCTTAGACTAGACAAGTATATATTGCACGACTAACGATGTAAGTATCGATATTTTTGTAAATTAATAATACCTTTAAAACTATAGCATTGATTATATTTTGCAATTTGAACATAATTATATAACGTGTACGATTAAAATGTGTAACTTGTAATTAAAATGCTCGAGTTTTCAATGAGAACATTATGTAATATGTATATCAAATTGCATCTGCATATCCTTTTTGACTTATAATAGAATAAAAAGACAGAAAAAATACGTGTATAAGATCTGTAAAAAACATTCATTAAATATACAGAAAGATATATGTATGTATATATATATGATACATATATATGATGACATACATGCAGATATGAGTATGTAGGCCATATGCAACAATTTTTTAAAGCAAAATATTGTAAGAAATAGAATGCAAAATTAATAGCGTACATAATGATACATAATGATAGCGTTTAATGATATTTCTTCTATTGTATATTTCTTTGTGCTTTGAAGTTAATATGCCATGTACATTCTCTTGGATACTGAAGATACTTGTATTCATTATTACATACATTATGGTTGTATAATAATAAATATCAGTTAATTGTATTTTACTAAGTAACGTTCGTTTAACTGAGGCATATAAATCGCGTGTCTTAATTGTATATAAGCTGTCAGTTAATACGAATTCGATTTATTAAACAGTAATATTAATATTTTATAAATTATGCTCAGTTTTGTGAGATTACTGTTAGTACACTGTTCGACTTTAAATGATTTGGAATGTTGCAAGGTGCATGAGCATAAAAGTGCCTGTATATAAAAGCGTGTATACATTAAATGAATGTGTACGAAATCTTTCGAATGACTGAATTGTTTATAAATATATGTACCAAGATGTATATGTACAGCAAATATCGTGCATAATTGAACTGGGTACCACTACTAGGTTTTGCAATGTAGGGATGTGTATTAACGTGCTATTCTCGTAATACTTTTTATTATACACATTAATATATATATACATATATATATATAAAAAATCTTAATACATACATACACATGCGCGCGCGCGCGCGCGCATACACACACCACACCTATACACACATGAAAAAGTCGTGTAACATATTTTCGATAATATATTATATTTTAACTTTATGAAAAAAATATGCACTATGACATTATATTCTCATTTTTCTATGTATAAAAAGACAGTAATATTTACATTATTATCTTCCTTTGTATCAAAAACAGAACAATAAGACATTTTTTTATATTTTGCATGTGCTGCATAAATCCGAAGATATATGTATTTACTTATGTAAGAAATAAGGCAGCAAATATATTATTATAATTATATTATTTTCATCATGTATAGATTCTAATTATGTATGAATAACAATTGTAATAGAATGTGCATAATAAAGCTATTGAAAATGTTAATAATAATATTTTTAATAAAATATTGCAAAATTATGCATTGTAGTTAGCTATAATTTGTTCATTTATTTAATTTTTTATGTATAAATCCGGTGAAAAAATGTTGAAGTATACAGCGGGGGAATGATACACGTTCATGGGTTATATGTATATTACAAGAGCAACAAGTTTTATTATATGTAAATCAAAATTTGTCAAACAATCGTAATCAGGATTTAAAAAATATCTTGAATATTAAACTAAATTTCATAAAGGATTGTGAAAGGACGTGCGCAGAAAAAATATACCCAGAATAAAACAGATATTAATAATTGACCAATATATTTATTTTATTTTTAGTTTTAAATGTTTACATATTGTTATCAATTTTTATATAACTTTGTAATTTAATTAAAACTAAACCAACTTAGTATATAAATACATTTTGTGCAAAATAGGATTTATTTATACAGCCTTTCATTTGAATCTTTTATCAAGTAAGATTTTGGAATAAGCATATGGAGTTGTTATTTTTTATTACAAATAAAACGCATATTTTATTCTTGTATGTAATTACAAAGTATATTTCGTAGAATCACAGGATCCAACTACGTACGCTACAACCGTCGCATGATCTAACTTTCCTGGAATTATGGAAATTTTATCCAATGTTTTTTTCCGTCGACTTCGTTGTTCTTGTTTAGATAACTGGATTAATTGACCATCCTTATGCTGTGCATAATACAAGTCTGTATCTTCTAGTATTCTTCGTTTTGCAGCTGTAATACGTACCTAATAACAATAGAATTACGTAAGTTTGAAAATATACGAGATACTTATACCATTACTCGAGAACTTATCCAATTTAACTTGATATTATAAATCAAAGAATCGAAATAACGTATTCAGTTACTCACTGCGAAATCTAAAAGAAGTTCGCAGAGATATTTGGCACTGTTACATGGCGGTCCTTCGCCCGAAACCCCTCGTCTTAGCAAATCTTCCATTCGAAGAAGGGTAAGTTCGTGTCTTTGATATGCCTCGACAACTGGTAAATTGTTACTGTTTCCATTGCTGTGGCCACTCTCGATATGTCGTAAATTTTCTGCCGATTTCCTTCTGGTCTTCATTTTAATATCGATGTTGTTTTTAACTGGCATAGCTGAATCAGGAACAGCATGGTTCGGTAGAATAGCGAATTTTCCTACCACAGGATCGAAATTGTCCGATACTCCGTCGCTAGTCAAAAATACAACATCGCCGCGTTCAACCTCCGTTATAGCAAGTGTCAAATTATTTAATTCGGGATTCGATCCATCCACAGGACCCAAAGCTCCTAGCGCGTCGCGCATATCTCGCATACAATGAATATCATGAGATCCTTTTGTTATTTCTCGAACACCACTTTTTCTGCAAATATATACGAGATATATCGTAACACTTA
The DNA here is from genome assembly GCA_025433975.1 of Liostenogaster flavolineata. NCBI lineage: Eukaryota > Metazoa > Arthropoda > Insecta > Hymenoptera > Vespidae > Liostenogaster > Liostenogaster flavolineata. The sequence continues at coordinate 185,248 of JAITYT010000578.1, read as the reverse complement.
TATACAAATTTAACATCGATATAAATGTATATGCGTAATTTAACGTAAGCAATGCGATGCCATAAATATAATTTTAGCGTTCAATTTTACCTGGAATATATATAAGCTAAACTATCCCCGACATTGCACGTACAGGCAACGTATCTCTTGTTGTGTGTACTTGAATTTGTGCTTGTATTTTGTAGCGGAAGAACCACGCATACCGTCAATGTCGTTAACATGCCTTGTTCTTGCAGTATTAAGGAATGTGCTACATGGAAAGACCGCAAAAGCGCGATAAAAACGTCCCTCGTTGTCGTTATACCATTATTTATAGAAGGTGAGAAAAGAGCTTTGTTTAGATACTCCATACTCCCGTGTACCGCAGATCTCGCCGCGATGCTTGCTTTTGTACCTGAAAATACAGAAGCATAAAATATTTATCATAGTATACGGAATAGAATATCGTTGTACCCCAATTAACGCCATCTGCGAGAGCCAATATAGCCGAATTTGGTCTTGCGGCAACTCCGAAACAATCAGCGATCGGTTCTCCGTTATTAATGTTGTTTATAGGATTTTTTTCGTACAGCGTCGTAGCAATACCATATGCCATATCGTGAGGCATAAACCAATTATTTACACCGGCGATCATCGTACTGGAGGAGATAGTTCCTACAAAAATCTACCTTGAGCTGTACTGCACTTTGATACTGAAATCTTATCTTAACTTTGTTGCATTCGATTTTTAATATACGATAATATCTGTTTACCAGTTTTATATTGATCGCTTTGCTCTAACATATCGATGTAATCGATGTCTGCGTCGCTTATGCTCAAGTGTCTTTGTTGAAGATTAACTGCCGTGAGTCCACTGTCGGGTCCTGTTAAAGCTGCGAATATTTCTCCATCCTCGTGAATATTCCCAAGTTGTTTGGTGGGTAACTCTTCTGGGTTTCTACCGTGCAATATCACCGGTCCCTCTTGCTTCTTCTCTAATCTGTAAGTACGCGTTACAAATATACATTGTCCGCGATATTTTTACTCCAATTACGCTATTTTATTTTCTCTATATTCCTTTCAATAAAAACGATTCGTTTACATAAATAAATGCCCGTCCATCGACGACGACAAACAAATTTGTAATTACCCATTAAGATAGCGAGTGATAAAACACCCTCTTGTAAAATCATCGTTCAATGATTTTGGACTATGAAGCGACTGTTCTCCGTGTCCAAGATTTTCTACAGCGCCGGCTAAATTACTAATGGACAATTGGCGCATAAAACCAGCCACTTTTTTCCGTAAGCTTGGCATTTTTCTCAATATTCGAACCTTTTCTTCTCAATGAAAATTTTCAGCCATTTAATCGACATCAAATATTCCCAGCGTATTCTTGTATTATTAATCAGGTCATGATTTGTATTGCCAAGCCCATATCATGGATCGAATACTGAAAAAGTAATTTACATCGGATAAATTCGAATCATATTGAGAGAGAGAAAAAACCCTCACTTTTAGAGTTATTAAACCGTAATTTCGTATCGTAGTAAGAAATTAATATTTACTCACATTCCCTCGTGTATTCACATTTTACCAATCGTTTCGAATTTTACTCTTTTCATCGTTTCTCTCCCTTTATTATCGCCAATATTCATTTTAAGCTCTCTTTCTTATTCCATAATAATAATTATAATTAAAATAGTAATACTAATTATATAACAATAATACGGACAAATTTATACATTTACGAATGACAATGCACGCATATATTACTCGCGTTCAAAATTTCCTATCGTTCGTCAACGGAATTTCGATACACACCAGAAATGTACTCATTTTCTGCATTAGCGCCATATTAGTAATGTGTCAATAACCGATAAATCGCATGGTCGTATGCACGCGCAAATACCTAATCGCGCTCTAACTTATTTCGAAAAAATATCTCCTAAACGGCGTATCCTCCATAATTTTTATTTGCTATTGGCTTTATTCCGTTTGATTTATAAATCGATCGATCGTCGTAAACTCGATGAAAGGACAAACTGGTTTTATCGCGTTACTATATTAAGGCACGTTAGAGGAGTTTATCAAGTATCTGACTAGTGGATTCTTTCAAAAAATATCGAAGGGATCTTCAATGCCTGCAACGTCATAACTTATCAATTTCTTGTTATCGTATCGCTGTGTGCAGGTGCGATCGGAATGCAGTCATACAGATACGATCCTCTTAATGTTTTGGATTTTGACATAGTTTTGACATTTAACAAGCCAATATGGCGGCCTTTTCACAGGTGAGAGACCACGATTTCTCGCGATTATCTCGCTAACCATATTCTAATAGCATTTATTAATGGATTTGCAAAGTCGTAGTCGCGATGTCGATATTCTAATGTCGGAAAGATTTATAAACGTCTGTAATTACCGAGTCGATCAATTTT
>JAITYT010000578.1:147605-158243 GCA_025433975.1 Liostenogaster flavolineata | reverse complement strand
TCTCTCTCTCTCTCTCTCTCTCTCTCTCTCATTCAATCATTACGGAGGATCTATTTCATCCTTCGAGGCACAAAATGCGACTCGTTTCACTGTGAAATTCTTTCAGCTGGTTAACTTCGCCTTTTGTCTCGCAGTGGAAACAGACACGTACGCGCAGCCCGCATCGCTCCACGGCACACAGACCGACCTATACCCACGATCCACGTGAAACGAAGCGGTAGAAAACGCGCCGTAAAGGGATGATATCGCAACGGAGGATTTATTTACTCGTCGACGTCATTGGTTCTCCCCTGGATATTCGTCGGATAGAAGGGAAAACGTACGTTTTTTCACTCGTTTTTTTTGGAGACGCGAAGAGGGTCTCCTTCTACTCGAGAAACGTCCTCTTCTCCGGGAGAGGAAGAAAGATAAATGGAAGGCGATCTCGCTGGAATATGGACGATAACGTTGCGATAATTATTTCGATACTCGATGCGAGTAATTCGCGTCATCGTACCGAGGAAGGCGAGCGAATGCTGCTGGATAAATAATCGAGCAGCGGTTTGAGCTTCGATCGACATCGTTATTACGTCAACGTCGTTGCTTCTACCCTGGGAATTCGTTGGATAAGAGGAAAATGTCGTTGGTTCTCCCTTGGAAATTCGTCGGATAGAAGGGAAAACGTACGTTTTTTCACTAGTTTTTTTTGGAGACGCGAAGAGGGTCTCCTTCTACTCGAGAAACGTTCTCTTCTCGAGGACACGAAGAATGATAAATGGAAGGCGATCTCGCTGGAATATCGACGATAACGTTGCGATAATTATTTCGATACTCGAACTAATTCGCATCTTAGCGAATTCTCGAGCAGCGGTTTTAGCTTCGATCGTGACATCGTTGTCGCGGTGAAATGGGTGAAAACCCATTTCACCGCGCCAAAATTATCTAAACGCATCCCAGCGCGTTTAACGATGGTTCGACTATGAGCCAGTCGTTGAGTCACTTTGCGAGTCGCTTCTCAAACGATGAAGAAAAGAATGTTTGAATTACACTTTTTTTGTCACCTTTTTTCGCACATCTTCGAGTAGAGGAGGACAAACTGAAAAAGGACGAAGGGTAGGATGAAGAGGAGGACAAACAAGAAGAGGACGAAAAAAGAAGGAGGGAAACGATGGAGTTTCGCGAGGAATGGCGCGCACGTAGGATATAATTGCGTCCGTATTTCGTCGCACTCGACGATTTAATTGCGTTTTAACGCTCCTGTGGGGGCGAAAGGTGGTTTTGTCTGTCCGCGCCGGATGCCGCGATTCTCTCTCTCTCTCTCTCTCTCTCTCTCTCTCTCTCTCTCTCTCTTTCGCGAGAAATTAATCTCGCAGGACGAGGCGTCGATTATGATTCCAAAGTGCATTAGAGAATCGCTATCGCGTTTAAGCTGTCCCGTATCTTCTGAATTATTCAATAAATTTATTAATTTAAATTGCAATCGTCTTTAGTTCTCAGTTCGAAGCGAGGCGCGTCGCTAAACGATCGCAATAATTTTCGCAAGGCTGGAAGGCAGTGTCTCGTTCGCGCTAAACAGAGCTTTAATTCGGCTTCGGAGGCCGAGAAACGCATTTTTTCTCGAAGTCAGTGGCGCGTGGTCGCCGTAAGCCGGATACTCGGCTCGATGTTCGAGCGTAAACGCGTTATCGTGCGTGAAACGCGAAGGAGGTAGCAGGAGCCGGAAAAAAGCGACGAACGCAACGAACTGATAATTAAAATCCTTCGTCGGTGTTCTGCTATCGCGTAGTGTTACGTTCGACGAGGAATTCGTCAGGTTTCTCGATTACTTTTCCAGGAGTCACTGATCATGTCTTTCTGGCTTCCTCCAAATTATCCATCAAGCCGATAAATTCAGATAACAAAAAGTCGCACGCGAATAGACCGATGCTGTAAAGTACAATCATACGGAGGCTAGAAGTTCATTTTATTCCCATTATTTATTACCCTTTCGTGTCAGTGTAATTGTAAATGTTAAATATTTATCGTAGAACGTTAGCGTTATTAACTCCGCGCGCTTTCATTTATTCGAAGAAACGATAAAATACAACGACGTACGTTTCATCGATATAGAAATTCGATTATTATTCGTCACATTAAATATTCACGATACAATCGATAGCTGTCAATCATTCCCAATTTTTAGCAGTCTCGATCTCATTAACGAGACAAGTAACAATTCCAGCGTCGACGAAATGCACACGTGCCGTCTTCGCTGTTTCTTTCGTCGAAGAAACGAAATAATATACTGCATAGTGCGTTTAAACACTCGCCATACATTCGACGGCTCTCGAGCGCTCTAAATCTTCAGTAGATACGTCCAGTTCAGGTCAGACGGGCCGCGATACGTTTCAGTCATCCTCTATCGGTGCATCGATCGAATTTCAACGCAACTTTTCATCTCTCCAAAACGTACTCGATGGTCGCGAATAAAAGAGACGTTTCATATGCAAGCAAAAAATGGAATTTTAATATTTGAATCGGAGCGAGGAACGCAAAAGAGTAACTGTTCATTTGCCATTCTCGTCGGAGTCCTCCTCGCGCTTTTCGACGAAACATCGTTGCAAAAGAGCGCGAAAATCGCCGTCGAATCGTTTAATGTACCGTGTCTCGTCGGATAACTGCAAAGGAAGGGCCGAACGCGGCGCGTTCGATTAAAGCAGACGTGGGCTCGTTCGAGTACGAGCGAGTACGCCGCGACTCTCGCCGAGAAAAGTCGTGAAAGATCGATCGATTGTCTAAAAAATGGCGGACGAGTCTTTTCAAGATAAAATTCATCGTTAATTTCTATCGATCGTTAAATTCTATTCGAACGACAATAGCGTGGCAAATACGGAAGAAAGTAATTAGCCACTTCTGAACGAGCGATCCGATTTCCATAAGGAATTCGTCGTGATTCGAAGATGCCAATTTCTATCGAAACTTCGATATTCTCGAAGGTTCTTCGGCGTTCGAGTAGAATTGGAATTAAGCGCGAAATAATCTGCGGCGAAAGATTCGCAAATACGGAAGAAAGTAATTAGCCCCTTTCGAACGAACGATCCGATTTTCACAGGGAATTCGTCGTGATTCGAAGAGGCCAACTTCTTTCGAAACTTCGATATTCTCGAAGGTTCTTCGGTGTTCGAGTAGAATTGGAATTTAATACGATATCTCTTCCCTATCGTATAGCGAGGAAACGCAATTGTCGGATTAAAAGAGTGACGGAAGAGTTTAATTTCACTCTTCCATGAAAATTCCTTTCTTTCTAACTTTTCCCGCGCTTTGAACGAACAACGGCCACGAGGATTTTTAAAGAGCTACCAAAGATTCTTTCGAGTGCTTCTCCTTCCGAGAAACTTTCCTGGAAATTCTGAAATTCACGCTTGCTTTTTCTTCGATGCTGGCTTCATCGGGGCGTGTATATACGCCCTTCGTGGTAGACGATCGCATCGAGCAAACGCAATTGTCCGATTAGAAGAGAGACGAAAGGGTTTAATTTCGCTCTTCCACGAAGATCTCTCTCTTTCAAACTTTTCCCGCGCTTCGAACGAAGAACGATTACGGCGATTCTTGACTCTTCGCATTCGTATTTATATTTGAGAAGGCTACCGATCAGCTCGGAATTTCTTTTCATATTCGATCAAAATGAAAACATTTTTACGAGAACGTATTACGATTTAACTTGCCGGTTTGGTAGAAAAAAATATATATAGAAAATATAAGAATAGAATGTAGGATGGCGACTGTATGGTGACATTTGAGTGGAAAGGGTAAAGTGCTACCAAAGATTCTTTCGAATGCTTCTTCTTCCAAGAAATTTTGCCGAAAATTCTCAAATTTACGCTTGCTTTCTCTTCGGTGCTGCTTCATCGAGGCGTGTATATACGCCCTTCGTGGCAGACGATCGTATCGAGATGCCTTTCGGTCCAATTCGAAGTTCGATTACTCGTTCGATTTTCCACGGTAGAAGAGCTCTTGTCGAAGTTTTTCTGCAGCTTTCCACGGCTTCGCGGAGAAACAAAGCGGGAAAAATCGCGATCAAGAAACGCACTCTCGATATTTAATTTCGTTACGCCGCGATGCCTTTGTTGATCTATACATTGCGTGACTGGATTTAATTTGGCGAGGAAAAAGATAGTCTCTCTCTCTCTCTCCACTCTTTATTCGAAAGGATTCCTTTTCTTCTCGCGTAAAAGCAGCGATGAATTTCCGCCTCTCGAATTAATCGTTTTCGGTCTAAGAAAATAAAAAAACTCCATCCGTCCATCCGGTGTGCTTTTTTTTTGTAATGGAAATAAAGGAAATTAACAAAATCGAGATTTACAGGTAACTTCGAGCCACGAAAAAGTCTGCATTCTTCTTTCGAATTGCTATTTCAAATTTTGCAAATTTGTACGCGATGGGATACGTCTCGGCACGAGACTCGTAAAGATTTGCGTATTCTTTTTTTAATTATCGTGCCTCCAGAAAGTTTCGAAATTTGAACATTGCGAGGGACAAAGCGCGATCGTTTCGTGAATAATTCGGCGCGTTTCAGGATTATGCGATTCGAAGGCCGCGCTTCGGTGGCCAAACATTTAGCCCACGCGGGAATATTAATCGCAACCTTTACTATGAAACGACGACGTTTCTAAAACGCGCTCTTAAAAGAGCCGTAAAAAAAGAAAAGAAAACACGGAATTATTCGATGGATGAAAAATTCGTTTTGCGTCGGACACGCCTCGTTTCTTCCCGATAGACGTAAGAATTTTCCGACGGTACGCGCGACTCTTTGTCGCGATTAATTTCATTTTTTAAACCGAAGAGCGAGCGACGAGCTGGAAATAAAAATGTCCGAGAGAACCTCTCGAAATTTCTCCGAGAATGAAATGAAAATGAGAATAAATAATGATTCTCTATGGCACTTCGAACGTTAGGCAAACGTTTTAATGGCTAATAGTTAAAGTGACTCGTCAAAATATTCATCAAAGATTTTACGAATGAGAATTTGTAGTCGTTATTCGTTTATCGAGGGAACGAAGTACGCTCCGAAGGCCGGAATAAGGAAAAAGGTGAAATAATTGCGATTAACGAAAACCACGAATATCCAGTGGGAAATAACGACGAATATCGAGCTAATGTGGGAAGAATAATCGATCCAATTATCGATACGTATCTGGAAAATAATTCATCCAAAATTAAGGAGCCAATTATCGGAAACGTTGAATTACCGAGTGGTCGCTTCGATGCTTCTATTCGATCGTAAAATTTTCCGAGAAGAGAAGAAACTTTTTCAAAGTAAATCGACGATCATTTTTCCTCCTCGTTCTATTTATTTCGTTCCTTCTGACCTTCCTTTGGTTCTCGTCTGGTCTCGTTCAATTTTCATTCAATTTTCACTCAATTTTTCGTTTCCTCTCGTAAGTAAATCACGAGTCTTTCAGCTGGCATCGATTTTCGTAAAAACAAATATTCGTAAATCGTCGATAATTTTTTTTCCTCGTTCTTACTGCGTTCCTTCCGACCTTCCTTCGGTTCTCGTCCGATGCACGTTCAATTTTCACTCAATTTTTCGTTTCCTCTCGTAAATAAATCACGAGTCTTTCACTTTCTCTTTTAGTAATTTTGGAAAATCGTTCTTCACCTCTTTTCTCTCGAGTTCTGGCGAACGGTTTCCAAACGAGCTCGTGTTCGTTCGAAGGCGCAACAGGCAAGACGCGTGTGTCGACTAGCATCGATCCACCTTCGTTCCACCAAATTCATCGAATTGCAGAACGAAACGAGCTGGCGCGTCTGCGAAAGGACTTTTATCGCGTCATTTACGGTCGCGATAATTATGCAAACGGCGTTTGCCGCGCGCGTGCAAATTCAAACGAGAGAATATTAATTACGAGTAGGAGGCTCCAACGTTTAACGCGTCGACCGGTCGGAGATGAATATTCGTCCTGGACGAAATTTCGCAGGAAAATCGCTCAACGAGCCGCGGTCCAAAGGAAGGAAGGACGAAAGAACGGAAGGATGGCCGTTATGCGTCGGACCTCGAGCGATCTTAATCCACGCTCGAGTGCCTCTTCGTGTACGAAAAGTCTCTAGTTTCCAGTGGATTCGTTGCGAATCGTACGATGGCTTATGATAATTTATCGCTTTTTGCTTACTCCCTTTTTCGAAAGGAGGGAAAGCGAAAGAGGGAAGGCGAAGCATTTCATTTTGAAAAGTATATCCTTCGCTCTAGAGTCATTTTCCAAGGGTGAATTCGTAAAGGAATGAAAGAAGAAGTAAGAAGAAATAAAAGAAAATAAAAAAAGTTCGATACTGTAAAGAAATATTGCTAATTAATTTATCACCATTAAATTTCGTTCGATCGATATAGCGATATTACAATCGCGTTAATTAAAGAATTAAATAAACGAAAAGTGTTATAGTTGTCCGTATATCGAAGTATAAATATTCCTTAAATACTTTCGCTTTCTTCTCTTTTCGCGGAGTTCGAGAACGAAGGAATATTCGTGTAAATTTTTCTTGTCTTCGACTTTTGCGAGTTTAAGGCGAGTCGAGATTCAAAGTTTTGTTAAGAACCGAAGGGAAATAATTTATGGCGGGAATGACGAACTACCATAGATTCTTACCGAGGATAATTTTCTTCCCCTCTAATTTCTTTCGTCCTTACTTTCAAATTTAATTAAATCTTCAAGGATTAAATTAAGTTTTTTGGTCTCCTTCGATTTCTATTATCGAAACGGAGGCTTCGTCGCGTCGATCGTCGAAGATCAGAAATTGCGAGGGTATTAAAGACTCGATACCTCGAAGTCGGACGTTATCACGAGAAGCTAACCCAGTGTCGAAGTTCGTCACCTTCTAAATTCTCGACTGTGGTCGCTGCAACGAGAGAATCGCTCGGCTCTTGAAACTTTCGCATCAATCCCACCGAGTAAATATCGTCGGGATACAAACTAGGATGGAGTTTACCGCCTCGAAAGAATGTCGTACGATCGTAGAGTTCCCTCGACGTATCGTAGAAATGCGCGTCCCTCCGTATCGCGTTCCTAGACCTTCGCGAGATAAAATTTCTCCGCTTCTCAATGAAGACATTGCATCGAATTTCTCGATCGTAGTACGAGAAAATTCGTGGGACGAACGACGTACGAGCGATACGCAGTTGGAGCCGCGAGCGTGGAAAATTTAATAAAATTCAATACTCATGAGACGTCTTATCGCTGTAAATATTAAATGTCCTCGCTATGACGTCCTACGCGTGTTCTAGAAACCATCGAAACTAAGGGATTTTTTCTACTTTTTTTGAATCGTCTCGATACGACGAGGAACGATTGCGTGAAAATTGTCCTTCAATTTTTCCATTTGCTTCTAAGTTTCTTATAAAACCTTACAAGTTCCTCATAAATTATAGAAGCTTCTCGATAATTTTTTATAGATTCAAAAAATGACGTCGAAATGATGAGTCGAGGATCCTGGACGTGTCAGAGGGAAATGTGTCGACGAAAATCGCGACCCACGCGACGGTTCGACGTCGATCTGTCGAAGCGTTGCCTGATTTCTGTTTACTCGAACGAGTAAACGTTGATTCGTTAGAGGATTGGATTCACGCGATAGCGGTGGTCCAGCGAGCAATGCGACACGAGCGTGCCACTCGTCCAGGATCTTTCTTCTCTGAGATCGATCGAGTGGACGAACGGACGATTGGACGTTCGGAGGGGAGAAACTAGTCGATTTGAGTTAAAAAATGATGTCGACGCGCAAGGGAAAAAGAAATTTTCATCCCTCGTCGTCGAATAAATTTTCACGGTTCTCCGATAGTCGATCTTACGATTTCCATCTCTTATCGCCGATTATCCTAATCGATTTCCAGATCGAAACGATCGAAAGAGAATTTCCAGGGAATTTAGAGGGAAAATAAGTCGAAAGACGTAAGAGACAAGAAAACAAGAATGGTAGAAAATCTTTTACGTTCGAAAGGAAGTCGAATGAAGTTTCGATGGTCGAAGAAGAAAGGTAGGATGCCAGTCGCTCGATAATCCGATTTTCTTTCTTCTAACAAGTGTTACAACGAAACAAGATTTCTTTTTTCATCTTCGAGACCAATCGAGAACTTCCTTTGGAAGACGTCGTAGCTAATCCCTTTGGCTCGAGATTTTAGTTCGAGCGTCTTCGGCTTTTCGAGAACACTGATCTTTCATGCTCGATCTCGACTCGAGATTTTCATCTTCCTTCTCGAGATTCGTCTTTCATTCGTCTCTCTCTCTCTCTCTCTCTTTCTCTCTACTTATCTTGCTCTTCTTTTCTTCTCCTTTTTGCTTTACATCGCGTATCGACGAGAGTCGATTGATTTTCGCGCAGATTATGACGGATAACCAGAGTGCATCGGTTCGTGGAAACGTGATTTATCGAAGGAGCTTCGATTTCGAACACGTAAATCTTTCAGATGTTTTTTTGTGAGTTAATACATCGAGGACGGCACTCTGCTCGCTTAACGCGCTTTTGAAATTTCGGCGTACGTTTACTTCGTTAATATTGTCATATTACTGTAGAATTTCTCTTTTCTATTGCCGACGAGCCTCCAAGATATAGGGAATCTACTGAAGAATGGTTAATAAAAACGACTCTTTAATTAAATTAAAGATTTAATATAATACGAAATACAGCTCAACCTCCTTGCCGAGTGTCGCCACGGAACTGCTCTCTTCCACGCTCTTTTCTACATTCTTTTCTTTCCATACGATGCACTTTGGCAATCGCTGCCTAAACATCTGGCATCGATGTCCATTCGATTCGCTTTCACTTTTCAGCGCTTGCGCTCACTAGCTCACTTTTTCTTGATTCTACATTACCATGTCATTAATATTGTCATTTGTCATAAGAATATGCAAGGCTTCGTTACCGAGGTAACATAACAAGGAAATCAATTTATTTTTCATTTCTAGAGTCGTCGATACGCGCACGTGAGAAAATAATAAAACGAGATATCTCGTCGCCTCGATCCCTCAAATCCGCCAATGTCCTCAAAATATTCATATCAAAGCGAAATCCATTTTTATCAAAACACTTGAATTCCTAAAACGACGTTAACCTTGAGAAAAAAAAGATGATCAAAACAATGCTTTTAATACAATTTTTTCCCTTTCCAAGATAATTTGTAGCGATCTTAGAACTCTCACACAACTTTGAGCGACAGACCGATGACGGAAGCGGTTCGACGTGTCCCTTTCTTCATTCAATCGCCTCTGATACAATTTTTTCCCTTTATAGGATAATTTATAGCGATCTTAGAACTCTCACATACTTTGAGCGATAGACTGACTGGTAACGCGCGCCTGGCACCCTTCTTAACGAGCCAAAGATCAACTCGACAAAGAACCAAGTCCATTCGAGAACGACTACGCCAAAGTCGACGACTTCGTACGACTTCCTAGATAATAAATTCTCTCGTACGACGTACTGGAAATCGATGCTTGACCTTTAACCAGCAAATTTCGACCCACTCGCCACGATGTTCGGTCAATTAGTTCCCCGCAAACTTACGTGGATTTTTTTCCTTCTCGAAGTCTATCTTAGCAGTAGTAATATCGTTCGTAGCAATATCTTTTTATTGTAAATCGAAGTGCGACTTCGAAGTACAACTGGCTCACGTTTCACTCGATTAGAGATTTTCGAGAGGCAAAAGCGAGAGGTAAGATCGCGAGGTTTAAAGTGGCGACAATCAGGCTACGATTGTTTCCTCCAAGGAGCGTACGATTTTCCATTGGTCCTTTGTGTACGAGTCGAACAGCGGAAGAATTTTGTGCGGTTTCTTCTAACGAAAAGTGAACGAAACTCTTCGGAGAATATTTTATTCGTCGAATCTAACGTATTCGTTATATTTACGACTTTTTAAAGCTCGAGAAGCTGCTATCTACGAAGAGCAGCTAATTAAAAACAACTCGTTGCAGATAATCGCTTTAAAAACCGCGCGAATTTCGCCGGTTATTCGAAAAATAAAAAAATGATGAGAGAACCGGGAAGAAAATTTCTCCTTGTCCAAGTTAATTCGATACATTATTGGTCCTTCGAAAAATAAAAAATTGGTGTTCTCTTATTCTTTTTTATTAGATCGTTTTCCAAGAATTCGTCCGTTCGATGGACGAAAGAGCGCATCGGCTGCCCTCGAGACGAGCGTCGCGAACGATACGCGATCAATCTCGATCGACCCGAGTCGCGACGTTGATTGGATGGCGCGTCGAGTGTCGCTCGATTCGACGTCATAATCGTTCGATTATTCACTGGCGCCGAAACTCGATTTGCTCCGTCCTCGACGCTTCCGACTTGTCTTCTTCGTACGGTCGATCGTTCGCACGCTAACCTTTATCGTTCTTCCAACGATTCGCACGCGAATTAAATCGAACGTGGAAAAACGACTTCGAATCCATCGTTGAGTTTTTTCAAATTTTCAAAAAAAAAGAAAAACAAATCCACTCTAAAAAGACTTCCGTCTATTCTAAGTTTTTCCATCGATCTTGTATTTATAATTAAATTTTCTTCGAGTTAATCGAGATCCGATTCGTCTCTCAAAGAGCCGAGCGATAAAAGATAAAAATAAAAAATAGTATTTAAATCGTCGATGTCAAAATCTTCTGGAATTTGTATTTTAATTTCGATGGCAATTTTAAGCTG
>JAITYT010000578.1:21573-33490 GCA_025433975.1 Liostenogaster flavolineata | reverse complement strand
CTCTCTCTCTCTCTCTCTCTGATACTCACGTGTGAATGAAGCGACGGGTGCGATCAATCCGTTATCCGAAATAACATAGTCTGGTCTTCGAGTCGGTCGATTCTTATCTGCAACAGAAACGAGGACAGTGGGGTCAAAATGCTGACACGCCCGCTCGGATACGTATGCATGCATATCTAACGAATCTCGCGGCATCGGTAATCGAGTCACGATCGTTCCTTCACGCGTGTTTTTTCGTTCTTCTCCTTTTCGTTTCTCCTTTGCCGAGGCACACTGCCAAGTCGTCCTTTCGTAATATTGTACGTGCGCGTGCACTATACACGCGCGCGTTCGTACGCGTACAGATCGCCAAAAGAATGAACATCTTAAAGTAGAAAATACGCCAGCACTTACCAAGTCCGATCTTGAGGAATAAAAATGAAAAGAAGGTAAATTTTGAGGTAAAATTGCTGACGAGTCCGTTTAGACGTGTACGTTAGTACGCGTAATTTACATTCAATATACGCGTTCGATATGTATTTTTGTGCGCGTATCGCGAAAAGGATGAAAATTACAACGAAAGGAATGAAGTGTTGAGATAAAAAGTACGCGAGCACTTACGCGTCCAATCTTGAAGAATAAAAAAGAAAAGAACGTAAATTTTGAGGTAAAATTGCTGACGAGTCACTGACGATCGAGTCACGATAATGTTTTACGTCCAATATATATTTTCGTGTACGTATCGCGAAAAGAATGAAAATTAAAATGAAAGGAATGAAATTGTTGAGAGAAAAAATATGCGAGCATTTATGTATTCATGCTCGAAGAATAAAAGTGAAAAGAATACATGTTTTGAGGTAAAAACGCTGACGAGCATTTTCCTCGTCCGAACCGATTCTTCGTCCTTCTTCCCTTCGTTTTCCGTGCGCGAAAAAATTCGTCATTTTCTTACGGAAGTTCGCAAACGTCTCTCGAAATGACGTCATGGGAAAAAATCAGCATAGGCGTAACAACGTCGAACGGTTTTGCGTAACATTTTCGAGGAACTTTCGCGACCGAGTACACGATTAGGCAATTCGAGATCGTTTTCAGGAGAACGAGTTCGATGCCTGTTGCGTACGCACGAAAACGACGAAAACGTTTAGAAATTTTCCGTTACAATTTCGCGGCAGAGCGACTCGTAATTCGACTTAATTGCGAAAGTAAAGCGGTTAAATGGCGAATTATTTCGTCCACGCTTAACCTAATTTTTGTCAAGAAGTCACGCGCGTCCCTCAACTCGGAGGTTTTCGATTAAAAATGAACTCAACAAACGTATCCGTGAGGAGTACGGGCGTATCCATTTTTTATATTTAAATAAACGTATAATAAGGGAAGAAAAAAAATCGGATTTAAGGACGACTCTCGCATCTCCAAGGATCGAAATAATTCGCGTAACAGTTTAAAATTGTTCGAGTCGACCGATGTCGATTTAGATTCAGATCGAAAGGTTTATTCCTCGGGCTTGTTAAGGTCGCGCGCTCCTATATTTACGCGGAGTCGCGATATAAAGTTCTCGCGATCGTTTTCAGCTATTTCCTCGAGAAATTGACGCGCCAAACGCAAAGTGAGAAAATATAAAGCGCCGTAAAAGATCGGTGCGAAATTGCGATTCGTCGAGTTCGTTTTCGATCGTCGATCGACTTTACTCGTTTAAAGGAGCATTTAATTAATTCTTACCCTCGATATCCGAGCGTCGATTTTCTTCGCAGCGAGGACAATTACGCGTAACGATGGAGACGATGACGACGCCACGATAAAATCCAACGCGACAGCTCGATCGAACGCGTCATGTAAATACGTCATGTATATTTTCCGAGGTGGAATCGCGCGCGATGTCCACGCGAACGACAGCGCCCACGCAGTGACGATAGAATCGAACTAACGAGGCGAGAATCGACGTTTTTCTCACCTACTCGACCGCGTCTTATTGAAATATCCTAAATAATTTTGTTCCGCATGTACGGGAAAGAACACACCCGGAACTTCGAACTTTGATTCACAATCTCATAAAGAAAATTTTGCTTTGAAATTAAATATAAATACAAAACGAGATCAAGCCAAGGGAAAAAACCTGCAATTTGCTCATTACCGATACAATTTTCAAATTTCTCAGACGAACGTACTTAACTTATTATAAAAGAAGAAAAAGAAAAAAAGGAGATCAAGCTTCTTTCACGTCAGTCCGATGGGACATCAACGAGCTTATGGGGAAAAGCTACTTTAAAATTCTTCACCGTTCGATTTCAATTCTCCGTGAAAAGGACGAGTAGAAACGATATCCCATCGGGTTTAATTAAAGAAAGAAAAAAGGAAAATTGAACGAAAAGTAAAACATTCAACGAAAAAGCGTTCGTCCGTCGCAGCACGAACCCGACTATAAAATCGAAAACAAGAAGCGATCGTTCTTCGGACAATTAATGGCGACGTTTGCAAGCCGCGACGCGAGACGCGATAAAAAGAATTTGTTTAATACCTCATTGGGGAACTTTTAAAGGAGTCGCTGTTTAAATCGCCGCGCCAATCAAACAAAAACTTCCGATACTCCTGAAAGAAGGTTTCCTTCCTCGAGTAAAATGGAATTCGATCATCTCAGGCTATCGGAGTGCTAAACAGCCGCCAAAAGAAAGAAATTCCTCGCTTTGGCCGAATTATCCGCACCGCGATGCTCTCTCGACCAAACGAGTAACCAAACCGCGAAATACTCCAGTTTCTTCCCACCATCGAGTGAAAAAAAAATCCTCTGATTTTCTCCGCTGCTGCATGAAAAACAACTATTTCGAAGTTACGAACGACGCTCTTCTTTGTTAATTTCTCACCCTCGACGTTCGATCGAAATCGACCAAATTGAGAGAGAGAGAGAGAGAGAGAGGAGGAAGAAATCTAGCCGAAGCCTCGAGAGACGATAAAAAATACAGGAGAAAAGAAGAGTCGAAACGAATCAAACTAGGCGTAAACGCCCTCGTACGAACGATTCGTGCATGTACACACGCACACGCGCACACAAAGAGACACGCGCACGTAGCGCACGAGGACGGTGAAGGGATCAATAGTTTTCCCTTCGTGAGCTCGCGAGCGAACCTCATGGCGAAAATTCACACGAAACGTGCAGGTACGATATGCAGAAACGGCAAGGAGCGAAAGGGAGGAGGAGGCGGAGGGGTGTCGGTGGTCTTTGGCCGAGTTTCGCGCGGTCGATCATATTCTGCCGGAACTCGGTCACACGCTTATGCATCGGCCCTCGTTGTCGTCGTCGCGGCGCCGCCGTGTCCGTCCGTCCGTCTCTCGCCGTTCGTTCCTTCTCTCCTACGAAGGAAAAGTAAGAGTAAAGCAAGAGCGTCGTCCTACCTTCGATCATACGCTTCGAAAGAACGAACGAGGCGAAGCGAGAAGGGACGGCCCCTGGAAGACCGTAACCCACGAGGCACGCGGTGTACGACGGGTAAACATGCGCCAGGGGCAGCGCTACCGGGTTGCGGGCCGGGCCGATCGAGCGCTTTTAATTTAATTGTCAATCCAATTAGCGCGATGCGACGTCGTATCGTTAATTGCTACGACGACGACGACGACGACGACGACGGCGGTGGCGGCGGTCGCGTCTCGTCGATTTCGAATAGAGAAACCGTAAATTGTTTTACCGGGAGCCGAAGAAGCGCGGGCACAAAGAAGAAGAATCGTTCCCGGCAAGAGGAGAAGGAAGGAATATTCGATGTCCTCGATTTCGCGCCTGGCTCTTCTTCTTTCTTCCTTTTTTCATCCTTTGTCTTTCTCTTTCGACAGTTTCCTTTAGTAGGGATAGCCTGGAAATTCGTATTTAGGTAAGAGCTCGGAGATAGCCTCGTCGTCGGCCTTGGAAATACGCACGTACGCTCGAGTGTATAAATAAATATACGGTGCGCGCGCGAATATTGCGCCCTGAATCGCGACGAGACCCTTGCCGAAAAACTATTTGCACGATTGCGAGCGTGTCGTTGTTAAAAGGATATAGCGATAACTAACGGAAAATCGTAAAAAGAGTCTTTCCCTCCCTCTCTTTTTCTCTGATCTTATTTTTTGTCTCACGCTCTGCTTTTCACAACGGACCAACGGAAGTCGCATTTGAAACGAAACGAGTTTCTCGCGCGATATCGAAGATACGAGAAATGCAAATTACAGTAGAACGATTCTTGCCATTCGCAAAGATGTCGTCGTGTCTTTTGCACGGTCTGAGAGACCATCGGAAAATTCGATCTCTCCGCTTTAATCGCAGGAACGAAAGCTCCGACCGGTGAAGCAACGCGCATAATTAGTCCTTTAACAGCAGCGAAGAAACCGATAAACGATATCTCGAGAAGCGGCTGAAATTGTTGTTACGAATCGTCATTACGAGACAAATGAAAATAAATGATTTTATTTCTCCCATCGGAAAGGTGCTTCTCAGTTTTCTCTTTTGACAAATTTTTCGTTTCGTTTGCGTCGGCCGAGCAACACGATTTTAATTATTTGCATGGAAGAGCGCGCTTTTATCGGATCCCGTCGTGTTTCTTGATAACCGAATGGCATTAGATGTACCATCGCACGGTACGAGATACGCATACGATTTCGCGTACATCCTTGCGCGCATCTCCGTAATTGCTCGAAACTTTTTACATTCCTATTCCTTTTTTTACACTTGGAGTGTTTCAAAAAGCTGTTGCACCTAAGTCGCGCTGCTACTTGCTGCCTTCGCAAAAGCTGCTAAATCGAACACGTTCTCCGCTATTCTATCCGCGAAATTAAAATCACGACGCGATCGACGAAACAAAGACGTCGAAAAGCAAAGAATAAAATTCGTAGATAGTCTACGTCTGACCGTAGGATCGTTCCAATCGAAGGACCCTCGAATCGAAGCTCAAAGGAAGGCAATCGTGACGTCATACGTATCAAAGACGAGTCGAGATACGGGGAAAGGGAGCTCTCCGTCCTCCATCGTGCATCTTCGTGCTTTTGCGCGGAGTAATTTAAAAGGGCGGATTTTGAGAGAAACGCTCTGAAAAAGGATCGAAGAACTTGAAATCGAAAGCACCGCCTTTCGACCTCGATCGAATTCAATCTCACGGAAATTTGCATTTATATCGCTCCTATCGTGTAAACGATTAGCGCACCGCGACCGGGCAGAAAATAAAATACGTTCTTCGTTCCGACAATTTCATTTTACGTGATTTTGATATTGGAAGAAAAATAAAAGAAGATCGAAGAGTTTTCTGGTGACACCGTGATATTCGTTCCTCTCGATGGCTCCAATTGTCCGAAGTTATTAATTCAGGATCGACGACGCATCGAGGCTGGCTCGACCGTCGAGCGACGAAGGAAGGAAGAAAAAGGAAAAGGCGAACGAGACGTTGCTTCGAGCTCCTTCCGACCAACGACTAGAGTAAACAATTCTATCGGGTATCGAGTTTTTCAGAGACGACGTCGCGATAAACCGTGGCAACGCTACTCCGCCAATTATAACTCGCGAACCGCGGAAAAAAACGAGGTCGCCCCTGGTATCGTCGCGACGACGAATCGCTCGAACGCGGTACGGGAGAAAGTTCGAAAAAAAAAAAAAGAAAACTGGAAAAAGTAGAAGGTGGAAGAGGAGAACGACGAAGGTACGAATGAACGAAAGAGAATTTTTCAAGAGGCGACACGAAGAAGGATTTTAAAGAAACGATAATATTTTCGACAAGATAAACAGGATGCCGGAGTTTCTTTTGACTATGAAGCGCATCAACGAAAAAAGGAGGAAAATACGAAAGGAGAAAAATATTAAAAAAGGAGGGGAAACGTCGAGGAATCGCAATCGTTCCTCCTTTCTGCTTGTTTTCTTTTTTCATTTTTTTTTTTTCCTTCTCTTTTTCCTGACTGGAGGCGCATATCGATTGCTTCGAAGGGAGGCGGAATAGAGGCGGAAAAAGGAAAACGAAAGAGTGAACACGCAGTGGCACGACACCGTCGTCGTTGTAACGGAGAACGCGTTTCGTCGGTGTGACGACACGATGCACCAATTATGCGGTTGAACGAGCAGGCGCGCGCTCCCACGTAAGCGATAAAGAGCGAGACTCTAGCACTAGGTGCATTCGATCGTTTGGATCGACTTGCTCGAACGACGATGAATAAATACGAGCTCGCGCTGGCTAAGCTGGTTGCGCGCCACTTTTCTCGCTCTCTCGAGCCGCTTTTGTTCGCGTGTACGACGTCGAATTTGTCTGTACTCCGAGACGGAGCGGAGTACGGTCGATGCTCGGTTCGAATTCGAAGTTCACAGACACGCGCGTTCGATTCGGTTCGATCGCATGCCAATGTCGACCAAATGTGCTTTTACATTGCGTAATAACGAATGCTATAAAGACGGATAAGTAAGTAGTCGAGAAACTGTTAGAGCGACCAATTATCAGGCGCGCAATCGTAACTCGCTCCTATCCGCGAAATCCAAGGAAATTCTGTCTTGTTTCTTACCAATTTTCGAAATATACTTGCATATAACTAACTTGATACGGACGAATGTATCGAACTTCGATTAAGTCACCTTTATTACGAATAAATAGGTGGCTAATATACACCAAAATTTAATATATCTTTTCACGTAAGAGAATATATAATACATCTATAATACTTTAATGCTCATATATTATTAAGTACATATTAATGTTATAAATATATCAAAAAAATATAAAAAGTAAATACCACGCATCGATTTATGATATAATTTTAAATTTATAAATTTTTATAGAAATATTAAACGATAATTATTATCTATATATATTTAAATGTATATATTTAAGTTATTAAAATAAAATTTAATTAACGAACTCATAAACTTTTTTACATAATAAATAATTAATATTCGAATGGAATATCTATACTTGACGTTGTCAAACTAGCCGTGATCGATTTACTTCCGTGAATTCAAAGAAGACGATATATTGAAAGATATAACGAACCTGGTGTAACCGAACGCATCGATGGTCGAGAAGCTCGAACTCGTTCAATTTCCAGTAACGCTATCGCAACTCGCTTCCTTGAACTCGAAGGAAGCTCGATCTTGGAGCGAATGCTCATCGATACCTCGAAGCTCCTTCCATCTCGTAATTAATATTTTCCCGCCTCTCGAGCTTTCCGACCAAGCACCGTGCGATTCAATGCGAATGGCAGGAGTCGCATAAAGGACGAGCCGTACGTTCGCCTTGGTCGCGAGGAATCGACCGGTGCTCGTTTGGACTCGACCGAGCTACGTCGGAGCCAAACGTTTCTCTCGAAACAAAACCCTTGGCTTTATTCGCTCTTCCAAAGACTACGCGAAATCCCAGCCGATCCCATTCGAGCTTCCTTGCACGGAGAAAGATGGCAGGAATCGTCATGGATTTGAAAAGTGATATTTCGATTCTGTTAAGTCAGTAAACAGCGAATATCGATCGAATCGGCATCGTCGTCATTTTAGTAGACTCGATCTCGACCTTATCATCGCTTCATCAAATCAAGACTGGAGGAACACGCGAAAAGGAGCGAGTAAACTCTTCCAAGTGGAACTTGGCTCGTGAACACGCATCGACCAATTTCATTCCTAATGGTCGCATGTAGCAATGCATAAATACTGGCAGTAACGATGCTATTAACCGCATTAAATACGAATGTCGAATGCAATTGCGGTAGGAAGTACTAAAAGAGGCAATAACTGTCTCAAACGCGACCTAAAGACATCCTGTTGGATTGATAAGATTTCAACTAGAAAAGTCGCCACGCCAATAAGCCTTCGAGAGGCTCTAAAATAAGCTAACTTTTGTTCCACCGGTCGGTTGAAAGTGAAAAAAGCTATCAACCGACCGGACACGGCCATGATGCGGCCATGATCGCAAGAGGAAGCAACAAAAGAGGCCATAACACGTAAAGACATGATCCAACGGTGTCCTTGCAGGACTGATACCGAATCTACTCTAAAAATCGTCGTACCAACGAGCCATCGAGACTCTACAATAAACTAACTTCTCCTGCGTCGATCGATAGAAAGTGAAAAAAAGCTACAAACTAATTGAACTCGACCCTAATCGCAAGAGGAAGTATCAAAAGAGGCCATAACTCGTAAAGACACGGTCCAACTCTGTCCCGCAGGACTGATAACGAGTCCACTCGAAAAATTGCCACACCAACGAGCCATCGAGGCTCTAGAACGAGCTAACTTCTTCTGCGTCGATCGATAGAAAGTGAAAAAAAACTACAAGCTAATTGGACTCGATCCTAATCGCAACGGAAACTATCAAAATAGGCAAGAACTGACGAGACCCTCCCTCTCTTACCCCTCCCTACCGGTAGAATGCGTAAGAAATAACCGACACGTCGACCGTCTACCTGGAGTAGAACTTCTCGATGGGTCGAGGGGATTGCAGATCGATAGAGAGCAACTCGACGACGCGTACAGATAGCGACGTCAGTTCGAGACGGATGCGTCTCTCCAGCGACGAGCACGCGAAGACGGATTGGTAACCAACGTCGTAATGCCAAAGTCGCAGTCTCGAGATCGATGGAAGGATCGTTAAAATCGTTCAGAGTCGATCCTTCGACGACGAAGGAGCAGAGCCTCGTAGACACTCGGCTAGGAGGTCAGTAGGAGGTTCCCAGCTCGATCGGTGACAAGTCGATCTCGCGCGACTCGCGACGGCGTTCCGCATAATCGCGTGGCCATGTTGGGGGGCGGCGAAGGGAAAGGGGGTGGAGCAGAGCGCGAGGGAGGGGGCGGAGGGGGTGTGGCGAGCGAAGCAGGAGAAGCGGCGGCTTCGCCGAGAGCCAAGGACGCCGTCGGCGTCGATCCGTTCGATCTCGTTGCGTCTTTTGGTGTCCTGAGAGAGGCGGAGAGCGCCGCGAGATCGAGGGACGTATGCACCCAAATGCATCGGCAATCAGAGGATGCATGCTCTTGGCCCGAGAGCGCGCGACACGACGCGTCGTTCCGCATAATTTGCGTGGCCATCTTTGACGATGGAGGAACGCCAGAGGGTAGGGAGGGGGGAGGGGGAGCGGAGGTGGTTAAGAAGGTAGAGGACGACGATGATGAGAAGCAAAGAAAAATAAAAAAGGAAAAACGAGGAGGAAAAAGAAGAGTAGGAGAAGGAGGTGGAGGAGGAGCAAGAGGAGAAAAAGGGGCGCAGTGGTGGGGGCGGTCGTAGGAGAGGCCGAGGGTGAGGCGGAGTGGGGAGCGCCAGCGTACGGTGGCTCCACCGGAAGCCGACGACGACGACGACGACGACGACAACGACGAAGGGAAGATCCCTTCCACTCGAACGTCCAGGTTCCGTGTGTGAAACGGACGGAACGACGCCGACGTCGCATGACGTCACGAACCAGGCCGGGTACGTTGCGGAAAAACGTTACCATGACGACGACCACTGACGCTACCGTCGTCGTCGTCGCACCGCCACCACCACCAGCACCACCTCACCCACGCCACTACCACCATCGTCGCCGTCATAGCCTCTATTCGGTCGAATCGCTAGCTTTGAATGACCAAAAAGGAAGGATCGAACCGAGGTATAATCTCGAAGCGTCATCAGGTTCGATCGAACGAGGCAAATATCGGAGACGAATGGTTACTTGTGCGGAATTCGTCTCGGACGGGATAACGATCTCGTTGCGTCAATCCACGCGTCTCGACCTCGAGTTTGCAATCCGCTCTTTTTTCGGAGGTGTTCAAAATTCTTGGAAGATCAGAAATGCTTGGAGGTGTCCTCGAGCGCAAGAAGTCGATCTAATTTCCCAAATCGATCAAATTTCGAACGACCACGGACAATAATTTCGTTCTAATAACGTAATCAGTCACGTAAGTGGCCCCATTAGACGCGGGGGCGTACGCTTTCTCGTAAATGTTAATCACGCGTAGGCTGCTCGTTCCCTTAAATTCCCTTAAAAGGACAACGGGACGATCGTTTGTCGATCGACTCGATCGCGCTGCTCGAGAAAGGACGAGAATTTATCGAGCGTCCTTAATACGATTTGTACGGGAACGCTCTGCTCTGCTGTCCTTCGTCCGCCATTAGAAGCGGGCTGGCAGTATTTTCACTACAATTAGGCGAGGACCAAGACCGTTTCAAGGAATAATTTAGACCTTGGAACCCGAATCCGCGATAAGCGAGTCCATCGACGTCCAACGAGTTTGAGGCACCATGGAGAAGAACGAAAGTTTCTCGAGGTGTTCTCGACGTGGATAAGGAAAGGAACAGGGCAAAAGATCAGTCGATAGGCCTAAAATTGGTCGGTGGGCCTAAAATGGATCTTACTTTCCGTCGGAAAGCCCGTAGAAACGAGATCGATCGCACAATCGTCTAAAAGGTCGCAAATTCCAAGGGATTTTACAGCCGACAGGCGTCTCGATCGCGTGTCTCTCGCGTGCGAATCAAAGACGATTCATCGCGAGTCCCGATCGAAACGTCGGCTCCCTTCACCCTCGGCTCCACCGCCCTCGTCCACGAGTGAAAATATCAACGACGACGCGTTCACGAAGGACAATCGTGGCTCCTGTGCTGGGTACCGCACTGCAGTACCGTGCGGCCGATCCTTCCTAGCCGGACGGTCGGGGAAAAGAAGAAATTTAGACGAAAAATTACGAGAAAAGGAATGACAATATGGACGCTCTAAATGCATCTACGTGCGTGCGATAAGCGGAATTTTGCTGATCGAAAAGAAACAGCCGGCAAGTCGATCACGACTGCGACTGCATTGGCGACATCCGCAAAGACAAAATGCACGCTAGTCCGTGTAATAACGCTATGCTATGCATGCGCGTAACATACACACGAGACGAGTACCTATACGTACATATTAGATCTACCGGAAAGTTCCGTCGCGTAATGTCAACAGAAACTTCAACATTGACTCGATATATACGAGAAGAGATGGTCGACAACCGTAAAAATTATATTATTCGGTAAATATTGATTAATCTATCGAAAACGCATTGATTTTCTTTCATTCAAAAACGACAGAGCTTTCCGATAGACCTACTGTATTTGTATAAGTATATATGATCGCATGTATTTATAAATTAAACGCGTACAAGTGCATATACGAACGCGTATATGTGCATTTATCTCCGTGTGAAGCATAATACGAAAAACAGTTACGTCTACGTACATATTTATATAAATAAATAGGATCGCGTATATTTATAAATGAAATACGTAGAAACGCATATGCGAACGCGTGTACGCATAGACGCGTATACGTACATTTATCTCCATGCGAAGCATAATAGAGAACACAAGGGGAAACGGTTACGTTCGTGCGAGGGCGATCGATCGGTTGCCCGTTTGCCTGCCGCCTCCTTAACGCCTCGAGTTCAGTTTCCAGTTCGACATTTCCCTCTTGGAGTCTCTCTACCTTTTCTCCACCTTTCTTCGAACTTTTTCGCTATCTTTTCCTTGTCCACCCTTCCGCTCTACTCTACGACCCTCGCGTCCCTCTCGTCCATTCGATCTACGATTGCAGCCGATCTGAACTCGTTCGTTCCCTTTTCGACTCGCGTCTCTCTGCCTCTCGGTAAATAGCGCGAAGCGAAGCGTTGTTAGGTCGATGCGAAACGACGCGAGAAAAGTGGAAAATTGCACGCGACGAAGGCGAGTCGATGCGCCATCGAAAACTGCACCTTGCGATTTCTTAGGGAAGACGATTATGCCGATTACGTATTTTCCTTCTTTCCGTTCGAGTCGCATCGCCGTCGATGTTAACGGAGAAGGCGACGCACTTTCGATGTTCGCGTCTCAAATCGAGCGTCCAAAATTATTCCGGAAAGGAGGAAACGCGGTTTTGCTCGAAACGTCGCTTCCGGACAACACGATGCTACGAGGAATTAATTTTCCACGCGCTTCCCCAATGGAACGTTCAAGTTGTTCGCTCGTACGACGAAGGATCG
>JAITYT010000570.1:1063275-1081922 GCA_025433975.1 Liostenogaster flavolineata | reverse complement strand
GAGAGAGAGAGAGAGAGGAGCCGCGACGCGAAAAGAGACAAAAAGATGGAAAAGAACGGAAAGTCCGAGAAGAGGAGAGCGAGGGGGTACGGCGATTCCCCTCGAGGGGCTAACGAGGACGACGACGACGGAAGGAGAGGGGGGCGATAGAGACGAATCTAGGTTACCTGCGCGTTATGCAACGGCGACGAAGGCGCGCGCGCGACCCAACGCGATTTCGCGAGAACTCGCGCGATGCGCTTCCACTCCGTTTCCGTTCTTCCCCTCTGTCCACCCACGTGCACCCAAGTGTCCTACCACCTTCCGATCGAAACAGCGCGTAGTTTCCACCGCTTGGCCTTCCGTTTATTTTATTTTTTTAAATCTTTTCTTCCTTCGAGTACAGGATAGGATTCCGCTTCGCGAGGAACTTTACCAGATTTCACATATTTCTTCAATTTTTCCGACGCCTTCTTTGGTTTATCGTTGTTTGAAAACGTTTTCTTTTCCACTCGATCGGTCACTTTGATTCGTTAGGACGGCTAAATTCGTCGATTTGCGTCTCTCGCGCCCAAGAGTCTTCCATCGCCGATCGACTTACCTCGGCCTTCGACCTTCGTCGACTCGGCTCGAGATTCGAACGACCACGTCGGTCGCCACCGAAGAAAAAGATTCGCCTTTCGCTTTTGGATCGACGTCCATCGTGAATCGGAAAGGTTAACGAACGTCGAGTGGAGGCTTCGATGCATCGGACTGGAAACGTAAAGCGCGACCTATCGAACGCGTTCGCGTATACACCGGCAGAAATAGAATCTGAATTTCGAAGGAGAAAATTTTGTTTGAAAAAAAAAGAATGCCGAAGCTATTAATCGAAATACGCTTCACTAGCTTCGATAAACTTCTCCCAACGAGATTTTAACGCGTAGACGAGGAGTTCGTTCTCTTGCGTCACGACGCGCGATCGCGAGATCGAGCCAAGAAAATTAATCGTGGAAACGTTCTCGAGGAAGGGAAGGGGAGGAGACGGACGACGAGCGTACGCCGTACGTTTCGTTGGAAAGGAGCAAGATGAAAATACGTCGTGGGCGTACCTACGAGGAAGATCGTGTCACGCGCGTCGCATTGGAATCGCTCGCTTAACCGTCGTGATTTTTCGATTACGCGTAACGCTGTCCGGCGCAACCGCGCGTACTCGCATCGATAGCCCGGAGACCGGAGAACGCGACTGGCTCCGCTCGTGGCTCCAGTCTTTCTCTCGACATCGGTATTCCTGGAAAGAGGTGTTCTCGGGACCGATAAGGTAATTCCGATGCTTCCGGCCAACTTTATTCCACTCGACGTGAATCAGCGAGCTCGATCGCGAGTTTCCAAGTTTCGGTCGAGCGATGAATGATGGCGCGGTTGCTGGAAATCGTCGATTATGCGTGTCGTGTGCGTCGTTAGCGCACATAAACGCGATGTAACGTATTCGTCACGAGTTTCGAGAACCCCGTTAAGGAGAAGAAGACGAAGCACCGAAAAGCTGCTTTCCTTGCGCGCAAGCTTCCCGATCGTAAGCGTCATCGTCGATCAAACTTTCTTTTCCTATCTTTCGAAGATCGACACTTTGACGATCGTCTTTCTTTCCAATTGGAAGGATTCCCTCCAAAATCGATTTTTTTTGTATAAAAAAAAGTGAAACGCTCAACGAAGTTACCGAAAGACGCGTTGGACCGTCCGAACGTATGGCGGAGATCTTGGTCTACGTCACCTTTTTCACGTCGTGCGAAATTTCGAACGATTCGCGGCTCGTTTGAATGAACGCGCGTAGGAAGCCAATTTACTCGCGCAAAAGCGCGAATCATCGAACCCTAACCTTCGTCTTCATGGCGCGCGTACGCGATTTAGAAGACTTCCCAGTCCGAAGGAACGTATCGAACGTTATTCTCGTCTCTCGCGATTTCTAAAAGGGGAACAACGGAAAGCACGCGAACCTGTAATAATAGGAACGTGGCCGACCTTAAGCGCGCCAAGACGATGCCATCGTGTTTTATAGGCTCGAATACGCAGGGGGGGAGCCGCCTTTGACTTTATTCAAGGAAACACGATGAATGGTTCGCCTCGTACGACGCCGGAGCGTCGAGAAAAGACGAAAGCACGTCCGAAGGGATTTTCTTTTTCGCCGGAAGTTGGAAGTTCGCCGACTTCTTCTCGGTGCTCGGGCAACTCCAGTGGCAAGATCGAGCAAGGAAAATGTATCGAACGATACAGTTTTGAGACGGTGTCGTTATTTTTCGGATCAACTAGAAATGGAGAATCAGGCTCCGTTTTGTCGGCTATCGTCGGCTTATTTTTCCAATCGCGTCGACGATTAGGTTCTATCGATCCGATTATCGAACTTTTCATATTTTCTATTCCGCGGCAAAATCCATGAATTCCCTTTTCACTCGAAACACCGGCTGCATTGGCTCGAACGTTCGTTTCGGCAACTCGTCACCCATAATAAATCCAATTTTCCAAGACTCCTCCGTCCTGGCCGTAAGACGAAAGGAGAAAAAACGCGTCTCGCAAACGATTTTCGCGCTAACGAAGCAAACTATCGAGAAATCTTTGGCCACCCTCGTCGACGAGAAAGCCAAGACGAAGACGCTTCGAGGGAGATCCGATTCGACCGAGCGACGCTCTCGAGGATCAACGGTGTCCCCTCCCCGGTGGTCCGTGTCGCCTCGTCCACCACCTCCGGCACGCATCGAGCCTTTTGGCGCGTCTCCTCGAACGCGTGTCCCGGGGATAGGTTCGTCCGGAAGCAACCGTGCACCCCTTTGGTACTCTTCGCCCGGTCGACCCAGTTCTCCGTGATTACGCTTTCGAAAAGTGGGACATCGCTTTCTTCCTACGGACGGCGTTACGAGTACTCTCGATTTTTCTACAAAAAGAGGGAGGGAGAGAGAGAGAGAGAGAGAAGCTAGCCAAGGAAGAAAGTGCAGCTCGTCTCGCGGAACGACGACTCGTGCCAAAGAAAAGCGCGGAAGGACGAGGAGAATCGTGGAACTTTCCTCGTTGTCATCGTTATCGAAATTAAGCGACCCAGGCGATCGAAATACCGCGGTGCGCTCGTGCGCATAGGTCGTCTTAACAAAGACGTCCCGACGAAGCTACGAAATGGTGTCGTTCGTTTCTCTCGCTTTCTTTAGGAGATCGTTTCGTACTCCTTTTGACTCTTTCTACTCGTTGCCTAAGACTCGTGGACGAACGACCGGGGACTTTGTCTTACGAATCTATCGATCAGCGACGAGAGAAAAGCGCAATGCGGTTACAACGCGCCCTGACAGAGGAAGAGAGAAAGCGTCCGACGGCTCGTTTCGTAGTCGTGAATGAAGGCGGGGAAGGAACGAAAGAGAAAATTCGATGCCAGTCCGACTCGTCGCGCGTTCACGATGCTAAATTCTCATCGATTCTCGTCCAGCAGCGGATCGCCGAAAGAACGCATTCGAGATTATCCCAAAAATAAACTTGGCTCTTCCGGTCGACGCGCGCCGTTGCTTCGTTCATTCTCATTGAAATGGCACGCGTTCCGGTTCTTCCCGAAAGGCGATTCTTGCTTCTCTCTTTCTCCTTCCCCCCTTTTTTTTTGTTTAAAAAGGGGGGAAATACCCTCTACGCGCTTCCCTGGTGACATCGAAGGCACGCCGAAGGGTAGCGCTGGACTCGCGAGGGACTCCGCTTCTCTCCCCCTGCTCCGTACTTCTCATTACGATTTATCGCGAAGCTTTGTCCTCGCACCTACCAACGGGTCGGCTCGTTATCATTGCCTATCCTCGTTCGGAACGCGCTAAATTGCTTCGCTCTTTCCCTATGGTCACGCTTTTACGCTCTCTCGTGGCTTTTCAGCGCGTCAAATACGAATACGCGGCTATTATTTTTCTTCCAAGCGTTTCGAAGAAAACGCATAGTCCCGAGGGATCGCTCATCGAGTTTTTCCCTTCGTATCGTTCGGTTCTACCTAAAGATCGGTCCTAAATAAACACGCGTTCCAACGCGCACAGGCTAGCCTTACTTTTTATCTTTTTATCGCAGGCTCCTCGGTGCTAGGAGGAATCCAGTCGAACTTACCAACGTGTTTTACGAAGCGATTGCATTTTTAAAAATTTCAGACCGCTTCTTTCCAGTAAATTCGTCCGTTGGGCCCTGGCATCGGCAGCAACGACTCCCCACGGATACGCTTAAAACGCGCGGAGGGAAATGAAATGGCGTACGCGATCGGAAGATCTAGCCGCTTTGAAGGAACGAGCCGCGACGTAGATACGCCTACGATAAAAGAACGTCTCGCTGTCTTCTTGGGATCACCCTAACCCTTCGATACGGAAAGCCGAACAGGATTTCCCCACTCCCATACGATTCTCGTACCGTCCATGTTAAAACTGAATTAGATTTCACGGCTCCGTAAACGACTTCGATGCACGCGGAGCGCTCCCCATCGTCGTAATCCCAAGACGTTTATTCCGAAGGCGCGATCACGCGCTCGTTTTGGTCGGCGGTGATTCGGAGAATCGTTGCTCGGACGAACGTCTCCAAATCGATGGAGTTAGGGAAGTAGCGAATCGATATCGCCTCGTCCGATAAATAATCGTCTTCGACGTCGGGCCTTTCCCCTTCAACAAAGACGACTTCTTAATGCGAAAGAAAGGAAGGGGAAAGGAGAAACCTAACGACAAAAACGAACGGCTACTCGACGCAAACTTTCGTGACGCGCGACCTAGCTCTCTACCAATCGCAGGAAGGAAGTCGCGAGGACGAGGAATCCCGATTTACGCGACGTGGTAAATAACGCTCGACCTTAACCACCAGCTAAAAACAACTCTTCGCCTATTTATCGCGGAGGGTCGTCGAGGGCGTCGAGGGTTACCACCACGGAAGCTCGGATAATAATGGACGGTGCTTCGATGATAATCGTGACTCGACCGTGCGACGACGAGAGACGTACGATGTTTCGCCTTTTATCCGGCGACGAGACTTTTCCATTGCAGCTCGATCTTTCGGTGTCACCTTCTTTCACATTCGAAGAATATCGTCGTCGTTCTTATTTCGATCGTAGTTAAAATTCGCCTTTCGCGATCGGTGATTCCCCATAGTTTCTCGACGACTCGATGACAGGGAAACGAAATACCCAGAGTCGGCGCGAAACCGACCAAGCGATCCTTCGGTCCTTGGGATAAAGATCTCCCCCGACGTCTCGTGTCACTTAGCGCCTTGCTTCGGATAAATCCTCCAGCCCGAGGGAACTGCCGTCCGCTTTGAGAAGCAATGGTCTACGCGAACGCTCGCTCCGCGTTTAATCGTGGAGATCGCGTTTAAGACGAACGATATCATCCGGTGAAAGTTAACGAAAGGTCTAACTCGAAGAGACCGGTCCTTCGGCGCGACCAGTCGTTGCGTCACCGTCCTGACACGAGACCGTCTCGCTGGTTAACCGATCGCTCGACCATCAGCCCCTATCCCTCCCCGACGAGTTGCCCATCGATCTCGAGGTATCTCTTTCGGATGCTGGAACATTTCCATGGAAATGGGCCAAGTAGCGCGCGACACGGACGACGGCAGATCGAAGAAAAGTCAAAGGTGAAGCGCGGCGGCGTCGATACGTTCGCTCGTAATAAAGAATAAAAGCATCGACATCGCCGTCACCGCGAGACCCTCCACGAGGTAGAAGAGAAAAGTCGCGGCACGTGCAGCCGACCTTCACCCAAGTCCACCGAGCGACGGTATCCTTTCGACGAAGTCGAAGAAGAGGGAGACGAAGGCAAGCTAGCAGCAGCACGTGCCCGGGATACCACGAGCTGCTTCTCCACCGCTTGGTCGTGTCCCGAGATCGGCCGAACGATGACGAACCGATCGTCTCCGACTCGTGCGAACGAAGAGGGAAGGACTTTTAAAGACAACGATGCTTTGGTATCGTTTAGCTTGGAAAATTACGATCGAACTTTTATCGTTTCTTTCAACGTTACGGACCCCGATAGGTCGTTTGGGATTCTTTAAAAATTCTCCGCAGGCTTTTTGTTGCAGTAAACGACGATACCGTACACGATCCAAGTACAAAGCAGCATTATGCGCAATCGTGGCTCGAACGGCTTCTCACCTCCCACCTGTCGTATCGCATCCCCGATGCGCTCGTTCGCTTTCCGTTAATTATTAGCCAGGCCAAACTCCCTGTTATTACTTTTGCCGGCGTTACCGGTGGTGGAGGTAGCGTTGCTGTTGCTGCTGCTGCTGCCGCTGGGAAACGCGACACGAGTATGCCGCGAGGGATCGATACAAGGCGGTGCTGTAAAGCGTGTTAGCGTTTCCACGCAGCTACACCGAATGCGAAAGATAATGACGGAGACAGGACGAGGAGGTGGTCTGGAAGGAGAGAGTCAGAGAGCGAGTCGAAACGATAAGACGTTAACGCGCGTTCGCTTTGAAAAGTAAAAGCACATAGGTAACGGCGGAAGCTTTTGTTACGGCACGTACCTTTGTTCTTCAGTTTTTTGGAGCGCGACATCGAAAGGGTCGCGCTTGCTCGATTTTTCCTCGAAAGCTAGCCAACCGACCGCTCGGTCGCTTCCCCTACCGCGCATCGTCCTATGCTTATCGATTAACTCGTTACGCAAAACCAGTCGACTTGCTTTTGGTCTCGGTATACGTGCCGAGCCACTCTCTTTGTGTCTCCTACGTGCTAAAAGCAATGCGAATCCGATCGTTGCTCTTCTGTTCTACTGCCGATCGATTCTGTACCTGTCCTGTGGGTAAAAGAGAATCTTTTGCTTTTTTCGCGTTCGGAGCAACGCGAACCAAACTTGGCTCCTTTTCATTCGCACCGGAAGCTACGCGTCGATAATCGCGGCGAAGAAAAAACGGGGTGAAATCAGGGGGAAAAAGAATCCCGAAGCCTTAAAAAGGCTGGAAAAAGAAGAATGGAAGTCGAGCGTCGATGTCCCTTCTCTCTCGGGGTTTTCCGACTCGTTCGTTCGGTTTCCCTTCGGCTCGCTGGCCGTTCGTCCGCTCCAACTACCAAATGCAAATTTAATACTACGACGCGAGGCTTCCCTCCTTCCAGTTTCGTCGTTCGCGTTTCTCATTCTTCTCCTTACTCGTCTCGCGTCGTTAGGTCGTTTCACGATGGCACGATCGACTGCCACTCCATCGATTCGTTGCGGGAGATTTAATCCGTTCGCGTTAACAGCGAGTCGACTCGAGTGGGAGTTACATCGGCGCGTTTCGTCTTATCTCTCTCTCTCTCTCTCTCTCTTCGAACGATTATTTTTGGTCTTCTTTTTTCTCGTTCGGCTGCTTCTTATTACCTCTTCGACCCCTTTCAAAACGTTCGGTATCGCGGCGATAGCTGCGAAAGGAAGAATCTTCGCTCTGGTGAAGGATCGATAGCGATCGGTATCGCACCGACTCGAAAGTTCCGACACGCTCGTCGTCGCTTTTCCCTTTCGGTTCCGCCGCTACTCGTTTCTCCCTAATGGTACTCGCTCGCGTACTTGGATATTTGTCCCTCTTCTAATCTCACGAGTGCTCGTTCAATTTCGAGGAACCGCATCGATCCTTTCCCGGCCTCCTGCTTCGCCTCCCTGCCCAGGAAATTCTCTGCCCCCGTTGTAGCGCCGGTTCTCTCCAGACTAGAGAGACCGTGTTTGGATATCGCGCGTACGATGCGGGACGAGGGTGGCCTTTCTCGTATCGATGAATTCGAGGCACTTTTCGAGTGGCTCGTTCGCTCTCTCACCGCCGCTACGATATGCTCGTTCCAACGCGTTCTCGACACCTGGTTTCGAGTGAAAGGACGGAAGCGGGTCGGTGGTTACCGTTTCACGCTAGCTCGATTCGATGATCGCGTTTGATTTAACGCGTGGTACGTTTCGATTGGAATCTTCGACGGAGAATGAAACTTCCGAAATCTTTTTTCTGCTTTCCCCTACTCCGGCTCTCCCCGTTCTCGACCTAGCCGAACTCTCCTTCGATCGAGCGAAAGGACACACGCGGGGCAGAAAACGTCACGAACGTGGTGGCGCAATATCGCGACGATTAGCGTCGTCGTTGGCACGATACCAGCTGGAACGTCGAGCTTACACGAAGCCTTTCCGGCGATCGGTCCGTCGGGCAGACATCCTTCCAGCAACGACAAAACTCGGTCGTTCGAAGCCTTCGCTACGAGACGTAACCAAAGCACTTCTTAGCGGTCCTTCTTACCGATGATCTTTTATTCCGAAGAAAGAAAGATAAGAATAAGACGATCGATCGTATGGAGGAAACGACGACTTCCTGGTAAGAGAAAGTTTTCTCGGGGTTTAGGCCGACCAGAGATTAACGCCGTGAGAAGAAAGTTCGTCCTTCGATACGCTTCCACTTGAGGGAGATTGCGAGGAACGAGTACCGGTTCGCCAGATTTTCACTCACCGAAGGAATTCTTTTAGGAAGAAATTCGGTCGTTCGGTTTGTTAGGAACCACGGCGCGATTTAAATAGCCCTACACGCGACACTCGTCGCGAACGATGTCAAGAGGGTCGACCCTCTCGCATCCGCCTTATACTCTCTCGGTGAAAGTACCACCTGTCGTTGCTCGCGAGCGACGCGGAACGACGCGCGGCGAGTAACACCGCCTGCCTTCGTCGTCGTTGGCATCCCGTCGATAAGAGAAAACTCCCCGGAGCTAAATCCAGGCCCTGTTAACGAGCGCCGCTTCCCCGCTACGCACCGTCGCTCGCCCCCCGAAGAAACGACGAGACCGATAACAAAGTCCAGGCAATTTTTCAAACGACGCGATATCGGCCGCGATAGCGACGAAGAAGACGAAGAAGAAGAAGAAGAACGAGCAACGTCGATCGAGTCTCGAGTGGTCGTTCGTGGTCGATCGGAAATAGAAACTCGGCTTCGTCGATCGACGATGCCTCGAAGCGCCTTCGCATTGACCGCGTAGCAACGACGAGGATGACGTCGACGACGAGGAGGAGGAGGAGGAGGAAGGACGAAGCAACCTAGCGGAGAGTCGACTCGATTCGTTGCGACGACGAGATCGTAGTCGCTATGTCGCGAGTGCGTCTGCGCGTTGGTCGACCGATCAGCTGTTCGACGCCATCTTGGAGGCCAGCTGAGGGGCTCGCTCGGCGCTGCGCTCAGCTGACCTCGTCGCGCCAGCGAGCCCCGATTCTCTCCCTCGCCGCTGCTCCAGGCAGGAACGTGACTAGTCGCTCCTACGCCCCCGGTCCTGTGCAGCGTGGCTCGCTCTTCTTCTCCCTCTTCCTCCTCCTATTCCTATTCTTTCTCTTTCATCCGCGAGAAATCATCGTCGTCGAGTGCACCCGTCGAAAAATCGGCCTTTCTCTTCGATGGATTGCTCCTGCCTCGCAGTCAAAGTTCGCTACCTTCGAAACTTCCTTCCAGCGCGTGGTGGTAATGTTTTTTCGTTCGACTATCCGACCTCTGCCTCTTGGCGATCTTACCGAGTCCGCCTTCGAATCCGACTTCGACGAGGTAGAAAAGTACCAAGGTCGGGCGTCCTTCCGTTAACGTCGCGATCGGATTTACGCGTTGCGTCGCGCGACGTGGAAAGGCGAAGCCTCCGTTACGGAACTGGTAGAAAGGGGAAGTTGGACGATGTTTCTCCATTCTTTACCTTTAAACGTCCGATCGTCGATCGGGAAGTTTTCTCGGCCTATCGAACCGCCGTTTAAATCTTTTCGCCAAGTGGGTCACGTTCCGCGATCGATTTCCACGTATTTTTAGAAAGATTCGAACCGAGCAGGCACGGCGGGGACGCATCGGCGGGGTTTCCTCCTTGCGCCGGGAGTACGCGATAAAATCGCAACTCTCTCTTGTCGGTAAAATGCGAAAACTATCTTTCCAGACGAGCCAACGTCTCGCGTTTTAGAAAATTATCGGCCGCGATCGTGCGCTACGATGGTTCGAAGCTTGCAAACGTAATCGATACGCTCGCGAAAGGCGCCAACGATCCAGAACGCGTAAAGAAAGAATTGCATCGATTGGTGGAAAGCTAGAAGACACCGAGCTTCGAGCGATTCGGAAACTTACCGGAAAATACGAAGACTTTTGCTTTCGTCGTCTCGCGACAACGACCGCGAATCCTCCTTTGGAATAATTTATTGGAACGACGAATGGGCCGAGCAGCGGGTTACGAGTCGCGCGGAGGTTGCGTTCGATAAGATATAGGTTAGGACACCGTGAACGATAATGCGAGCGTTAAACGAGCGGAGTTATTTCGACGAAGCTGCACGATAACGCGGTGCTTTCTTTTTAAACGACGATATCGATGAAGAGGTAACGAATCTTACAAAATCCTTTTACGCGACTCCGTGTTAGGTCGCGGCTTTTGTTGTTTCAGATTCGCCAGGACAAATTTCGTCGGCCCATTGGTGGTTATTCCCTAAAAAGTAAAAATAAACAGCTTTAAAACGCGACATTTCGTGCGCGCTAACCCTCGTATAATATTATCGTTCGTCGTTTACAACGTTTACTCGATTTAAGGTTACGTCATCCTCGTTTCTCAACCGCGACACGCACCAGACGTGGGTACACGATTTCTAAGTTTTATCTTTCTTCGATCGGCTGATCGTTCTTTTCTCTCTCGACAAGATGCCGCCGTTCCGAACACGCCCCAATTACGTTCGATGAGACAAATTTGTTAAACCTTGGATAAAATAATGTATATCCTGCGGTCTAGCGCACGGCAGTGGAGATTCGTTGACTCCGTAAACGGACTCTCGGTCGAGGTCGGCGCACCTAAAATAAAAATAGCGAATAAAGGACCCGCGAGCAAGACGATCGGGTGAAAAAGAAAGGATAAAAGATCGCGAGGGAGATGCAAGCTCGCTCGATAAAGTAGACTCACGTGCGCGACTACCGTTCGATCGATAAACGTTAGCCTTGACACGATATTCCAACTCCGTTAGAATTCTCTCTTTCGT
Organism: Liostenogaster flavolineata; assembly: GCA_025433975.1. Lineage (NCBI taxonomy): Eukaryota > Metazoa > Arthropoda > Insecta > Hymenoptera > Vespidae > Liostenogaster > Liostenogaster flavolineata. Next base: position 1,071,000 of record JAITYT010000570.1, on the reverse strand, counting down.
TTCGTTTGGCTTTGGGCCGGCCGTTTCGACGTGCCTCTCGCGCATGCGACGCCGAACGTTCGGTCCAGTCGTACCGACGATCCTCCAGAGTTCGTAAACGAAGAACGAAATTATTCTATTCCATAATTTTTCTTCCTTTCGGAAACACTTTCTTCCGAACGGAACGAAAAGGTTGCTCCCTCGAGTAAAGAGCGCTACGGTTGATTCGATCGAAGGAGGAGGCAGGAAAAATCGTCGTCTCGTTATCCTCGGCTATCGCGCTTTCAGCGCTTTCGAAAGTTTTAGAAGCTCGTGCCAAGTATCCGACGACGCAACCGCGCCGAGGCCTTCGCGACTAAGCGAGTCCAAGGTCCGATCGGAACTTTGCACCTGCCGCTTTTCGCTTTTACGTAGCAAAGCCGTCCGTCCTCGGCGAACGACAAAGCGCGCAATGCCGTGAGAAACGGTGGCTTCCGCTCGCAGCCTTTCTCCCCGTTCCATCGTAACGGATCGGTGCTTCGTCGAAATCGAGGCGCAACACCCAAACGTTGAATTTTTCATTTACGCCTTTTCTCGTAGAAAGCGGTATACTTGTTTATTTACGCAACGTCGATGATTACCGGGAAAACGGTCGAGTGGAATGGTTTAAAGACCATCGTCGTGGCGTCGGCCGTGACACACGAGACTCGTCGGAAGAGAACGTTGCGTTACTCTTGGTTACGCGCGTTTCTAGTTTTCAAGGTCTACGGGCTATCGAGAGATCTCTCGCGCTCGGTCCTCCATCTTCCATCGCGACATACGTACGTTGCGTACGATCCGTTCGAGTTTCTAGGTGAGCCACTATCAACGCCATACGCTCTCGATCGTTAGAGATCGTTCGGTTGGACCGCTCGACATCCGTAGTTCCGCCTTCGCGGAGAGACCGATTTACGCGTACGGGTTTACCGTTACCTCGACGGTCGCGCGAGATCGCCTCGTTCGAGGTCGTTTTCTTCCTAACTGCGAGATGGCATAGAAACGCCGAAGCTTTACGAAAGTTTTACGACGATCGACGAAGAGGGTATACAGACCAAACGAACTCTCGACGTAGCAAGAAGGGTGGAGAAAGCAGGCTGCGCGACACGCGCGGACGACGAACGTAGAAAGTTAATCCGTATCCGCAGGGCTGGACTAGGAATTGGCGGGTCGGCGAATTGGCCAGTTTCAAGGCTATTCGACTACCTTTTGGAGGTGACGGGCATAAATAAAATATATCGTTGGTCAAAATCAACCGCTGCGATTGTCCTCCGTCACTTGGGGCCTTCGTAGCGACTATGACGATAATCGTGGTACATGCTCGTCCACGATTCCGTACGTACTCTTCGTTTCGTTCGGGTTTCGCCTTTGCCCCTTTGACGTTGGGCTTGACGCATTACAATGGCACTTAGCTGGGGGAAGAAAAGGGACGCTCGAACGCTCGATCGATGTCGTTTAGAAACGTTGAGGTGCTTCGGCATTTTATAAATTCCATCGTGATTATTATCGTACCGAAGGATGGTAATCGTTGCCTCCTTCGATTCTTAACAAAATTCTCGCCATTTCCATTCCCCTTTCGACCCTAGATTCGTAAACGTTCGTCTCTCCAACGAATTTCGAGCTTCGTTTTAACGGCAAGATAGAATGGAACTTCGTACTTCGCTCGGCGACGGACGTTGAAACGACGACGCGGAAACGCGATCGACGAACCTCCGCGTTACGTAAATTGAAAATCGTTCGTAATAGGCGGAAGCTTGGTTACATCGATACGTCCGTCTTTCTTCCGGTCGAGGTTATCCAAGGAAAGATCGATTCGCGTAAGCTCGAAAGCCGCCTTACTCGGAATTCTCCGCTCGAGCCGAACGAACTTCCACTTGGCGACCAGGTTGGCGAGGATAACCGACGAATCCATAGGAAGGCGATATTACGCTTCGGATCGCGTAGCGTCCATTGGGGTAATGGTTATTCGGCTGCCTGCACGGCGAGTCGTAGGAAGGATGTATTTCGTTAACATTGAAATATATGCGGGTGATGCCCCTCCGTCCGTGTCCGACCTTCGTCATCCCTAATGGTTCTCGACGATTCTTTATCGTTCGTAAGTTTTACGTCTTTTCACGAGCGTACGTCGTTGCTTTGAAAATTCTCGTAGTCGGGCTTTTTTAATTATACTTCGTACTCGTGAGAGCGGCCATATCGAAACCGTCGGCAATAAAATAATCCAAGCATCGCTTTTCTACGGATGCGATGATAACGCGTTGATAAAAGATAATACGAAATATGGAAAGGTTTGCTTGGAAGGCGCGCACGAAAGCGAAGTGGAATCGCAATTTCAACTTACGTTCGTTCCAGTTGGATCTTACCCGAGAGATCGTACTTTCTCGAAACGTAGGTCGGTATCTCGAGGCACTCTTTCGTAGACAGTCGCTTAGAAATGGAAGGTACCACCCACCTCCTATCGCTACCTCGTAATAATATATCTTACGATTAAGATTACGACGAAGCTTTCGCGGCGAGACGCGTATCGTGTCGCGGTAACGGGCTGCTGCCGCGCCAGCGATTATGCTTCGTCGTAAAACAAGATGGCGATGTCGCGCGACTTTTTTAACGTTTCTGCCGTTTTTCCTCCAAATTATTAGTCTTACTTTTACGAGAACTCTCGTTTTACGAGTGCTCTTTGTTAAATTCACGAAAGAAACGATCTCCCCTCCTCGGTAGAGTCTAAAAAGAGAAAGTCTAAAAAGAACGAGGTGGATTCGATAGGGCATTTCGTTTACGCGTATATCTATGCATCCTTCGAGCCAGCGGTATGGCTAGCACGTAACGAGGTTAGCGATTAACGACGTTCTTTTATATTCGTCGATCCTCCTCGGTGATTCTCCGCCGTGGTTCTTCGCAACGAAGAGCAAGAGAGGTTTAAACGCGATTAATCGCGTGTAATCGAGCGAACGAGTTGGCTTAAAAATACCAAATCGAAAAAGGAGGGAGCGAGAAAGACGACGAAACTCGTCGTCGAACTCTTCGTTTCTTCCCCGCCCGCACTTTGCGCACCTAATATTTTTCAAATAACTTTCTCGCGCAATGGGGATCCTCCTTTCGATCCCCAGTCGTCGAGAGACCCATTTAACTCATTTTCAAATTTCAAATTCAAAGTTGGTTGGTACGAATACGATTATACGGTTAATTTAATCTCTCTTCGTATAGTCGAATCGCTGCGACTCTGGTCGCCTACGTGTACGTGGAAGACCGACTCCTACGACACGTTGAGAATCGTGCGTCGTTGGTGCGAGAACGATCGCTATCGATAACGCGACGTTATGCAATCGATAAGTTAAGCGGCGCTAGGAGGAGTGCGTATGCAAATGTCGTTGCATACATCGCCACTGAAAATAGACGCGTCTCTGCCGTCTCTTAGACTCGGCGATCGTTTTTCGAGCTTCGCGTCGGCGTGGCTTTCGAACTCTCTTCCTTCTCTCTCTCTCTCTCTCTCTCTCCGTTCATTTCACCGTTTCGTATCGTCGAGGCGTATCGGTCGTCGTTGGCTACGATTTGGCTTCGTGCTTCGAAGCGAGGTTGTCGCGAGACGTCGTTGCATAGCCGCGATGTTTTTAAGACGGTTCGTATCGCGACGATGACGATGACGACGACGAGAACGATGACGAGCGTGACGACGCACGGCGGAATTCCACTCGTCCCTTTAAATTCGTCGTCGTTGCGTCACGTTCGTAGGACGGCTCGTATTCGTGCACGCGGTAGCACGTGACGAAGGAAAACAAGGTGCAGTCGCGAATACGCCGGTGCAGCAGGTTACAAGTTTCTCGAACGGTTAGTACCGATCGTGTTGTTGCTTGCATCGCGTACGAGCGACGTAAACGCGTTCGTGGGAGATTCGACCGACGAAACTTGCGTACGTCGCACGCCTATGTAAAAGGGCGAGACGGAACGGATTCGTTCGCCTTGCGAATCGACTCGATCGCGTCTTTACTATTAGCCCTTTATTTAATACAAAAAATGCGCTTCGTCCGCTTCGATGGACTTTTTCGTACCGTTAGGGAGACGAGCGTTCGCTCGTAAAGACGCTCCGACCTAAAAAGCGTCGAATGGCGATTTCAGCGATAGCAAGGATAACCATTAACGAGGATAATGTCGATAACGAGGTACTCCATACGAACTTGGGCTTCGTTGGAAAGCGTGACGAGTAACGGGAGTCGAACCTTGCGAATTGGCGACACTGCAGAGACACGATCTTCCATCCTTTCGCCAATTCACTCGAGCGTGATAAATTTCGAAGCTTCGAAACGACGTACGTCACGGACGAGAAGAACGATCGGTCGGCTAAAAAAGCTTCGTCATCGCGGATCGTAAGTAGTAGGATAACGGTAATAGGTATCGCTTTATTCTTCGTACCGCGTAAAAAGGTGTCTCGAAGAAAGAGAAGGGCAGGCAGGCCCCGTCTTTCTCGTCGATCCGGTCGCGGTTATTTAACCTCCCGGCGATTTCCACCGAAACGAGAGTGCGGGACGAGCGGCGTCTAGACGCGGAGAGCGACGAGACGCGACCCCTCCCAACGTCGGGAGGACGAGACAGGACAAAAACCTCCGGGTACGGACTGCGCGATAGAGCGAGAGAAGAGAGAAAGATGGAAGGATACGGAAGGGACCACAGGGAGTCTCGAAGGGTAGCCTAGACCCGACGTAAACCGAAACGAATAGGTCTGACGAAGAAGCGACGAGTTTAATATGTAAATATTTAGGAACGACCGTCGTGATATTCGACGTACGCCTTGCGATTTCGCTTCCTTTCGTCGAATTTGGTTGTCTCGCACCACGGCCGACGACACGTTTCGTTCTTAAAATAGGCCGATACGCCTAGCTTCGAACGATAACGAGCCGTTGGAGATAACGCGCGATCGGTACTTTGAATAATTTTATAGAAAAGGGCTAGAGTGTGTCGCTCTTAAAGGAACACGATGAGTCTCCGGTCTGACTCACGTATTCATGACGTTACGACGACGATTTCAGATCGTAAAGCGTTCTCGAGCGACGATTTAGTTCTTCCATTTCTATCCTCCATCTGATAAGTTCAGAACGAACGGACGAACGGCGGCGTAGCTTCGAAGCGTGTCTAGGAAACGGAAAAAGCAGGGTTTCCGGTTCTTTCGTCGCGGCGCTAGAGGGGACCGAGGAGAAGACCGAGAGGGCAGTACGCGTCGACTCGTTACTCCGTTACCCTCTCGCTCGCACGGTCGCGCTACCGATTTCACTACCGTGCGACGTTCACCCGCGGAAAAAAACTCCATACCTCGAGGAAGAAGCTGCCGAGAGGCGAAAGATCGCCTAGAATTACGAAGAAGTCGGCGAAGAGGGAGCGCTGTCCGACGAGGATTAGCAGCGGAAGACCCTCTTCCACTTTCCACCTTCCAGGGAGGGTTCCATCCGATCTCAAGGAGTCCCGATAACTCCATTAAGAATTTCGTATCTTCTTTCTTCAACGTGTCTTTATTTGACTCGGTCGTTGTATCGTGCCGCCAACGAAGGCTTCGGGACGAAGCGAAAACTCGAATCCGCGTGGTCGATCGTCCATAAAATCGTTTTGTCGTAAACGAAGAGGAAAGACGAGTTCCCCTCGTTCTTACCCTCTGTCACTCCTCCGGAAGGTCGTCGCGTTGATTCGATTAACTTAAAGTCTTCTTCTCGGTTTTTGCACTTTTACGCTTCGTACTTGGAAGTGTAACTTTTCGACTAGGTTCGATTTACCGTTTTACGCCGCTTTCCACGTTCGTCCCTGCGAACCGTTAAGCGAGAAAGCGAAACTTAAGTAACGTTGGCACTGCGTACTGGTCTCGTTAAGTCGATGATGTATGCTCTAGATTTCTCCGCCAGACAGCGTCGTATTCGCGCTCGCTTCGACGAACTTTATTTTCTCTAGGAAGATATTTCTCTTTTCGATGCGAAGCGCAGATCCGACGCGGCTTTTCCAATCGGATTTTTTCCCGATTCTACCGGCGTGCAAAAGTACACCCTTCGTTAACCCTTTTAGCCGTTTATGTCGAGTATACTCGTCGCGACGAAGGTAACAAAAAATACGAATTTTCGCCGAAAAATAATGAAACAGGCGGAAAAAACGAGATCGCTCTCCGTCATCCGTTGTCGTCGCGATTTTATATAATAATTTTATACGATAAGTACGAGACAAGCTATTCGTCGAGAGGGGTGCGCGTCCTCCGCCAATCCTAAGCTTCTGCGAGAATACACTCGCGTGTACTCTCGTACGATAACTTAGGTTCAATGGATATTACACGGTTTTAAACACAGCACTTTAATTGGTTATGTACAATTAACACTTGCGCTAAATCGCGAACGTTCGATTAACGTCTGGGTTGTAAGGCCAGGCGCCGCGACTAAAATACCTACGTAAGACGACAACGTGCTTCTATCGTTAGGGCAATATACGCAAAATAGACGCGTGCTTTCGGGAGGATTTGGAGTGGCGTTGAGCCGGTACGCGAAGTTTTGGGAATCTTGCAAGAGAGAGAGTAGCAGCGACGCGAGAGTTGGCCTTTATTCTTACGTCCGGATGCGTAGCGAATCTATGGACCGATCGCGATCCTCGCCCGTTCGAACGGCAGTCGGTTGGCTACCAGATGTGCTGGTCACTTCGCCGTAGACCGGGCAGTCTACGGACTCGAACGATGTACGCTTTAGATTTATTGCTACGTCTTCCTGCATTTTATCAATGCAGGAAAAATGAGAGACGGGCTTCGCCCTTGACGGTCTTTTAGCTATTGGATGCCAACCCTAACGTCGCTGATTTACAACTTCGCTATCGAGGCGTATTTGCGCCTCGACGACGATCCTTAGGGTGCTACGAGGTCGACTGCCGTTTCTATCGACACGACGCTGCGTCGCTTGCCTACGTCTCCACGCTTTCATACTCGAGAAGAAAAGGATTCGAAAGTATCGGCGGAACTCACGATCGTTCCTTGTTCCTCTCAAGGACGTAGAAAGAAATTCCGCTGAACGATCGTAATTTTTCGTCAACGTTGTCATCGTCGTCGTTATCGCTACAATTCGGTAAATGACTGGCGCGTGATTTATGAAAACTCGTACGATCGCGGTCTTTCGGTCGAATGTTGTTGGCCTTCGCCTTAGCGATCGAAAATAGCACGGAGTTTCGGAGTTGGACTCTCTCCTTGCCAAAACCATAGGCTTTTTACAAAGAAAGAAGCTGTTTCGGTGGTCCTACCGAAAGTCGCTCCATGCGTACGTTTGCCTTTGTTCGTCAATGCGAGCTTTTTGGCTCGAACCTCGGTAGACCGAGATCTAAATCAAATCCCAAACGGAACGCGCCTTCCTCCGGCGTTACGTAGAACCCGTCCATTCGTCCATCTTTTTTACAAATTGAAAAGCCTCCTACTTCCTTCCACTTCCTTTCGGCTTATCCCCTCGCCAAACCAACTTCTAACGCGCACGATGACGATGCTGTGTAGATGCATAGGTGCGCCGATCCACCTATAACGAGCCATCAGGGACACGCGATAAAACGGTATTAAACCAGACGCCTCTGCTTTCAATTACCGAGCCATTAGCCGGCCTGCTGGTAACGATCGTTACGTATCGGCAGAAGGTATCTCCTCCTGGTTGTCCTCACCGCGTTCGCCTCCTACGCTTCTCCTTCCTTTTTCAGCCCTCGGCGTCCGTCGACTCCCTAGCCGTTCGGCGCTCGAGTCGCTTC
>JAITYT010000570.1:999214-1010823 GCA_025433975.1 Liostenogaster flavolineata | reverse complement strand
TTTTTTTTTTTTACATTCAGTTAACGCATGTTTACTAATTTATTTGCTTGTCTAAACTTATTCGATTTAATATTTATTATTTTATTTTTGCTATATGTATATATGTCTTAATTATGTTTCTTTAACTTTTCTAATTTATTTGCCTGTCTAATCCTTCATTTTCAGGAAAAAGTAACTCCACCAATGTCGGTCCCAAGCCCGAATGAAAAAGGAGGAGGGTAGTAGTACGCTAGTGCCTTCAGCCTAGTCTACTATATATTAATATTATAAGTGCTATACGTATATAACATTTGTTATATTATTAACGCTTTGATCTTTATTAATCATCAAAAATACCAAACATATAGATGATTCTTTTGGAAAAATACCAAGTAACAAATTCATTCGTGTTAGTGACAAGAATGTGTCAGGACTAACTCACCCAATACAAAATCAGTCTTCTAAAAAAGCAGTCTTTACTTCATGTTCTATTAACGTGTGTGCTTTTATTGTATATCTGTATTAATTTTAAACCAATGTAAGACCGTTATTCATTTGCATCTAGTATTTTTATCTAAACAATATAGAATTATAATTCGGATGGAAGACCTCGATTGTCGTTCGAAAGTCTAGCGTGAGTCGACAAAGTTTAGTAAACCGACAAGGTTTAATTAAACGTTTACAATATCATACCTACGGAACGCAGAGTATTGAAGCAAAACCCACACGATGCCAGCTTTATCACCTTATAAATTGTTAAAAAATAATATAGAATATTGGTTTAGTTGTGATAGACTCGATTGACGTGCGAAAGTTTGTCGGAAGTCGACAAAGCTTAGTAAATCGACAAAGGATAATAAATAGTTTTCGATATCATAACTACGGAACGCAGAGTGTTGGAGCAAAACCCACACGATGCCAACTATATTACCTTATAAGTTGTTAAAAAATAACATAGAGTTTATGTTTAGTTGTGGTAGACTCGATTGTCGTTCGAGAGTTTAGCGAAAGTCGACAATGTTTAGTAAATCGTTTACAATAGCGTACCTTCGAAACGCACACAATGCTAACTTCAATTGCGTATAAGTTGTTAAAAAATAACAAAGAATTTTTGTTTAGTTGTAATAGACTCGGTTGTCATTGGAAAGTTTAGCGAGAGTCTACAAAGAATAGAAAATCGTTTACAATATCATACTTACGAGAGACGCAGAGTATTGGAGTGAACCGCAGAGTATGCCATCTTTATACATTATAAATGTATGGTATTATAAACTATGATATTATTTCTAATTATGAATGTGGTATTTATATAAATGGAAGAAGAATAAGAGTTAGAAATTGCTCTTTCACTTGGGAACAAGTACGACGTGAGTCGGTGTGATTCTTAAATCGGCTACTGGTATTTTTTTTAGCTCGAAAATTTTATCCGATTATTAGGACGGCAGAATTGACTCGCTGTTAAGATGATATTTGACAGGGAGTTCAAGAATCGTGTCGAATAGATTATTAAATACTAGATTGAAGAAAAAGTAATTTGAAATTGACAAACAATAGAATATTCGGATATTGTGGGAAACGTATTATCTTTATTTTAAAATATTGTACATTTACTAATTGTTATACGAGATATTCTTACGTCCACTGTACAGAAATATCTTTCAAAAATTAAGATTACATTACACAATTTAATATACAATAGTATTGTAAATATAATCTCATTTAAGTGATTGTACATGAGAAACTTTCTAAGATTCAAATAAATGTGAATACATACATATAAATTAGTTGTGTTTTCATTTTTATCGTTGTAACGGGTTTCATGTTGCTTCTGTTGTAATTTATTAGTTAAAATCAAATTTTTAAAAACTTATGATTCGTTTTGTTATTTGAATAATTTTATTAAATTGGAACATTAATATCATGAATTGCGTGCATAATAAATATAATCTTTGTTAGCTTTTATTTATTCATTAAGACAGCAATTATAATAAATAATAACAAAAACACTTATAACGTAAGAACGTAAATTACGCTAGAATAACATTTAGTATTTTGTTATTTGCATGCGCAATGAAAATCGTAAGAAAAATCGTGTTACTAAACGGATTTTGTATTTTTAAAGCTTTAGAAAAGTAATAAGTGAATTACATCTTGAGCATTCCTTTTATGTCTACAATCCTCATACGAACCTCGGGTTGATTATCTTTTGCTATTTCTGGTAATATTTTGGCAACTATAGACGATAGTTTTGTTAGCTGTTCAGTATTTTCGCTTTTATTCATTTTTCTCGAGAGTGACAAAATTATATTCAAGATTTTTGTTTTCATCGCTGTTTGTCTTGAGATCGCTTTAAAAAATTGATAAATTCGATATTTAGCAGTATTTAAATAACGATATTGTCTTTACATGGAAGACACTTTGTTTTAAACAGAATATAAAGAAAGAAAATATATCAAATAATTAAATGTAATTACCAGTGCATTGTATTAATATCTTGTAAAGTGCGTCGCATACTGCATTTAGCATTTCTTTGTCTTCATTTGACATGTCTGTATCTTTTAAGTTTAATAGAACAAGTTTATCCACGAAGAGATCTAATGATGCTAAAATAGTAATTTGTACAGATCTTGTACTATTAGGAAGTACATCTTTACAATGATTTACAAACTCTATGCAGAAATTATCTGAAACGTAAGTGCAATACAATAATATTTACTCCGTACAATACTCGATGATTATAATAGAAATGAATATATATTGAAAACACCATTAATAAAATATTAGGCTGTCTTACCTTGAGTTTCTTTGGAAGGAGGCCATGCTTTGCCAAGCGCTTCGTATAGTGTTTCTTGTACTTTCAACTTAGTTTCGTGTTTGGATAAACCTTCGACATCTTCGTCGTCCTTGTCTGACAACTAATTACATTATGCATCACACATTATAAAAAAATAGATTGATTTATGTACCAAGATTGAAATCATCAGTAATACCCACTTTTTGTAGAAATTCTTGTATAATATTATAAGCTTCGGGAAATTTGTCAATGTTTAATTCGTGCAATACCATGGTAAATGTTCGCAAAGCGTGTAGTCTGTATCCTAATGCCTTTTTCTTACTTTCTTTGTGTAATGTTTCCATAATAAGTTCTAATAACTGATTATCTTCGTTTAAAGCTTCCCTGAGAAAAAATATGATAATTTAAATGCAATCAAAAAGGCGATCTTTGTTAATTGTTTTAATATTAATTACCTGGTGCAAAACTTTATAATCGTAAATCGTTATATATTAGAATAGAATTCATGAAACAAAATTATATAGCTTTGATGAAAAATACTTTATCATACATAAAATCTTGCGATACTCTAAAATGTTAAATAATATAAGTATAGACGTACTTGCTGCTACACGTTAATGTAGCAAGTGCAGTCAAAAGTTTTTCTTTGCCATCCCATGTTCTTCCGGACAGACTGGTTATTAAGGTATTCAACATATCATTTCTTGCATCAGCGTCAATGTCTTGTTCTAATTTTGATGCAATTGTAGTAATTGAATTTGCAGCTTGCACTTTCGCAGTCCATGACGTGGATTCTAGGGCTACGCGTAAAATAGTAGCAATATCCTGTAAATGTTGCTTGATTCCTCTTTCAGTTCCTGGCGTTATATCGTTCCAGAGCTCAGTCCACAATGTAATTGTATTTTCATTTGCTATATTGAAGCATTTTCCAAAGATAGATGTTTAAAAAAGGAAATAAATATTTCTGTTACATATTATCCAACGTCATATTCGTTTACTAACCTTCTGTTTTCTCCGCATGTATGGCAAAAAACGTAAGGGGGATAATCAATTTCGAGTAATTTCTTAATATTTCTTGATTATAATTATTCACAGATTGTAAAGTTAGCGCAATTGCTGATCTAATCTCATCGTCTATAAAATAATATAAAAATATTGTGAACGAGCTGATTAACAGAAAACAATATAAATTAATATAATAAATATTTGTACGTACCTTGACGTTCCGTATACAAATTTTTTAAAGTGTTAAACATCTTTTCTAAACTAGATTCTTTCGCTGTCCCAACCATATGGCCAATACTGATAGAGGTGCTTTTTCGAACAGATGCGTTAGGATCTGACAAGTCCTTAATTAAAATTGCTAAGACTTTACCTACATACATATATATATATATATTAAAACAAATTTATTTAGAAAACGTGCTTATAATAACTTTTATTGTTAAATTTACTAAATATATTTGAATATAAATACTAATCCAAACTGCACTTTTTATTTTTACACAAAGGTATAGATTATTTTGCATTTGTTGTATGTATCGATTCATAAAAGAAAAAATTTTCTTAAAAAATGATTCTCAAAATAATAAGTAATAATTTTCTCTCACTGACCAGTGTAGGGATGTATTTCTGTTTTTAGGCGACTACTCAAGAGAATTAAAAAGTGTGTGCAAGCAATTTTTGTACCAAAACCAATAGAAGATTTGATTAACTCTATTACTTTTGGCATAAGATCTTTTAGAATGTCTGCATCGACGTACTGTATGCACTGCGAACAAAATACGCAATAAACTTTAAGATAATTGAGATATACGTACACACGGAGACAGACGGACAGATGTACATATACATATGGAAAATAATTATTATCAAAGACACTTTACCTTCGATATTGTGTCTATTGCATTATGATTCTTGGCAACAGACGTTCTAAGAGAATTAATAGCATCTTGAGTTTCTGATTTTGCACTGTACACATTACTTAAATATGACAATTTTGGATTTTCAGTTTCTCCTACTGCTCTTAAAAGAGCAGGTATTAAATTCACTAGAGCAGGTTTAATTAAATTACCAGCTATCGATACGAGTTGAGATATCGTCTGCAACGAAACTTCTCTCACAGTGCTTACGTTATGAAGGATACCTACATCGAGTAGTATCGGCATTATCGCATGCAGAACATCTTCACCTGCTTTACCGTTCGACAAATCACAATATCGGATACATATCTACATCAACGAATAATATAACTATGATATTTGATAAACGATTACGTTTGGTAAAATAATTTAACGGTAATTAAGTTTAAACTTACTCTGCTTAATACTTTAGTTGTATTTACAGCTGCTAAACGTGTTCCTTCATGAATATCATCCATTACTAAAAACAGTTTTTTCCATAGTTCAGATGCATGTTCAGCTAAATTTATTTTAAGATTAGATTTTAAAAGGTCAGAAAGAGCATTACAGTAACTGAAACGTACTCGCCACTCATTGTTTGTTAAATTATCAGTTATATGTTTTAGAACCTTATCATGATACTTTTCCATCTGCAATATTGTACGTATACAACATATTATAATATTTCTTTAAAAAGTAGACCTATCGTTAACGTAAACGTAAAAAACAATACAGTAATATTACTTACTGCTCCGTGAGTAGAAGGAACAATTTCACGCCAGATATTATTCATATTTTGTTGAATTTTAGGATTTGGATCGTATAAATATCTATATAATCTTGGTATAATTCTTGGAAAATGTTTTTTAAATTCAGTACTTGCAGAAATGTTAGTTACAAAATCGAAGATCGAGTTTTTCTTAGGTAGGCAAGTTATATTACGATTAGCCAAGTACATGAAATAATATACCAATTTTGGGCTTTCTAATTCAAGAGCGAGAGAACAAATTTCTCTGTACGTTAATATGTTTCCGCTGAAAATATATCGTACATATAAATAAATACATGTATATTGTTAATATTTCACGCGTGTAAGTATACCTAATGGTACTTCTTATAATTAATAGTGATCATTAATCATTATTTTGTTTTACCTGGTAGCGCCTCTTCCTAATTTACCTTCGTCGAGTAACTGACTGTCGCTCGTAGCTTGTAACACAGTCTTACGACCTTGTACAAATTTATCTAATATATCGGATACCAAACTATCTTGTTCTTGTTCTGTACTATTAACAAATATTAGAATAAGTCCCTTTATTGCTAAGTCTTGTATTAGATCTATTCATAAAAGTGATAAATATAAAAAATTAGTACGAATGATTTCATTGAAAAAAAGGAAGAAAAAAAGAATGTAGCGCAAGGTAATATAATGTTTGACTTACCGCTATCGTCAGAGAGATAATCGGTAAATGCATAATGAAATTTGGAGAATTTTTCCTTAACGTATTCTCGTTGAAGATTGTATTTTAACAATGACAATAACCAGATACTAACTGCCTGTACGAGAAAAGATCGTGTTTGATTTACATAAATAAGAAGTGAAAATATAACTAAAAAAGAAATATGATATGCAAATTAAAGTAAATCTTCACTTGTCTGGAATTAGGATGTGGATCTTCGTATATTTCAAATAATCCATCTAATACACGTATCAAATTTTTATCGTTTTCTTCAGTGTATGGAATGTTATGTCGATCGGGAAGAATTTTCCAAGAGTTTCTACTTTCTGGTGACGCTGGACCCTGTACACAGTAAACTAATGCCTCTCCCATAGATATATGAATGTCTATATCTTTTGTCTATAAATAAAAGTATGACATTACCACTACTTAACTAGTAAACAATACGATTGACCAAAAAAAAAGGTATATACCTCTTTTGCTGTTGCAATTATTTTATCTATTATTTGTATCACATATGGAAAATTTTCTCCGATGCACAAGTAGCCCAAAGAACGCACGGCGGCACTTTTTATCTAGAAATAGATTATATTTTTATTTGTTCATTTAGATAAAATTAAGCAAGCAAACCTTAGTATCCATTTTAGCGTTAGCTACGATAGAAAATAGGGTATCCATAACTGAAGTTTTGCTAAATTCTTTTCCACCTTCCGCCGGTAATGGTAAAGCAAACCTTTTTCCTAAACGACCGATACCTTCAACCGCAGCATCTACTAATAAAACGTTATTCCCCCGGAGAAAACCACCTATAGTTTTTAAATTAGTGTTATTTATTCGAACAATATTAATTTTTAAGTATGAATTAAAAACATATACGTACATATAATATTAACAGTATTGATATATGTCTTCCACTTGATCAAATCACTTTTGCTTTCTTTTTCCCAAAGTAACATTCTGCTTTCTATCATGTAAGATAGAGCCAACAAAGCGCCATGTTGCGATCCGACGTTCTTATTTTTTGTCATATTCATTATTTCTGACACTCGTTTCTCAAAATCAGTCATTGGAAGGTTTGCGCATATGACAGCTAATATTTTTGCGGCCAACAGTTTCACCTCAATCTTTGTAGAAATAAGTAACGTATTTAACCATGGTAATTCCTTTTCATAAGCTTTGACTATGCGTTGCGATGTGGACCCAAGTACTTCGAGTAACGCAGTGAGCGGAGTGGGATCTATACGATATTGAACAAATCACATATCGATTCGAATACTTCTAAACGTGACAATGAAATAGTGCTGAACGATTCATCGAATTAAATCGTTTCCAATAGTATGAAACGTTAGTTTTAGTATCGTATTAACACGAAGAAACTAATTAAAAATGTTATTAGAAAGTTTTCCGTGCAATTCATTATTACTAGTCGATGGGAATTGAATATCCAACATTATGTAATTATATTCTCGGTATCGTTGGTATATTACCTGCAGAAACACGTCCGAAGGATAAAATCATGTCCAGATAATAATTTAATGCCTGTGGATGTTTATCGTATAGATTTTCTAAATAACGGCCAATTAGTGGAGTATATTCGCAGGGATGATCTAGCAGTTCATTTGACATAGAAATATCAGCACTTTTTGCAAGACAAATCCGTAGGTATGTAATAATCTATAAAAATATTTTAAATTGATTAGAACAATGGTTTAACGTTCTACCATTAAAATTAGCGTATATTACCTGTGAAAAGGTAGAGACACTAAATGGAAGTGCTTTACTTCCTGCTTGGGCTGTATTAACGTTAAAATTAGGCATTCTTGTTTGTATCTTTGAATGGATATAAGTTATGAGTTCAGAGAAATGCGGTAGATACGACTGCTCATTTTCAGATGTAGTCACTTTATTAGTTATTATACAACCGTACAGAGCACCTAAAGCCATTGTACTTATTTCCTGTTTGTCATCGCCGCAAGATAACAATAAAAGATACCTCGATGGTATATCATCGGAAGGAAACGCGTTAGCAGCATAGTGTGTAGCGACAAATCTGAATTATAAGAATGAAAATTTTTTGTACGAGATATATTTTGACCGTTTCAAATATTTTTATAAATATACAAATTAATAAAAAAAAAAGAACCATGCACAAGGTAAGACATTTATCACCGCATATTCGAATATTTAAAAACGTATGATACTTCTAATTATCTATCCATCTATCTGTTTATTCTATTCTTTGAGTATTTATATATTATTTGAAGCTAAATAATATCTCTTCGATAAATCGATAATATTTAACGATTCAAATTTTGTTATTCTTCATATGTATATCTTTATATTCATACCTTACGGTAGATTCTGGTGATTCTATATGAGTCGACAATAAAGCATTCATTAATGTTATCTTACTTTTATCTTCTTTCTTAAATATGAATGCAGATGTCATACGCATTAACGAATCTCGTATAGCTCCTCGTAAGTCGCCATTAGCCTTAGAAATTAAGAAAACATTAACACGAAAAACATGAAAAAATATTAAATATATTTTATAATTTCGAATGCTTACGGTTGCTAAAGAATTAAAGAAAGTATGCAAGAAGCTCATATCTGCATTTGCTAAAGAAGGAATTCTTTGAATTAACTGTCCAATAATTGTGTATGCCATAGGTTTATGAATGTCATCGCCTTCGGCAATTAATTTTGTAATACCATTTAAAATTACACCACCTAAAGAAACCAAAGGAGTAAGACCGCCCCTTAAAAAGAATTAGATCGATATATATAAAGTAGGACTGGATCGTACGAATGTGAAGCGAATAGAAATTATTATCGTATATACATTCGACGATATGCAATATCATAATTGATACATACTTTATAAAAAAATTTAATGATCATAACTACTTACTGTTGAACAAGATTCGATGTAAATTGCAACACCAACATTTTCAATTTCGGATTTGTATTCGTTCCGTAAAGAGAGTCGAATATAACCTATGTATTAATGGACATAACATTTATAAGAAAATAATAAGATAAATTGAAATTTTTTAAATTTAACTATTGTCTTATACTTGAATGCTTGTAGGTATTATAATCCCGTTATTGGTGAAACGGCAAAGGTATTGCAACAATTTCAATCGAATTCGGGTATTAGCAGGTGATCTTTTCATTTCTGGTTTAATTTTTTTTAAAGTGGCTATTGCATCGCTACCTAAAAATACCGAATAAAGCGGCGAAGCCAACTGTTTTGACGACCAGTCTAAAGTACTGAAATAAATAAAATATTATGTACTCGATAAGAATATATAATATATACAATACATTAAATCTACCGGAAAGTTCTGTCCGTTTTTTAATGAAACGAAACTAATACATTTTCGATGCATAAATTAACGTTTACCGGACGAATTTTAAAAAATATTTGATTAAGCCATTGTCTTCGGTCGTTGATTTTTGAAGAACGACATAAGCAGGTGGTATATTACAAGATCGTATTGCTTTCGAGATTTATCACATTGCAAAAAATAAATTTGTTCTATCTTTGCTTTTCGTATATTATTTTTCACGCTTCAGAAATAACAGCGACATGATTTTACGTACCTGACAATTTTTTTTAATTCCATATCTGCCATATTAGCAACAATAAATCGAGTATCCGCAGCTGCTACTACTAAATGTACAAAAATCTCTGTATTAGGAAAAAATCCACCGCAAATAAATTTTACGATGCCCAATTTGGTTTGTTCGAGCTGTTCTGCCGTTGGTGAGTTTTCTCCCGTAATTCTTTTAAACGCGTAGGCACTCAATCCTAGTGGCACAAGAGATGTCGACTGATCGCTGCTTTGACCGGATCGTGGATTTTCAGTTTGTCCCACGAACCTAGTATACGTTACGTTTCTATATAATAAATGTAATAAAAATTATAATACATTTGTAAAAAAGATACTTACCCGTACGGTAATAATAGTACATCGAGCATGAAATTAAGTAGACTTTTTATTACGTGTGGTTTGTCCTGTAAGCCCAACAAATATGTTCGTTCTTCGGGCTTTTGAGGAATATTAATATGTCCCAAAACTGGCATAATCATTAATAGTAAGCTAAAACATACCAGTATTAAGATATTTTGCATCTCTCCCTTTATCTTTTTTATTGTATAAATAAAAATTGTCGAACCTGTCTTGATGAGATAATGGTTTTCCATCTATAGCGCTCAATATATTTGGTACTAAAATAGCTTGTTTGCTTATTTCCATTCGCGGATAACCCATTTTTAAGTATATGATTGTAAAATTCTACGATGAAATAAAAACTTGTTGTCGTTAATAATAATTTTAATTATAAATTACTACGCATAATATACACGCATACATATATATTTGCATTCACGCGCGTACGCACGTGTATATATAAGTAATCTTTACGTACAATTAAAAATGAACTGGCTGTTGGATCTTGATATTGTAATAATAATGCTTCTATCGGCAGCTGTACTTTAGGTCTACATTTTATTCTTCTATTTACATGGCTAAGTAGTTCCATGACTTTTTTCCTCACACCATCCTGCGTACTCGATAATTTGAGCAAAACAGGCGGTAAGAATTTATACACGAATGCTTGGAGTTGTTCATCGTCTTCGGTAGATCCCAAACGAAGGAAAACTCGTTCGAGCAAAACTTCAACGAAAACAAAAAAGTATATCGGTGATATAAAGCAACCTACGGTCATACGAAGAAGAACGATGATGTATGACTTCGTTATACCGAAAATAGTCAAATACTGTTGACTCGTGTAGACAAATAAAGAAATAACAACATTATTAATACTATTAAACTTCTTTATTTCGTCGCAAGTTTAAATAATACGCATAGATTATCAAAAATATAACATTGATCGTTATTTTATTTAGGTAGAATTATAACCAAACTTATCATAAAGTATGGATAAAAAGAAAAATTAATAAATACGTAAAAGTAGTGCTAGATTACAAATTCGTTGAAAGAAATCGTCACAAAAGTGTTGGAATTTCCATGAATGTTTTTGCAAAGTAGCATGACAATTGAAATTTCTATTAATGCGATGAAACATTGATAAAATGCCTATTCTAACGAAAAAAATAATAATCTATTCGGATAATTTAATATAAATTAATCGAATCATTCTCCGAACATACGAGATTCACATCTTGTAACGATGATAAATTATTTTCTTTTTTAGAACTACTCACCTAACTCGTCAACGGCTGCTGCCATTTTGAAACAGTATGTAGTTGAGTATTGGAAAATATCAAATGACACTTTAACGAAAAATATTGAAATCAGCGACTATTTTCTTGTTTAATATTCAACATTTAGATAATTATGTATAGATTCGTTCGTTCCGTTATATATTTCGTAATATTTCGTAGTTTCATAATATTTCGTAAAGTTTTGCAGGTGTGTTTGAATATAAGAAGTAAATATATGATAT
>JAITYT010000570.1:963966-980262 GCA_025433975.1 Liostenogaster flavolineata | reverse complement strand
GGGGGGGGGGGGGGGGACGGCGGGCGCCTCATTAAGGAAAAGAAACGCGCTCTCCGCAATGCCAGAATTTAATCTTGCGCTTTACTGCCCGGCATAATTAAGAAGGTTGCATCGGTCGGTGGCTCGTTCGCGTTCGCACGCGGCCACTTCGATTAATTCCATTACGGATGCTTGTATTTTTTTTTATCGATGCGACAGGGAAGCACGATAGAAACGTCGTTAACGGAGGATAACTGCAAGGACGAATATTATATTTCGTCGCGCTGAGAATATCGTACGAGACTAGATTTTAGACCCTAGATTTTAACCCTCTCGCAGACCGCGCGCAAGCACTTGTAACTTTTAAGTAAATATTAATAATAACCGTGGTTTATGATGTACACCTTCGCTTATTTAATATGCTCCATTTTTTGAGAATATCTCGAAAATGAAAGACGAAAGCGAAACGAAAATCCGACGTGTCGTACGCGCCAACTTAATAACGTCTTCGTTCGAAATTAGTCTTAGCGAAAAGTGCAAGGTAAAAAGGAGGAAAAAACGAGACGAAAGAACTTTCCAAAGAGAACGTTCCATTCGGAAAATCGCTTCTACTTTGCGTCTTGCTTTTCGAGGTAGGTTCGGCAACGTTTCGCGAAGACGCGAAAATCGCGTACGGCGAAATTGGAAGTAGCGACGATACCTATTGGAATGGAGCGCGAGGGTCGCGAATTAAGGGGAGGGAGGACTTTGGCTAAAGAATTGGCGGTCTCCGTACGCACGATTACTAGCTTTTTATCGTAGCTCGAAATTATTCTCTAATTCACCTAGGCCGAGGGCAGGCAACGAAACATTACATCCGTACGCCGTGTTTCCTTTGTCGATTCCTTCTAACAGAAAGCAGCCGCTTTTTCCGTGACGCCACGGAGGCAAGACGTACGCTTCGTGCAGAAAGGAGTCAGTGCTCCTGGAAGCGTCGGAGCGCAGGTGGCCCTTTTCCGTGTCCACCTGTATATCGCGTTCAGCCTCCTGCCGGTGTGCGCGCACGCACACGAGGGAGAAAGGCGCGTCTTCCTGGTCCTGCTGCAGCGGAAGAATAATCCGCGGTATCGATCTGATTTTACTCGCAACGCGGCGTGAATCGTTACTTTGACTCTTCACGGAGCACGGTGGTATCAAAAGTGTCCCATCGTGCCTCGAAGAGTCGATAAGTAAAGTCTTTCGTAGATTTGGCCGACGAGGGTTGATGTAAATAAAGCAATTTTGTTTAATCGAAAAAGAAACAAAATGTCCGTGCAACATGGATCCATCTTATTTTCTAAAATCCCGTGGCCCAAAGAGTTAACAGCGATCGACGGACGACCCGATTCTAGGTCGAGCGACCATCAGGGCGTCGATCAATGATAAAAAATGTCGCCGCTGCTCGCCTTCTTATTCCGTGTCTCGGTTTATCGCTGCCGTCGTTATGCTTTCCCTATAAAACGGGATATCGTCGTGAAATTGGAGATAAACATCGTCGATCGATGCGCCATCGATCCTACGTGCGACGCGTTTAATTGGAGCACGACGACAACGCGGTTCGTCGACGCGATCACCCAGCACGACGAGGAGGACATCGACGCGCGTCGTTCGAGACTCCGTTATGCTCCGACTCCGCGAACAATTTCGCTAAGAGTAATTTCTTATTACTCTTAAGAAAGCAAGACTTGGCTGGCTTTCGGATCTTCGACTCGATGGGTGCCAAATGGCACGATCCAAATGCCAAACGTACGTGAAAATTGGGTGGGCGACCTGCTCTGCCGAGTCTAATGGAGTTCGTCTCCGTAATACAGTCTTTCACGTCAGGAATGTTTGCTTAATCGAAGGCGAGGAGTCAGAGAGGATGGTGGAAGTTGCTAAAACGAACGAGACGTTAATCTTCGATGGCGGATGTAAAGAAGATCTCCGCTGTAACGCGTGTTGCCTCCGAGCGCTACGACGTTTTACACGAGAAGTGGTACGCAAGAAACGTCAAATTTAAAATTACAAACACGAATGAAAAAACGAGAAAATGAAGGACGATATTTCAATCGGATGTTACGAGTTTAATCGTTCATCGATGGAAGAAGGATCGACTCTCCAGCGTGGTTGGAAAGGAAGTCTCGCTGGCTGGAACGTTTTACCGTCTCGACTCGATCGATCACGCGTTCGAGTTTCTGGTACAGCTGGATCAAATATCGGTGAAACGATCGGTCTTGCTCTTCCTGTTAGGGTCGAGTGCTTGCTCGGGCCAACGGTGAAAGTAAAGATCGCACTTTTGTAGATAGTCGCGAGATATTGTCCCTCTAGAAATTAATAAGCGCATCGCGCGCATTAATCATAAGATACGAGACGACACCTCGTATCGCCTGGCAAATCGTTCTCGGCAGCGATATCACCTCCGGGATACGAGAGTACGAGCGTCTACACGACTGGACCGAAAATTAATAAAAGAGAGTGTCGCTTTTTATCTGCGTTTTATCGTTCGTAGGTTCCTCTGACTAACTAGCGGGAAAGAAGTTGCGTCACGCGTATCGCACGACGGTACGGAGGAGTCGAATGGATGGTAAGCGAAAAAGACGCTTAACTCGTTGAACGATTACTCGAAGTTGATCGTCGTTGCGACCATGATGCGTCACGAGCGTGATATTCGAAATATACAAAATGACGGAGGGAGGGGCAGGCAGGTAACGCGCTGACGCCTTGATGCGCGTTTAATGGCGAAACTCGAGGGAGGACTCCTCCGTCCCGAGGGAGAAATTTTCGTAGGGACGGTGAGTTAGATATCACCGGTAGGCCTACTCGAAGGTCGCTTTAAGCGACGTCACGCAACGAGATTAGGATTGGATCGTAAATAACGACGCGACGAAAGATTCGCGTCTGTGTCGTTTCAAAACTGTATCGTTTTGGTCGATATCCTGCCGGGGAAACGACGAGTGCGGAGAGGCGCTCGAATAGGCCGATAAATATTCCAAACATAATTTTTCTTCTTTCCTCTTGCGAGTGCTGTACTTATAAAGTTGACCTATATACCTTTGTAACCTATAAAGTTTCGAAAGTTGTCGTCTGGCCAAAAAAGATCGGCGTTATTAACGGGCATACCTGACGATCGCTGAGAACGATTATTCGAATTGTCAACTACACGGAAATCGCTCTGGTTACCAAGCGAACTAAATCGTCGGTGGCACGCGCCAGCGCGAGCGCGTTAAACTCGCTCACGCGTTTTTACGGGTACTCCATCTCCGCGGGAAGATTTAAAACGAATTCCGGCGCGTGATCCACGACATCCAGGAAAAAAGCGACGCCGAGAAAAACATGGCGAAAGGAACGCTACGAAGGAAAGACTCGATCACAGGGACGATCGTTACGATCCTTTCCATTCTTTCCATCGGACGTTTTTACGAACTCCTCGAGGGACTGTAGTAAGAGGATTTAACACTAAACGTACCCTTTTTAAAATTTACTTTAATCGTTTATAACGCTTATAAAAGCGGAGCTGTACGCTTGACTATTTTATTCCCGAACAACCTAACATTTTCTTCGATAAATTGACAATTTTTTGTCGAAGAATCAAGGTCTGTTTCGCGAGGGATCGTTCCACTGCTTACGATATGATTAGGTATAGGAAAATGTCGGTACGTTTAGCGTTAAGCCACGTACGAGGCTGGCGCGCGACCAGCCTCGTAAATCCCTGAGAAAGACAACCGCTTAGACGGCGTCTCGCTTCCGCGCACCTTCCGACTGTTGCGAAAGGTTGCCTCGATTTCGTCGTTGCGGCTGGTAACGGCGCGAGGAGGAGGAGGAGGAGGACGACGAGCTCTCTGCTATCTTCACCTGCACGACATATGGCGGTGGCGAGGTGCCTACGTACGCGACAGGGATGGTACGTGCCTACAAGGATGACCGAGCGCGGTTACGCGCACGCGCTCGCCTTTCGTCGAGGAGGAAGCGCGGGAGAGGAGGGGGAGGGAAGCTCCGAGGTGAATTCGTTGCGCATCCACGCGACCTACCGCTTTCGAAGGGCTAAGGCCATTTTGCCGTCTACTTCCGGTACTTGACCCTATGGGCGAGGGGGTCACGCACCGTTGGTCCACTCGGCTTTTTCTCTCTTCTCTCTCTCTCTCTCTCTCTCTCTAGCTTTCTCCGTCTCTCGGTCAGTACGCGAGCATTTAGCGCCCTTTTTATTTACGTGGGTACTTGGTAGTAAGTACACGCGCGTGCACCTTCTTTCCCTCCTTTCGTTTCTTCGTTTTTACCGGCGCTCGTTAAAGCTAAAATCCCGGGGGATGATTCACCCCTTCGGTAAGGGCGAATCGGTGAAGATTCACCGGTGCGTTCGTTTTTTTTGTCGGGCACTGCCGGCACGGTACTGATGACCGGCTAACACGACGCGTTAACCTTTCCTAGTTCGAGGGTGGAACTATCTATTGGCCTGTCTTTTAGAGAATTTGAACGTTGGTCGACTTAAGGATAGTCGCTTCGATTTTTCGAGATTCGTTTTTACGTCGGACATTGCCGATCTTGATCGATCGGCTAAGGCGGGGATCGGTAAGCTCTTTTAGAGAATTCAAACGTTGCTGCTTCGTGTTTCATTCGTGCTTCGCGTATACATCGGAGTCGTGTCGATTTTTCACGATCGATTCCGTTGACAACGATTTCGTTCGTCACGGTGGTTCCTCGTAAATATTCTCCACGTGGTCTTTATTTTCTCTTTTATTCCTACCGCGCTGCTCGTCCTCTCCTTTTCTGGAGGAAGGAAAGGACGAGCGCTTCTCTCCGTTCCTCTTGCTTTCCACGCGTTTCTCCTCGGTGAAAACACGAACAATCGCGGACTCGCGCGAGGCGGTTATTAAAAACCCCCTTCTTCGCGCGAGGAAAAAAAAGGACGCGATGTCGTCGTCGCCGAGAAACACGGAGAAACGCGTGAGCGCGCATAAAAAATTACGCGAGACACCGACGACGAAAGAAAAGATCGACGGCGCCCATAAAATCGCAAAAACGTCATCGACGACGACGACGACGACGACGACGACGAAGAAGAAAATGATCTCGATAAAATAACGAATAAAAATACGGAATATCTTAACGAAAATAAGACAACGATGATGTCGACGATCGATAAAATAACTACGGATTAACTCTTAAGTGTGGTAAAATTACGAAATCTGGTCTAGTTTTTTTATGTTCGAAAACACTTCGGCGTGTAATGACAAATGTAAAAAAACGTGTTTCAGTCGTACCTCGGTAGTAATGGCCACAAAGACTTGGACACATATCTTTGGTAGACCAAACGGTTCGAACGTCTTACTCCGCTCGTGCGTGGCACGAGATAAGTTGTACGATACTGGACGCTCTGCCCGCGACCGTCACGGGATAAATCGACAAAGGGGTTAATTCGCAGCGATAGGTCCTTGATCTTGATAATACCTTGTCGATCCTCGAAGGAGACGAGACGAACTTTATAGGACTTAAAATCGATGGAAAACGCGATGTCGTCGTCGTTGCGGTAAAAGATAGAAAAACGCGTCGGCGCATGGAAAAAAATTAGCTCGAATCGACAAGGAAAGAAAAGGAACGACTTGCTTGTCGCGATCTCTCGGGGCCCTCATCCCTTGCTTCGGGGAACTGGACCCCGGAGGAGACACGACCGACATACATAACTTAAAATCGATGGACCGAGATGGCGGCACCTGCCTGACCGCCTGGCTGCCCCCGCGCGCTCGTGCCTCCTTTCCTTCCGTCGTCCATTTTAATTTGTCACCGCAGCTTCTTCCACGGGCGAACGTGCGAGAATGAAGACGAAAGGAATCCGCCTTGGTCCGACTTTCTCCGCGACTACTGCCGTTTTCGTCTTCTTGCTCTTCGTGCACCTTCGGATCCTCGCGAAGATGATCGTTAAATCGTGACCGGCATTTAATCCGTACGATTTATCATTTTCGTACCGTTATCGAAGAAGTATCGATTATCACGCTGGGCAAATTTGCAAAATAAACAGCCAGGCGACTTTGACCTAGGTGTTTCCTGATCCATCGATAGTGTCACGACGGAATTGAGCTTGTAACTTCTGTTTTTCAACATTTCTCTTTCGCTGTTGCTATTCCCGGTAAAGGCGAGAAACCGTGGAAAAGAAGCAGCGGCTCGTGCGCCGCCGGTTGCCACGGTAGCTTTATTCGCGTCTCGATAAAGAATGGTTCGCGCGTACCCCGGGGGGCTGCTGGTCGAGGATGAATCTTCCTTCGTTTCGTACCGTTACGATTAATCGGCCATATGACGTTTCCGACGAGCGGAAATTGGCGGCGATGGCGATGGCGATGGTGGTGGCGCGTATGGTGCCGCCGCTGGTGTCGACGATGGCGGTGGTCGAGGGGTTCGGTCGGAGAAGCGCTCGAGATGCTCCGACCAGACATTGGATCGCGGGAGGGTCGAAGTTAATTGCTAATCACCGGGGTACCTCGAGCACGGACCCTCCGCCGACGCCAGTTGGCTCTACGATTTTTCGAATCAGGAACGTCCTCGTTCACCGAGGCTGCTCGACTCCCGCGAGCATCAGCGCCGAAACTTTCTCCTAACCGAACGACCTTTCTTCCTTTCCTTCTCTTCTTCTGCGTGAAATTCGTTCGAATCGTCGTTTAACGAGTTTCTCTAGTTGCTTCGAAGTATTCGAACGCTAGAGAACGTTGCAGAACCTTGGAATCACGAAGTCGGCCATTCCTGGCCTTTGTTTTAGCGCATCTACTGCGCTACACTGTTTAATCCCGTTCGACCGGAATGGTTTTCGTAAAGTTCGCGGGCGCGCGTCATGTGGTACGCACAATTTCACACTTCGAGGGGACTCGATCGATTCTCTGGACTCTAATTCGAAAGAACTACAAAAATTAAACGTTTCCGGGTCGGTAAACCGTTGGCAATCGTACGTCGTCGCCAGTTGCGAACCGGTCGGTCGTTGATTCGCTCCTGGTCCTAGGGTAAGCTGAAAACTGGGATGATTCCAAGTACGTTAGCGAACGAAAGGCTAGAAATAATATCGATTGCCTCGCTGGTAGAAGAATTTTAAAACGAAGCGATCTAATTGGTACCTTCCTTGGAAAAAGATAAAAAATACGAACGGGGAGCGAAACGTTTGCTCGCGGCAAACGACGTACGAGCGTTCGCTTCTCGCGTGGAAAGCGCCACGGCAGCTTCCTAGCCAATGAGCCCGTGAGTAGTTTTACTTTTTCGAGTTCCCATACACGCGATCCATGACAAATATTCACGGGGCTATAAAAAAGGCAAAGGAACGGGGGTGGAACGAAGGCTAACGCGCGTAAGGTCAATACGTGTGACAGATGCGCCGTCATCGAGGGCGCGACGTGCTTCCGATGCTTTTAGCCTGCTTTCGCCGGGTACCTATCGCTCTCGTAGTCATCGTTTTTTTCCATCCTAGCATCGAATCGTCGAATCGAAGGAAGCGAAGTTGGCCGTTTTCAACAAAGTTTTCCAAGTGTATTCGCCTGTCTTCGACTTCGCCTTATCTTTGGTTACCTTACGCGTGACTTCGCTAATCGCCAGTTATCGTTTAGCGCAATGGATATTTCCTATTTCCGCAAGAAGACGTTTCAGCTTTAGACGCCTTCCATAGAATTATGTCGGACGGTTATCCTGCAATTTGCCATCGGCACGTATTATCGCAAAAATAAACGCGATGCATTCAACCTAGAATTACGCGAACTCGAATTGCGTGCTTTCGGCGTACGATAGTCGAAGATAGATAGATCGTTTTGCACGTAACGACTCCGACTCGACTCGATTTTTTCGCCAAAGCGACTTACGACGTAAAATATTCGTGTCGTTCCATGGCGCTTTTGCCAACCGATCGACCAGCGATCCGTGATTCGTTCACCTTCGTTACAACGCGACTAGCCAACCCAAAGGAGAACACCGACGCTCCCGTTCCTTGACTCGCCAGATCGAGTTCTCGGCTCTCGATCGTACCTTCGTCGATGATACCCCCGTGCGTACTCCGCACGCGAGCGACAGGCGGGCCATCGTTCAGGCCCCTCGCTCGCAACTGCCCTCGAAAAGCGGGCACGCGTCGCCGCCACGTGGCCCCCAATGACAAACAGAGACCAAGGAACGACGGTGAGAAGGCGAACACCGACCGCCGAATCCAGGTAGTCCGGGGACCTCGTCCTCGAGGATGAACTTTTTTTGCTCGTGTATCGCGCGTATAACGGTGTCATTACGTAGGCCTCTAATGCGTGCGTGCGTGCTGGCGATCGGTGACATCTTTGATGTCGACGTTCGACCGAATGCTTCGATAGCTAGATCGTAATTTCGTAGGATTAACGGAACGTTCGATTGGCTTTTCGTACTTTTCGAGGGTGGCCTACCGTCGATCTCCTGCTCTTTCCCCTCTCTCCCTTTTTCGTCCTCTCTACAGTCGATAGAGCGACTACAGAGACAAGTTCGAAGTCGTTCGACCTAAAGCCGAATTCTCGATTTTTAGATTTTTCTATTCAAAAACGTTACGATGACTCGTACGTTTATCGTCGAGCAAAGAAAATCGTTACGACGAAGAAAACGGAAGAACTTATGTTTTAAAGGAACCGTTGAAAAGAAAAACGACGTCGCCGCGCCCATGCCTCCAACCTGAGGTCCGTGCACTCCATATATCGACGCTCTACCGGAACGAAGTACAACGAATAGGCTGCCATTGTCAGCAGATTCGAGAGTCCTCGCGGAGGATGGCTTCGCGAGCGGGTGTCCGAATGCTCGGCGTAGGCCGAGAGTAGGAGCGCGAGGTGGGAGGCGCATATGGTGTGTCCTCGATGAGAAACGTTTCGGTGCAAAGAACGTCTTCGCTGTAGCGGCGATGCGAGCAACAGATGGTGCAGGGGGTTGGCGCGTAGCTCGTGCCAAGCACCGCTATCCTCCTTCGCCGCTATCCACCCTCTGGAAGCTTTTATCCGTTTACTACCGTTACTTTCTTTCCACTCTCTAAAGTAGTTGTCGTTTAGTTACATTCTTCTTTTGGTCAGTGTCCGTATTCCCTTTTCCGTCGCGCCCTTTCGAGTATCGTTCGAGTGCTTTCGTATCTTCTTGACGGCGGTGTGGTCGCCACCACCGTTTACTACCGTTACTTTCTTTCCCAGTCTCTAAACACGTTCTCTGGCCCGTGCCAAGAAAGAAATTGTACGGTAGAAAAGAGCGAGAGGATGGGAGAGGAACAATCGGACACGCGTGCCACGGGCAACACCCCATACTTATCTTGCGGTCGTGCGTGCGCAAGATTTGCAAGAGCAAAGTCCCCCTTCTCCTCCCTCTCTTTCTCTCTTGCCTTATACCCATTGGTAATTCGCGAAAGACTTCCGCATTGTCGTCGATCTACGAGCACCTGTCGTCATCGGAAGCCGCGATTTTCCTTTCGTGTTCTATCTTTCTCTTCGCGCGCGCGCGCGCGTGCCTACGTTTCGACGGAGGAGCCGGTACTCGTACTTCTTTGCGTACAAAGAATTTCGTTTTACCGGTCGTTGACCGTGGAAGCCGAATCCACCGTCCGTAATTTACTTCCGTACTTTGCAATTACTATAATGTACTCGCGCGAAACGTAACGAAGAGGACGATTCCTAATTTCGCTGTAGCGTGCCGCGAGGAACGATGCGAGTTACGAGGGTGTGGTGTCCGATTCTCCCCGCTGCCTCCAGCCCTGCCGATCTCTCAAATCGGTGATACGCGCAAGAAACTCGACGATGACGGCTTCCAAGAAGATCGCAGCGAGATTCGATGTTGTTTTCTTGCTCTATAAGAGGTAACGAGTTATGTTTTGAAGAAAAAGTAGCCAAGGAGACTTTGCTTCCGACTGCCCGATAAGAAAGTAAAGCAGACGAAAGCTTTGGCAACGCGATGCAGCGCTGACGGAAGTCGTAGCTACAAGGCAACATTGCTTTCCTAATGCGGGCGAAGCTCGTAATTCCGTCGGGCTGCGTCTCGATCGGGTTCGCACGGTCGCGATCTACCCAACGGTCGGGTTGCTCCCTCCCGCTCTCTTGGTATCGACGAAGAAAGGCTTGAGCAAAGAGGGATAAAGATGAATCCAGGACGAAAGGTGGAACCCGTGGTATAGCGGAAAGGGGAGGCGGAGGAGGAGGAGGAGGAGGAAAGTAGAAAGACGCGAAGGTACACCTGCGAAACCTCGCATGTAATTAAATAGATGGACGTTAGCGGTACGTTGGTATTTATAGTCGTTTCGTATTCGTGGTACACCGCGTGTGCCACATGCGTCTTTCGACCGTTCTACGCTAGAAGCGTTTCCGGTTTTCCTATTATCGGTACGTCGTTGTCGCCGTACTCGAGAGAAAAGCGAGAGTATCGCTTTGTCTTATCTCGTGACACGGATCCTCGACGGGGGCAACAGGACGAGCCGAAACTTCTTTTCTTCTTTCTCACGATCGAGTTCCGTCGGGATTACGATCGGGTTATTGGAAAAGACCTCGTCGATCGCCCCGGTGAAACGCGTTCGACTCGAGGAGACGTTTATCAGGGACCTAGAGGAGGGTGGTGATCGTCGTCCATCCTTCTCGCGAACGGCTGGTGCGCACGTGCGTACTCGTTGCGATCGATGAGAAAAGTTCGTTATCCGTTTCCCCCGGTCGGAGAGGCGGTTTCATCTCTCAGGTGGCATTCGACCCGCGTGTGGCAAGCTCTTCGCCAAGATATCGGCCGCGACGCGTTCGATTCCGTTAGCGCGTTGGCCCGCGTCGTTCGTTGCTCTCCCGTAGGGGCGATCTTCCAGAATACCCGCACACGTGTTCGAGGTAAGACGCTTTCCTCGTTCGCCACGCACCTGCGAGGATCTTGGTTCCTTCGTGGCGACGCGCTTCCGGCTTCGAATTTAATTAGAGTCGCGTAGAGAACGTAACGTTCCCTTCTTTCTGCCTGGAGCTGATCGCGAAGGAAGTTGGTCAGGCTCTAAATAACGACCTTGCGTGAAATCGAGAAAAGAAGACGAAGGCTAAGTTGGCGATTTATCGGATCGTCTTTTTTGCTAAAATCTTGCCTTACTGCCAAACTTCTACCTGAAATGCCAACGACGATGTCGAGCGCGTAAGAGCGGATCGACGTGGAATCTTGAAGACGGATCGAGAGACAGGAAAGACGAGAAGATGGTTAACGTATGCGCGGCTCGTTTGCTCGTGGGACGCGCGTTCTTGCGTATCTCATTAGCATGTTGGATGTCGTCTTCTCCCACGCGGGCGGCGCGACGGTGCATTGTGAGCGTTAAAAGCTTGAAAAACGTCAACAGGTGTTCCTCGATCGACTTGGCCGCGAGAGGGCTTGAGTAATCGAGGTTGGCACACAATTACGCCCGGCTACCACCGCTGCTTTTATTTTTCTTTGGCCGAGGTGCACCGTGCATCGCGATAAGCCGCGACGTACGACTTCGAAGGTGGTTTCTTCGATTACGCGACTACCTCCAAGCCGGCGGATCCGACCTCTTCCTCTCCTCTCGGTATCTCCAGTTTCGAAAGGGATACATTTTTTTTTCCACCTCGCCCGATGTTCCGATCGCCCGATGACTCGATCATCGGTCGTTAGAGATCTTACGCGCGTCACGGGGACTCGCAGGAATTTCTCGTAAAGAGATATCGTTTGTCGGAGGATCGCCAATCGGGATGGCGAGATGGAAACACCGATCGAACTCTTACCGAGGATCGACGGTCCGTGGAATCGAAGGTATCGGATGACGTTTGCTGGAATCCGACAAGATGCTTCTACGCGGATGAAAGAGCTCGCGGTTCGATGGGTAGTAAAACTTGAACTCTGGTTATGACGTTTCGTTAGGCTTCGTAGACGACAAGTGTTTTCGTAGGCTCTTATTCGTCGTTTAGGCGCGTTGGTTGTTCGATCGAAGGAGAGTCTAGAACCGAATTGGTCGAGGGCAATTCGATTCCTTTCTTGGGAGCGCGTGGTAAGAGGCGGAAGGAAGAAGGGGACGAGAAGGATGGCGAACGACGATCGGAGAAGGAGAATCGGGGCGACCTCGTTTGAAAATCCAGGGTGTCCGCGTTCGAACGATGCAAATCATTTTATCTCGCGCTGCCATCGCCCACCGTGCGTTCCGATATCCTTCCGGCGGTTCCTCGACGCGCCGTGACCATATCCACGGGCGTAATAATTATTGCCTCGAGCGTGGGACACTTTCTCACCCGAATCGAAGGACCGGACCCACGGCTTACCCGTTTGCTAGGAGTCACTACGTCCTAATAACTAGGTAAAAGGGTTAAATCCTGACGAAGGACCGATAAAATCGACCGTCGAAGTCGTTAAATTTCAGCTCGTTCTATTAGCAAGCTAGAGAAATCGGTGGCGTAGAAATATACGTGGATCATCGGCGGCTAGCCGTTAAAACTCTACTAGGAGCTTTCCCAGTCGCGTTACTGCCGCGATTGTCATTGTCGGCCTTCCAGACGCTCTACAGGAGCGCCATCGTTCAGGCAGATGCAGACGACGTATTTCGAGCCGTTTGCGTAACGAGGAACAATGGCACAGCCGCGACTACGTTGTCTGGTGCACGAAGCGTTGAAAACTATCGCCAGCTTGCGCGTAATCGTTTCCAGGCTTTCATGCGATCTTAATACAACACAGTTTCATCGAAGGATGAAACGTCGGATGTGCTACGATCGTTATAAAGAAATACCGAACGTATTGAAAATCGGGACATTGGCGGGTAACGGGCTAAAATCTAAGCCCAAAAAGGTATGGAAAAGAAGTTTCGACGAAGGCGGCGAGCGATGGACGAATGGCAATGGGACGTACGCGGGTAACCGGTGAGTGGAGGACGGCGACGGCCGCCTTCGTTTTCTTCTCCCTATAAAGATATCTTCGCCGACTGGAGCTCGGCGAGTTCTAAGAAGAATGGAAGATTTAATCGCGCGGTGGTCGCGTCAAAGACGCGGCCGTCCTCGGAAAGTATGCCCAAAAGCGTCCGGCTACCCGTCCGGCTACCCGTCCGAAGGAGAGTCGATTATGGAGAGGATCGCGATCCCTTTGGACCGGGCCAGTCGATCGCGTTTTCGTCGCGCATTCCGGGCAGGACGATCGATCGAGGCCCCCGCCGCCGTTCGCCCGATTCTCCAGCGCAGCTGTGCGCCATTTACGGTACCTCGGACGCAGCACGCGCGCTCGCGATATCGATGGAGCACCAGTTGTCAACCCCGGAGAGATCCGCGCCTTTGGTCGTCCATCTTGGCTTGGGTTTCGAGCGCGTACCTTCCTTCCGTCCGCCGCGAGAACGTTGCTCTTGCGTCGTGATTATGCAAACGTTCTTCCCAGTGGCGATCGATGAAGAGAAACCGCGATGTACGCTAAAGGTTGCGTGGTATAAGAGAAGTTTCGAGCGAGAGCGTTTTGCTTAGGTCGGATCCCAGTCCACTTCGTTTACGCGAATCGCGCAAAAATTCATACGTTTGAAAGAAGTTCGTAAAGAATCGGCCAGCGAACTCGAGGCGTACTCGTAAATTTAAATTACTACCTCGGTAACTGCGATTTTAAAAGGAATAAACTCAATTTCATTTCAATGTTCCGCACGGCGGTACTTTAAAACACAGTTACGATCGTAAGTTTCTCTTAAAGCGGTAAAAAGTAAACGAGTCCGTCTCGATCGGATCGGGAGATCCGGTGAGTTGTTTCCGTGGCCATTAAAATTCAGTAAAAGCGGCCATCGGGGAAATCGAAATACCGATATAAATCAAAGCGCGACATCTTCATCGCTCCGTAATTAACGCATCGAATTCTCTCGAACGCTAACGACGGATCCACAAATTTTTCAGTACGATCGACGCTTCATCGACGAAATCTAGAGAAAGGTCTTCTTCTTTCCATCGTCCATCGAAGCGATCTCATAAAAATCCCTCAACTCTTGGCGAATCGACCGATATCCAGTGCGTCACACCGACCGATAAAAGAATTCACCTAGCCCGGATCAGTGGGGTTAACGAATCGGCGCTGACGACGTCGCCTTCATCCAGCTCGGCTTAATCCAGATCGACGATCGTTACTTTTACGAGGCGAGTCGTTCGCTTCCGCGAGGACAGCGGAGACAGCCTCTTAATTAGATGCGCCAGCGAGGCAAATAATTTTCCCGGAGATATTGCGTCGACAGCGGTGGTACAGCGCTTTTAATTAATAAGGAGAGGCGAGTTCTCTCGCGACAGCTGCTCTTGCCCGCTTTTGCCGTTGCTCGCGTCCGCGGATGGGCTCCTATAAGTCTCAAGTTCGTCCTTGCCTCTCCTCTCGGCTTCCTCTTTCCTTCTTCCTCGCGATGCCGCCGCTCACTCGGGAGCTTATCGGCAGGCGGCGCTGCGCGCGTCCCCCACCGCTGTCCCCTCGGCCAACGGCGAGCGCCCGGCTGGTGCGCGTGTCGCGCACGCGCCGATTCTCCTACCTTCCGGCCTGATTTTCTCTTTCGAGTCGCCTCCGAGTTGGCTGGTTGACCGACGACGCGGGGTAAGTGCCTCTAAGAGGATAGCCAGAAATGAGAAAAAAGAACGGAGGGAGAGAGAGGCTGTTACCTGGCCATTTTAACATAACGTTCATTTAACCTGGATTCCACGCAAAGATACAAAGGAGGAAGGCAGAGTCGCGTCACGGGGAAGTTTTACGGTGAAAGTACGACGCGCGCGCGTGCGGAGTTTCGAAAAAGGAGGGAAGATGGAGTGGATTCGAAATTGAGATAACGTGGATACTTGGTCACGGGACGATCGACTGGATCGTCTCGTACGCGGTTAACGTCGTTACGCACGGTCGAACGCTTTTTCACGCCTGTCGCGAAAATCATCGATCATCGTTGACTCGTACGCGAATCGACGTAATGAATTGACACTGGCGCACCGGCCTCCAGCGATATCGTAAACGATACTTTAACGAGTTCCCTTATACGGAGCGGACGGATAGCCGTTGCTGGATCCGTACCCACCACCCCACCAGCCGAGATTTAATGACTCGGCAACGACTGACGCAAAAAAATCTTATTGCCGCGTTAAATGCGAGCGAGGCGCGGTGACTCGGCGATGGAAGTCGTTGGACGGTCCGCCGGAGCGAAGATCGGACGATACTTCAGGGGTCGATGAACAACGAAATAAGAAAACGACGCGCGATCGTCTTCGTTCGATTCGTGTTAAATAGTCCGAAAATTATATAAAAATCTATCCGAATATTACTTATCATCGTGTACGTGGGTGTACTTCGACCGCTCTTACCTAACGATAAACGCAAGGCAAGAGGAAATAGGCGTGGAGCCGATTCCACGCGAATTTTTTCTCCTCTTTTTCGAGACTTTCATCCGTGTTCCAATCGAATTTTCGATTATCCCCGAGGAAGGCATCGCTTTCGCTCGTAAAGTAAAGCGCCCTCCCGCGCCTCCTCTTCACACATTCTTAAATAACTTTGCAGGCGATAGAACGATTTACGTCTTTAATCGCAAGCCCGAGTCGACGTCGGGTGGACGACGTTCGCGTCTACGTTCTCCAGGTTCGAATCGGAGTTCACGCCCCTCGCTTCCGCGTACGGAAATTTTGATGGAGGACCAGCTGCGTTTTCAGCCAGTCCATCGTGAAAGTATCGACGTTTTTCCGGGCAACGCGACGAGAGAGAAATCGAAGGACGCCATCGATGTGATTTATATCACGGCTCGGCCGAACGTTCACGACATAATTAATCCGAATCGCGTGTCGGATCGATGTCCGTAGAAAGAACGTTCTCGTATCCTCTTCGTATGGCCTTTTTCTCGACGCTAAACAAGCGGCGACAGTCTCACCGATATCTTCGTCGCTTTCGTCGCATTCGTTTCCGACAAAGTGAAATCACTCGATAATAAATCGCGCACGTCGACCACCGCGTTCTCGCGGTATCTCCGATAAATCTCCATCAGGAGTTTACGAAGAACTTCCTCGCGCTTTCTTGCGCAGTTCCCGCGGAGTCCCATCATTTCCTCGGTCTTCCAAGTTAGATCGGTTAGAATCGAAGTTCGTATCTTCTTACGACGTTCATCGCTGCTTCGATA
This sequence comes from Liostenogaster flavolineata, assembly GCA_025433975.1. Taxonomy (NCBI): domain Eukaryota; kingdom Metazoa; phylum Arthropoda; class Insecta; order Hymenoptera; family Vespidae; genus Liostenogaster; species Liostenogaster flavolineata. The sequence goes on along the minus strand of JAITYT010000570.1, from coordinate 964,229 downwards.
ACAGTAGTTTTTCTTTCGAACGATTTCTGGCGGTGTCGAGCAAAATGCAAGATATATAACTGGTCGAAGTTCGTCCATTGTGTAAAAAATTGTAAGCGTAAGCAGAGCGGATAGGACTCGGTCAGCGCCAGAACGAGAGAGTTACTGGAAGACCATTCTCGTTTCCCGTATCAGCACTTCCAACGAAAACCGAAATTACTTTCTTGCCGATCCTGCTGTCTTATCGACCAAAGCATTATTACGAAGGGGCGTAATATCTTGGC
>JAITYT010000570.1:901587-929521 GCA_025433975.1 Liostenogaster flavolineata | reverse complement strand
AAAAAAAAAAAAAAAAAAAAAAAAAATCGGTCGGAACTTTCGAAAGCTCCGAGCAACGCAGTGTCGCGTTGATAAGGAAAAAGGAAAAAAAGAGCACGAGTTCCTCGATAAGGATAAACTGGCTATTCGGAGTCGTTCGTTACGTATGCGAGCGTCTCTACGTCATTTTTTTTTTTACTTTCGAAAGGTTCCCTTCCAAAGAGCGCAACTGTCCTTCTTTCTTCGTCTCGGATCTCTCGATTTGTCGATCGCGCGATTTTATTCGTTCCAGAGGACGAGGTGCCATTGAATCTGAGCACGAAACCGAGCGACGTGTCCTCCAGCGTAGGGAGGAAGAGCGAAATTTGGTCGCCCGGTTCGGTTTGCGAGCGAGAGGCCAAAGAGACGAGGACGCCCTCTTCGAGGAGTCCATCCTCGACGCCCGTCATCACCAGGCAAATCCATCGTTCGTCGTTGACGCCACCCTCCTCCACGGAAAGAACGTTTCAGGTAAGACGATGATGTTGCCATTTCTACGCAGTTTTCATCCTTCGTTTCTGCTTACGACCGATGTATTGGGTCGGCGTGGATGAAATTTGTAGTTAATAATATTGCCAACTTTAACGGCTCATCGTTCGACATTGGTTCAATAGTTTACCGTTCCGTTTCTTTTTTATTGGAAAGTTACGTTCTCGCCTGTTTAAAAATATCATTGTAAGCTCTAAAAAGTATTAAAAACTTTTTTAAAAATTAATTTTGTCGAAAATGGAACGATCGTAAATTCGCACCGTTACGAAGTACAAATTGGTAACTTCGGTAACTTTGACCTGACAAATGAGCCACGCGATCGGCCGGAATCAAAAGCCAACGATTTCACCGTTTATTTCAAGTTGACGAACTTTCGAGCGATTCGGTGACATTTTGTACGCGTTTTGCCTCGATGTATCACTACCACTTGGCTCCTCTTATGCAACTCACTACTAGCAGCACTTCCGATAACGCAAATGCGTTCTGTACGATTTATCAGCGCGTATACACACACATGTTCTACGTATATGTACGTAAAACGTCCATGCATACATTTTCCTATGTTTATACAAAATTCGTTGCACTCGCGCTTCCGAACTGCTCGCCAGGTCTTTCAGGCTCTTTTCTCCTCCTGTTCGAAGGACGATTCTTGGCTCGACCTCCCCGTCCATCGATTTTGCAAATACTACTTTAGTAGGAGTGTCCGCTTTGGCGTGTGCTCGTTACGCGCACGAGAAAGCGCGAATAGGTAAATAGTCCTTGGAACGATGCGCGCGCGCCTTCGAAGCGTTAAAGATCGTTTCTTGATAACGACTACCTAACCTGAACGCCTTGAAAATCATCAAAGGAGTTGTAACTTCATCGGGTTCGGGGCGAATGAAACGATGAAAAGAGGTGACTGCGACACCCTATCGTGAAAATTTGACGTTCCAAGCGATTAGCACGATTTGCAAACGTTATTAGGAAGATTTAATAACGATTTGCCAAATCATTTATCGATAATGGCTAAGCGATTAACAAGATTCGCAAACGTTGGGAAGACTTAGCAACGATGTGCTAGATCCTTTGGAACACCGAGCTATAGGATTACCGATTTAGGATAGGATCGATCCGATACACGCGTCCGTAGCTCTTTCCAACGAAAGTGGAGAAATGGTTGGGATGAAAAAACCGAGCTAACGAACCCCCAGCTACAATAACGAATCACAATCGAATCCTCCTCGCCTTCCATTGTCCAGTCGCGAGCAAACCCAGCCAGCCAATCACGGGAAACACGAGGCAAAGGGTGTCGTGGGGGAGATCAACGACGATAGAAGCCTTCGAGGAAGCCGCCGCCGCCAAGCGTGCCGATATCGCTGCTTGGAAATCTCTTACACGATGCTTTTCGTTTAGCCGTGGCTAAACGCTCGAGCCAATTTTACGAGCCGGACGAAAGCCGCGCGGCCAGCCTCGGCCTTATTTCCACCAGGTGAAATAAAAAAGAAGGGAGAAAAGAGTCTTGTTCTTGGCACATCGACGCGAGACTACGACCGATCGAACGATCGGGCCCTACATTCCTTTTTTAATGACGACGACGAGTCTTTGGTCCGGCTTTGGTCTCCGAAATCGTATTTCTCTATACGCGAGAAATCTCTTGGCTCCTCCGAACTCGTTCTTACAAATTTGTTATTTATATTATAATATATTTATTATATAATATTATACATTATAAATGGAACAACGTCCTGCTGGTAATTAGCAGTGACGAATCTTAATGATCGGGAAAACCGAACGATCGCGGTCATCGCTTTTTTTGCATCAAGATGGCGGACCGCGCCTCGCGTCTTCTTATCAAGATGGCGGATCGTGTCTCGCGTCTTTAAAGGCCGTTGAACGCATTTCGCCAGCTCGAATCACGAAAAAGGGAGAGAACCTGACAAAAATTCTTGGAAGATGGCTTACGCGATATTTACGACACTCTCGAGCGGCGGGAGCCACGCGTTAACGCGACATCGAATGTCGATCGTCGCGACGATGAGGCGCGTCCTCCCATCGGTTCGTTCCTTTACTCGACGACTCCAGCAGTCGTAAAACCTCGTCGTAATCGCCGGCTGGTCGCGATCAGCGGTCTTTGCATCGCGATATCGAACGACGCGATCTCCCTCTTCCTCCCGAGAGAGTCTTACGACGATTCAACGTCTCGAACGTCGCGATTACGCGACCCTGTCGTGATATCAGATACGATATCGTCCGAAAGAAAATTTGTAAAATGGAGAATTCGTAAAGTCGAGATCGTCTAGGATAAGATCACGATCCAAGGACACGTTGGAGCTTACGCGTGTTCGATCGTCACGATTGCGCGATGTAAAATGAAAATTGGCTTTTAAAAATAAAAATACTCCAAGAGATTAAAATCGACAGCGTAACGAACCGACGTAAAGTCAAAGATGGGCTTTAAAAATGAAACTATTTCAAGAGATTAAAATCGATAGTCCGACGATGCGGTGAACACGGTAGCGCGGTACATGTATAATCCGTGAAAAAAGAAATGTGCAACGAAGCGATGTAAGACGATCTCGAAAGGGAAAATAAATAAAAGAAACGTAATTAAAATGGACGTATACGCGTTGCAGAATCCACGTCGCGCCGTTCGATCTCTTTACGATCGGCCGAATCGATGATAATTCATCCCTGCAAACACGGTAAATCGTTACCTATTATCCGAGAAGATATTACCTACCGAAACCGCGCGAGGCATCCGCCGTCTGCTTAAGATTCCCCCCCTTCAATCGAACCTTCAATTACGCGAGAAACGATTACTTATCTCGAGCGATCGAGCACGAAACTCTTCGGCGGTCGTCGCGGCTTTCGCCACGAAAGTCGTCGCTCGAACGGTAGCCGTAAATCGCAGGGATCCTTGGAAAATCGGGCTCTTCCGTTTTCGTCCTCTCGTACGGCCACGAATTAAACGAAAGGTGGAGCGGCGAGACAAGGCGAAGAAAAAGAATGAATTTAAGGAAAGGGAAGGGGAAGACGAATGAAAGAAAAGGACGGAAGGAGGGAAAAGAGAAGAGAGTCGATCGAAATTCGTGGATTTCGTGGTGCACGGAGAAACGACGTGCTTCCGTCGTCGCGTTTCCATCTCCAGGTTCTTCGAGAGAATTTTCTAACCGCACGGCACGAAAAATGGGTCGAGCGGTCGAATCGCACCCGAGTCGATAAGCCAATGTCCACGCACTGGGCCGGAAGATCGCTCGAACGTAGTTACGACGTTAAGAAGCGCTGGTCGACGCTCCGACACCGGTCTTTTAACCCCGTTTCCTTTTTTGCACGGACCTCGACGATTCGACAAAAAACAAAGCAATAGTATTAGGTCGTCCAGGATGAAACTTGTAGTTAACGATCATTTTTCTAGAATTTCTAAAAATTATTATCAACTACAAATTTCCTCCTTCACGACGTAGTAGTAGAAAGGTGGAGCTAGGAAAGGATAAAAAAAAAAGAAGAACGGCGTTTCGCACTTCTGGAGACTAGGAGGAGGCTTGGTAGGTCACGACGACGCACGTTACGTCGTAGACTTTTTTCTCCTCTTTTTATTTTTCCTCTTCCACGCGAAGCGCCACCGGAAGTGGACGCTTTCGTGCAACAACAATGGCCTGCTCCACTCCCTATCCGCTTTCTTTCCCACAATCCAGCGCTTCCTTTGCGATTCTTGGACGAAGTGCAGCCGTGCTTATTAACGATCTTACTACCTCCTCTCTTTCTTTCACGGCAGACCTCTATTCGACTCCTTTCCTCTCCGCTCCCGCTGCCGCCCGCATCGCTTTTGTCGTTTCTTTCGCTTTAAAGCCCTTTTCCTCCTTACGAATCCTCGAACGGGATAACCCCGTTCGTTCTACTTGCACGGTAACCGCCGATCGCGTCACGTTTTCTCTTTTTCTCCCTAAACGGTCGAATCGAATCGTTCAGGACGTTATTTCTTTCGATCCTGTTAAAGTCAGTCGTGATAGAAAAAGGGAAATAGGAAAAAGTTCGAAACTGACCCGACTCTTGCACCTCATAATGTGACCGACCATGTCACAATGTTTCATTGAGAAAATCCAATTAATCGTTAACACCACTGGCTGCCTCTACCAGCTGTTTCCAGACGTCACGTAAAACGATAAATTCCGCGTTACATCGGTTTATTAAAACGATAGATGTCTTAGAGCGAGAAAAATTGAGCGTTGAAAGGGTTAATAATTACGACGTAACTCCGTACTTACGTCAAATTTTATCGCGACGAAGTAACGTTCGTCGATCGGCGATTAAGTCGGCGGTAGAAAATCGAATCGACTTCTGAAAACGCCTTCGAAAGGTCAAAGGACAAAGAGAAGAGAGGAGAGTGGTCCGCGTGGTCCTTTTTTTCGATACACGCGAAACGTAGACTCGGCACGACGCGACCAGTTCGATTCGCATTCCCGTGGGGACACGCGAACGGGTTTCGGCTTTTCGCTTTAACGTCGACCGAACTTGGTCGCCTGCCCGGCTTTTGCTCGTCGATTCCGGTGAACTTTGATCGTACGACGACGGAATTGGGAATTCGGGGACGCAAATCGAGTCTGACTGGTCTATAGGAGGACACGCTAGCCGGACTCGTGTCTCGCGTCCTTTCTACGCGTGCTCGAGAGTCGTGTCGAAGTTCGATCGTAAAAACAGAGGATGGGACGGAGAAAGGTGATCTCGTTTGTTGGATGTGTGAAATATGCTGCAAGGGTATTCTTCCATTTCGATAATTGTCTCGCATTTAGAGCGACTTGGCGGAGGAACTTGGCTTTCTGCCTCGGCAACGCTTCGAGTTTATCAGGAGTGAATTTAAAGCGCGACCACCGATCGTTACGTTCCACTGGATTATCAGTCCTCCTTTGGGGTCCAGATTAATTTTCCTCGTTTCATGTATTTATATGTAGCGCAAGGTAGAAAGTATATGCTGAACTTGTTGCGAAGAAAGATGACGTCTAGTCAGATTCGGACCGCAAAGGGCTAAGAATCTTCCTCGAAATACCGTTGGATCTTCTTTAGGTTAGGTTTCTTCCCTTCCGAATTCGATCGATTCTCGCTGTTTGGACTCCAACTCGCCGTAGATGCCTACGCAAACGATAACGAAAGACTGCGAACGAGCGACAGGAGGCATTAATTGGCGGTAACGAACAGCCGACGTTTACGTCGTGGAACGATTTACGCGGGATTCTGCCAATAAAGTAAAATCGATGGCGATAGGGCGGCGATCGGTTGGTTTTACGAGCATCGCGATTTCCGCGTTAATCGAGAGGCGCGAGTTACATTAAGATCGAACGACATTATTACGTTCGTATCGACTTACGCCGATATCGTAACCCGGAAGCTCGACTATAAAAGAAGACATGGCGATGCGTCACGAAAGGTTGGACAACGAAGAGACGTGGACGACGATTATAACTTCCTAAATTCGATGTCGATTAAAACGAGCTCGACGACCAGTTCGTTCATGAATCGAATCTTTTCCGAGCGAACAGGATCTCTAGCCCTTTGCGGTCTAACGTAGAGTCTAACTCGACGTCATCGTTCTTTGGAGCAAACAAAATTGATCTTCATTTTACTTTCCATTTTATACAGCATACGAATGTACGAAAAGTCGATTAAAATTGCTAGGTCGACAACGGATCGATATAACTCAACGATTAAGCTTTACCGGACTACTGGGAATGAGAACAATTAATTCGGACCCCACAGGGTTAAACACTTAACCACCACCCGAATGGCGAGATTTACTTGCGTAAAAGACAATGCGATAACAAGTACGATAAGAAAAAAGCTAGCGAATATCGATCAGTGTTAAGTAATTAAATCGGAATGGTCGAGAAGATAATGGAATCCAACTTCGTCCGGTCGAGATTTACTCGAGCGTCCGATACTTTTTCGTCGATTCTTCCCCTCTTCGCTGGCACTTCGATCTAATCGGCCCTAACTCGCAACGCTGAGACGTCGGAAAAGCTAGAAGAAACCGAAGCGGTAGAGTAAGAAGAAAACGGGCGGTCATACGCGATTCCATCCAGGCACTTACGCGTTATATTGTTGTGCGACAGAGAGAAGACACGCGTCGAACGATCGTATTGTAAGGACTGGCGCCCGTATGACAATGACTGGAGGAGAAAAACGACGCTCCGTGAACACAGGTGCGTCCCGGCGCCCGTTCGTTTTTTCTTTTTTTTCCTTTTCTCCCTCCCTAAACCCGTCCCTTCTCTCTAACTCTCGTCCGTTCGCGACTTTCCTCCGTCCCCTCCCAGTCCTTCGTTATCTCTCGATAGCGGCGAGAAGCCGTCCGATGTCTGTCGATCGAGAACAAATTATAGCCGCGGCGGCCATTGAAATTTATGAAGCGCCGCCGGTAACTTTGTTCCAAGTCGCTCGAACTTGACGCTCGAGTCCAGAGAAACGTCCGACGATATCGACGGCATCGTTCATCGTCGTCGACACGTCCAGTTTATCCATCGATTATTAATTTCATGAGCGTAACTTCATGAGAGAGTAACTCCGCGAAATTCAGCTTTTCGTGACGTAGATATCCCGACGGACGATGGTCTTTCCGTACTTTTTCCCATCCGGCGGGGCTAATTTATAAAGTATAAGTTCGTGTACCACCACCGGTGGCTCGTCCCGTCGTGAACGTACACGCTGACGAATTTAATAATTTTTCTTCTTTGGAGAATATATTTTATTCTCATACTTATAAATGCTAAAACGACGAAATGCGCAAAATAACGGTAATGAAATAAATACATTTCATTTTGAATAATTGGACATTTTAAAATTATAAGACAAATTAATATGAAATACGAAGTTTTGATATTCTTCGACTAGCTGTTATTCTCTTAAGTCGCGTAAGACAGATTCGGGGACTCGTTGAGAATCGTGCCTTCTTTTTCGTTACAGTGCAAACAATGCGGCAAGGCGTTCAAACGATCGAGCACGTTGAGCACTCACCTTCTGATCCACTCCGACACGAGACCGTACCCCTGCCAATATTGTGGCAAAAGGTTTCATCAGAAGTCCGACATGAAGAAACACACGTACATCCACACCGGTGAGTTTTCGCATCTTTTCTGAGCTTCGACTTTGGCATCGTCCCCAATTTCCTTTGTTTTATAAATATATTATTATATCGTACATTATAAATATCGAGCGAAGATCGTATAAATACGTATCCATTTTTTTAGAGATTGGAATAGCTCGGACGATACTACTTTTCCTCGTAAAAAATAATTTGTAAATATCGTCGCGGTATGCTATTTATACGAGTTTTTGCATAAACGCGACTACATCGACAAAGATAGGCACTTCCTATCATAAATCGCAAATTATCCGCAACTACTCACCATAAATACTCACGTTCGTCCGGTCACCGATACAATTTCTCTTATTTTTCCTTGATTTTTTCTTTCCTCCGCTTCTTCGAATTGCACGATACTTTTACTACGCGCGCCTTCTCGAGGAATCGTCCTCGAATTTTTCATCGATTTTGTCTTGGCGAGGAAGTCGAAATTCGCTGGAATGACCCCGGAACCACCACCGGTCGGTTCGGATTTACAAAAGGAATGGAAAAACGACGAAGAGAGGGAAACGGACGTATCGTCGCGGTCGTGCGTGGCAATCGCGGAAAATATTGCCGTCACAGCGACGACGTTGACAAGAAAGTACCTATCGTAGGCTGCAAATTGTCCGCAAACGACGATAAATTAGTCGACGCCGTACGCGTGTTGCCGCGTTCTTATCGTCGAAGAAGCAAATCGGCTTCGCTTCACCCTGACGCGACCTTCTTATTTCGTCGTTAGGTCGACTAACGAAACCCGTAAGCACCGACGATGATTCATATTTAATTGGAAATTATTACGAGCAGGAGGAGTCGTCGACGTCTAACGACGCCAAAAAGCTTATTCGAAGTTCGGTACGGGTTTATCGTGTCAATTGCTCTCTTTACTTTAAATTAGCTTTCGAAGCGCGTTTAACGTTCGACTTGCTATTGGAATTTGATTTGACTTTCATGATTCCCGTGTTAACATATCGCGTAGGAACGGCCATCTCGTCGTTTAAATTCGATCTTTTGAATCTTTAATTTAGGTCTTTCTCCTATCTTCAATTTTCTGAAAAATTAAAAGTTCCGTCAGAAAAATCGTATTAAGAAAATTATTAGAATTTTCCTTCGAACCTAATGATTAAGGCAAACGAGGAAACAACGAAACGCGTCTACGTTAAAAGGAGAGAAAACAATTTAAACGGAGAAAGAAGAAGTTCGTTGCGCTTTCGATCCTACGATTTCGTCGTCGTGGACTTTTGCGTCGATGTCTCTCCTTCTTGGCATTCGTTTCCCTCTCTTTTTCCCTCTTTTCACTTTCCATTGTGTTTTCGGTGTATCCGAAGACGTAAATAAGTCGAGGCAAAGTTCAAGACGATCGAGCCACGGGGGTGGTTTTCGAATTATTTATGAGGTCTGCTTGTTGCCACTTCGTTACATTATTCAGCGTTCCGTTGTTGTTCACCTTCTGATCGTTGTCGTCGGCATCGTCCGCGATCGACGGAATTCTCGAACACGAGAGCTAGTCGCAGGTACGAGAAGGAGCGAGACGGTGCTTCCCTTTCTTCTTTTTCTTTTTCTACTTCTTCTTGTTGCTCTTCTTTTCCTACTGTTTTTCGAGAATAGGGGATAACGAGCTCCCGTGGCTACGAGGGATTTTCACAGTTGTCACGCGCTCTCGATTAGTCGCGCTAGACCTCGCCGCCTTCCTACCGATCGATGCAGCAGCGACCATCCGATCGATTTTTTAAGGAACCACCGATGGTTCGAATCTATGGACGAAATCGTTCGTACCCACGATTGCACTTTCTTCTACTTAAAAAGCAATATTTAACGACGAATTATTAATAATAAAAATTTATCAACAAGGAAGAGGAGGATTTTGGACAAAATTGTTAATCGAGCCATTTTCCAAGAGAGAAAAGTATTCGATAAACTTATAACGGAAGACTTAAATTTGGTGGAGAAAGACGAAGGAGCTCTTGGTGCAAATGGCACGCCTAATCTCGCCTGATTCTCTTCGGTTGAAATGCGCGCGATCCTCCCTTCCGTCCTTGGCGGTCCTCCGCCACTCCAGCAGCGTCTCCTCCTCGAGGTCGCATGTCGGTGAATCACGCACGTCGCGCTATAGAAAGTCGATATTACCCTCGGTTGAGCGCGTCTCTCGATGCGACGTCGCTCGACTCGAAACTAGAAACTAGAAATCCGTTTCCGTTCTATTGAAAATATCATTTTATTAATTTTTCCCTATAAGAAGTCGCTAACGAACGTAGCACCTTTCATCTTCTTCACGGCACTTTACTTCGTTTTATATTATTTTATTTTCTTTTTTGGAGAATCGCGATCGATCGCGAGAAGATGGACGGTATCCCGCTCGCGAACTTCGTCGTTGATTCTTGGCGGATTGGTGGAGGATGGATGGATATTCGTGGACAAGGCGCGCGTCAGGGACGCGTTCTCACGATACGCATGCCGGTGAATCACGGTGTTTCACGAGGTAGCGTGAACGCGAGGCGCGATCGATATTAAAATGCGACGCTTCGTGCGTGTCGAAAAAGAAGCGAAAAAAGATGAAGAAGATCTCGGCGTTGGCCGATCCCCTTCCGCTACGATTTCGATCTTCCCCTTCGAAGGAAACTTGGCGCGAAGTTTTCGTGGCCTTTCGCGTTCGAAACGCGTCAGCGCACCCGAAATCGTACACGATTTCACGTTCGAAACGAATGCGAATGATTTTTCTCATCGTCGAACTACGATGATAATCGGTACGTTCCGTGGTGCGAAGGAGACACCACTTGCTCGAGAGTATTTGGATTCGTGCTAAAATGGAGACCAAGGTCGAAGACACGCCAAAATCCTCCTTTCTTGGCTGATCGACGATACGAACGAATTAAGCGACACTTGGCCACTCGCTTGCTCGCGCGCACTCGATGATCTCCTTAATACTCATTCGTTACATTCGCGCGAACGCGATAACGAGCTGCTAAATATTAGCATAAAGAGTGTCGCGAACGCGTGGTTGGCCAAATATCTTACTTCTAAACGGCTTACCGTTAACGAGAAATTAACGACGATAGCACGGATTTCTGGTCGCTAAGTCGAAAAAGTCGAGGAGGGAAGAGAAGATCCAAGGATGGAACGGCGACGATCGAAAGCCGATCGGCCCGAGTCTCGTTCGATTGTTCGCGGTAGAACGCGTTTCCATGTATTTTCGGACGTTTCGAACTCATCCGTGCGAACTTTTCGATTGAAATCGCGCTGTGAGACGAGGATGAACGAAGTATGGAGAGAATTTCTAGCTTCGCGGAAAAGTAAAAAATTATCGCAAAAACTCTGGTTGGTAAATATTATGGAAATTACTTGAGAAAAAACGAGCGAAAACTAACAAAGTCGAAAACATTGTGAAACTGTGCTAAATTATCGTAGAAACTCGTTGGTAAAAGTCGTAATGAATTCGAAAAAGAACGAATTCTAAAAGTAAAACACACAAAGAGTCGCGTAATACCTAGAAATGACGATGAAAAAAGAAACTGAAAAAAAATGTTGTACAACTTTCTACGTCACTTTGGAATCGATGTGTCTCGATGAATAAAACATGTCGTACTTAACATGCAAAGCGATATTCTAATTGCGACGAGTGGCGTATGTCCGCCCAAATCTACACTATGCAAATATTTAAAAACCATAAAAATCCTTTCGTAAATAATGCAAGAGACTCGTATCTAAAAAAAATTAAAGAAAATATTACGTAATATAGGCATGGAAAAATTGTTTTTCTCGCGACTCGTCACCCCAAGAATAACAATCGCGATTCCAAATGTACGCTATGCAAATTTTTAAAGACCGTAAAGATCGACGATGGAAAGAAATCCTTTCGTAAACGAAGCGGAGAGACTCGTGTCGTTGGAAAAATTCTTTTTCTCAGCGACCACTCGTCGCTCGAGCCGATCTTACCTACGCGCGCGGACTCGCGTTAAGAAGAAACGCGCCAATAATAATCGCGATACATTTGCGAAAGAACGGAAAGGATGAGAGGCCTCCGTGTTTCGTGACGCCCGCTTATTACGGTCGGCCGCGTCGTAAAGCGAAAGAGGATGCTTAACTTGGTTCGATCGTCGATCGATATCCCAAATCGTCATCGTTTAACGCGGGGCAGCAGATGCTTCGTCGTCCCGCGATAAAACGTATTACCGAGTTACCGTAAGATATCGCGAAAATATGGTGCGTTCGCGAGCGTTTCTTCCGTGCGTACGTCACCGATCAAACATAGCATTCGAGATCGCTCGAATCACGATTACTAAAAAAAAGTTACTTATTTCGACGAAGGCTAGCGTTCGATAACGGATTCGTTCGTTATTCGAACGATTAAAAGAAAGTTTTAATCGATAAACGAATCGTTTCATCTCTATATTTTCTTACTCGAGGGAGTGGCCTGCGAAAGACAATCTCTATAGTTCAAGGAATGCTACTACTACCGTCGAGGAACCCGATTTAACCATACAATAAACACGACGCGAATACCATATCGATTCGTTTTAATACGATGATATTAACGAAATAAACGTTGCTGGAAGTTTCGAAAGCGCATTAATCGAGCGGAGTGCCGTTCGCAATGTGTTAACCGTTCGAGTCCCAAGGATCATTGAAAAAATACGATGGAACAAAGCCGAACAGCGCGATAGCGCTTGTCTTAATCGGCTGTGAAAAGAAGCAAGAGCCGCGATAGCGCTTGCCACATTTTGTGGCGAAAAATTCCAAAATTTGTCCGATAAAAATTATCGAGAAGATAACAATGAAATACAAAATGCGTTGGTCGTATTATTTGCATTTAAAAAAAAAACGGCTATGCGATGCACCGCCACGTATCAGTTCCCAAACGTTCTTGGTCTTTTCGATCAATATTATATATAAATAAATTTAATTGTCATTGTCTAATTCGATCGATCCATTATTCCGACGAGACTTTCTAAGACAAATTAAAATTAAAATTAAAACTTTGTCCGACGTAATGCGCAACGAGAAGAAGGCCATACCCAAAATGGAAAGAGTAAGAGGGAATAAGAGACGGCAGAAAAGGAAAGGAAAGGAAAGGAAAGGGAAGGGAAGGGAGCGTGCGACGATCGTAGGGACGTAACGTTTTAGCGTCGATTTAATCAGCTGCCTCGAGCACGTTTTCTCCTTGGAAATTACCGGAAGGAACGCTGCTACGATGAGAAACGGTCTGTTTGCAGCGCGCTAAGCGAGTTTCCGGCGCGACACGCGACCGGCACGAGCCAACAGGGGAAACGCGTTGCGTGCTAATTAGCAATAGCGTAAGGTGACCGTGCTACGAGAGCAGGATATCCACCCTTTCGTCGTCCTTCGACGTGTAACCGGTATCCCCCCGTTAAGTGGCTCTCTCGTTCGTTCCTCTGACTCGCTTTGCTTCGTCCTCTCATCCTCCTCCTCCTTCTTCTTCTTCTTCTTCTTTTTTCTTATCATTTGAACACGACTTATTTCGTTGTTTCAACTTCTTCGAACGAGTTCTTCGTCTCGATTTCGAGTGCCGCCATATTTCTTATTTCTTTCTTAATCGATATGGATTGAGGCGAGGAGAGTCGATCCAACTCCGGTATCTCGAAATAATCGAAAATTCTATCGCGTACGTCGCATCTCGAGGATGACGATGGCGGCGATGGCGATGATGATGATGACAACGGCGGTGCCGATGGCGATCGGTGCAAGGTGCGTTCTCGCGATCGGCCGAGATCTCGAGCGCGAGCGTGCGATCGTCGGCTCGAGATGCTCGATGAATGCATCGCGATAAAAGCCGGAAACAAGATGTCGGGAACGTTACAACGTACGACGTTGCCTCGACGGTAACCCAACTTTATGCCTCTCCTCTTCTTTTTCCTTTTATTTTGCTTTCGTCTTCGCCTCGCTCCCTTTCCGCTTTCTTTCCGTCTTTTGGTCGTCTCGATACGACTGGTTGAAAATATTTTTCCACCTTCTTGAATTTGACGCGTACGAGGCTTCGTTCGCTTGCTCTCGTGAAATCCAATTTGGAAAGGAGTGAATAATGAATTTGGAAATTTCGCTGATTTCGGAGACGGTTTCGTTTGGTTTTTTTTAATCATAAATTCGAGGAAACGATTTCATCTATTTATGAAGACCCATAAGACCTAGTCAATGTTCAACTGCGGCGAATCGGATCTTTTCTTGAACGTGAGTAAAGACTATCGTCTTTTTTGTTGGTTTTCTCTCTCTCTCTCTCTCTTCTCTTCTTCCAATATATCGACGCAGAATAACGGAACGACTTCTTTGGGAAGAGTTACGTCATGAACGCGCGAGCATCGTCTTGATCGTTAACGGACGATATAAAGCGAAGATAACGGCCACCGACGTGCTATAAATGACAATCGCATTACGGCGAAGTTCGTAACAGCGCTAAAGCGAATGGCGCTGATGGCTATCGATACCAAATTGTCCAGCTCGTCGAGACGATCAGGGGGTTGCGATCGAACATCGAAAGTTATTTATCGATCGATTAGACAAAAGCACGCGCGACCAAGTGTTTTGTCGACTCGGATTAGATCATCCACGGTGGTACGTCGTTACCGAGCCGTCGCTTAGCCAATCTTAGCCACGATTCGGAATGGGAAAATTCCTATCGATTGCTCCAGGTATCGTCCAACTTGTTCCATGTGTAATCAGGTCTAACGTCGAGTACAAGGCAAGAGAAGACGTTACTTTCGAGGGTCGAATTAACCCTTCGAATGACGAGTTCTTGATTTTTCAGTATAAAACAGCGGGCTAATTATATTCTTTAGACAGATGCGTGCTACTGAAATTAAGAAGCTTCTAAAAAGAGAAAAAAAAATAGAAACAGAATCAATGACTTTCGATTCTTCAAGATGTTCCGTGTAAGTTTCAAGCCCATATTTTGAAAAAAATAAAACGAACATCGATACACGAGTCTAATCGACCAAAGAAAGAAGAAAAAAGGAGGGAAGAAATCGTTCCCTTTCGGAAGCCTAGGACCACACCAGCTGGTATTCGACGCGTCAATTAGCTATCGTACGTTACGCGCAGCCTCTCGAAGGGTCACCGAAGGAACCAGACGAGAATAAGGAGAGAATTTCGCCTTGCAAACACAGACCTCTCCGAGAGACGCGCGGACTGGCTCGTGTTACGCGCCGCCTCAAGGGACACGTGATAATACCATCCGTCATCGTTCGACGACGACGTCTCGAAAGGAGTCAGGCACGAGTGTGTTCGGCTTGTTGGGAGTTTGGTTCACAGGTAGCCAAGACGGAGGAGCTGGAAAGAGGAGAATCGTCGTCGATGGCGGCGCCTTCCTTCGTTGTAGTCGAGCGGAACTTTTCTGGATAGCGGAGTTCTTCTTCTTCTTCCTCGTCGCGAAGACGTCGGTGTCTTTTTTTCTCGACTTAGCAGATCCATCCAAATCCGATTCGATCAAGATTTTCTCCTCTAGGAAGGTTAATTTTCCAGGAGGAAAAGAACTTGGACTCGTAGAACGGAAGGCTGGTCTACGACTGTATCGAAACGCTTGGGGATCGAACGGTCCTAAAGGTGAAAACGATGTCGATGTTGCCCCGCCGGTAACGTAAGAAAAATGGTTGGATACGAGGTCATACTTTGGACGAACGAAGGACACGAATCGCCCCTCGATGGAATATCGTATGGCGCGATAATAATCCCTTTGGGTATTCGCGTTATATAATTATGGGTTTGGTTAGTGGAAGGAAGAACAGCGTTCGCCATCGCCAACGGCCTGAAAACGCGTATTCTCGTCGATTTCTAGGTGTTGGTTGGCTCGTTCCAGTCTTTCCAACGTCGAGGCAAAGCCGTGTCCCATAAATAATTCCTATGGGGAAAGGCAATATCATGCTTACGTGCACGTACATTGTTGCCAGTAAGCGAATACGATGGTACTTTCCATTCCGTCTTTCAAAATTTCCGCCAAAGAAGAACGTCTCGTGACGAAGATTTCTTCCATGATTACATCCGTTCGCTCTCGTCTTGCCACCCAGTAATTTTCAAATTTGATCGTTACATGGTAGATCTTAGCTGTTGCAATGTTCCGTTAGAAACGTTAATATTTCTGTTGGAGCTGGTCCTTTAAATAGATAAAAATTACTTCGTTCCACTAAGTGTAATAGATCGATTTACCAGCCTGGATGTTTCCTTTTCGATAAATAAATCGTGAGTCTACGAAGTTGACCACTGCGTGGATACGCGGAATCGATTTTACTCAAAGAAGAGGATACGACGACGAGAGAACCCGTTCCTTCGGAAAATACGCATTCTTCCGCAATTTGAACGTACGAGTCGATGCACTTGCCCTGTGTCTACGCATGGTGTATTCAAGGCGCGCGCGGATGCAATTTTGCTACCCCTATAAGATTAATAATAAATTTTACCAGTGTGCATGCTCGAACGAGCGGGTTCGACGTGTCGTAGAAATAGATTTCCGACGCGCCACGAAGCGTTCCACCGTTGGCGAAAGAACGTAATCGAAATAACTTCGCGATCATCATTTCGCGAAGGAACGCTCGCGATCTTCCTATCTTTCGTGTAATTTTGCGGCTTACCACGTGCCGTAATGCGATCGAAGAGGAAGAACGACCGATGCTTTTCGACGCGTAACACCGCAACGGGTTAACGTAACCTCTTTACCTCCATACGTTCGTCCACCCGCGGCTACCTTCGCGTCGTACGCTGCGATTTACATTATTTAAACGCCTGGATTAAACACAATTTTGCAATTTCGTCCGAGACGTCGATGCTAAAACGTAACGTTCAATCAATGCCATTCCATGGACAACGATTTCGACGCACTATCGTCCCTTATCGCGCGTACAGAAGCTGCCGAGACTTCTCCGATACTAACCCTTCCACCTCGTGTATTATTTAAAAAAAAGAAAATTACGGAATACAGCGAGAATATATCGAGGAACGTTCGACGTAGAGCAATTTTCTTACTCCACGAGGAAGAAGGATCGTGCGTCGATGTTGTGTCGCGAAGCGAAGTAAGAAATCGACGTATCTCGTTCCCACGTGCCGGCCGCCATTACGTCGCTCGACGTATCCGAAGGAGGAAAAGTTGAAATCGTTGATAATACTTCTTCCGGTGTACTTTGCTCTCCGCATAGGCATTTTCAGGTAACACTGAAATTGCCCGAGTGCGCGTTTCAAAGAAAAATCCAACGAAGAAACGATCGGTGTTAGATCTGCACGCATCGTTCAAAAAGGCATTTTAACGAGAGAAACGAAACAAGTTGCGTCCCGGTGCTCATCGAGTTTGCCAATCGATCGCGTAGAAACGATTCAACGTCATTGTGGAGGTGATTCTTGAAAAATCTAACTCCATCGTCGATAGATTTGGACCTTTGCTCGATGCGATCTTGTATTTTGTAGAGCGCGCTTCGACTATTGCGAGTCTCCCTTAGAAATTGCTTAGGTCTGCGTCGTCTCTTGCGGTAGACCACCATCGTCTTTTTTACTTCTCGACTAGCTTTTGCTATCATCGATTAACGATAAACTCATTTTTCATCGGTCCATCGATCGCGAGAAGTTCGCTCTCGTTACGGTGTGTTTTTTTAAAAATATTGTAACGTTCCAAGAAGAAGGTGGATTGGACGCGCGCGTGACCAGCCTCTTTCGTTTTACCTACGTTTCTTTCGTTTCTTCGGCTTCGAAGACGACCACCGCTCTCTTCTTATTCTTTCCCCATATTTTTTCTATTAACATCGCGATCACGCACGAACGTAATCGTTTATACACGCACGCACGCGTACGAGCGAAACTAGACTCGTACTATAGACATCGGTCTCAAGTATACGCGCAAACACATACGTACATACGTAGAATGCTAGAGTATATCGTAATAACGTTGGAACGTTATTACAACCGAGTTCGTTAGGAGATTCTTGCATAATTAAGTCGTTGAACATAGGCGCATCTGAAAGAACCGCTTGGGTGCTGCTTGAACGTATTTACGTGGATTCGTTCGTACAGGCTGAGACACGGTTGTGTGCGCGTGGCAATGGGAGGGTGGGTGCGCTCGCGCTCACGAATACGATTCCTCTCCTATCATTAAAATCGGCCACGAAGTAAACGTTTCAGCCGGTAAATATTTAAGGCGGTCGGTAAGGGGCCTGGTAATGAGAGTCGCCACGGATCGATACGTGCACTCGTAGGACACCGCGCTATCACGACACCACCACCACCACCACCACCACCAGCATCATCAGTCCTACGGTCGTTCGTGGGTCGCTGACACTCTCGATAAATATTGTTTCGTCCGCCGTGAACCGTCCCTTATACCCTCCAGCAGCCGCTACCACCTTCTTCTCTTTCTTCTCCTTCTTCTCTTCCTACAGCAGCCACTACGACCTTCTTCTTCTTCTTCTCCTTCTCTTCATTTTTTCCCTTCGTTTCGACGCCACCTCCGGTCTCGCTGTAGCGATAATAGCGGTCATATTAAAAGTACGACTTAAGGTCGCGACCTGTCTCTTCTCTTCGTTCAGTAAACTCTTCTTCTTCTTCTTCTTCTTCTTTTTATTTCTCCGACTGGGATTCCCCGTGGTCGAGAGACTACGACAAGGGGCGAGTGCGTATTCGATCGTATGGGCGAGTTTTAAAACTGCCAGGGTCTCCCTCGGTTTTAAAGACACTCGCGTATACGTTTGAACATTTTCCGTAAACTTTTAGGTTAGTTTCAAATCACTTCTACGTCTGCGATAGAAGGTGGAAGGATCGATTTATCGTAAAACGAAGAATAATCCATGAGAACGCAACGATTTGAACATCGTCCTAACGATGCCGTGTCTCGCGTGACAAGCTTTGCCCTGAAGATGCCAAACGATTGATCCCAGACCCGTAGTACGATTCGTCACGCCACGTGGGATGGGAACGAGATAAATTCATTTTCAGAACGAACGTTCGATCAGGATCAAAGCTCTAATGACTTTCGCGAATTAACGATAAGACCGATGATTCGCACCTTTGCCGAAGTAGATGTTGCTCTATCGAAGATAGCCTACCGATCGTGAGAGAATTCGTTGGAATTCGTTGAAAGTGTTCAGAATCGTCGCTTCGGGACGTCCTAACCCCTACGATGTTTAACCGAAACGCTTGGATGGCACGGTTTAACGATTCTCGTTAAAAATGCACGATACACCGAGTGCTCGTGACTACCAGGAGCAGAGAGCGACGTCTCCGCCATCGACGACCAACAGCCTTGGATAAATACGAGGCGATAGTTTTAATTTCTATTGATGTTGGTTATCGTCGCGGCATTTTCTACGAACGCCCGCTCATTTCCAACGGCGACGGTAAGATCGCAGCACCACGCGACGATTCCAGAGCTTCGTGGAGGAGTCGCTTCGAGGATTTATGAGACGAGTGAAAATATTTACAGTAGAAGCGCGCGCGCTTGACCTGCCTATCCGAACGCTGCCGCTTCGGATCACGACGATCGATAACGCGCGCTCCCATTGTAATTATTACGTGACATTAAATTTCATTAGGACGTTTACGCGGAAGTAGGCAGCACACGCGATGTCCCCGACGATCATCGCGATTTAATTTCGCGTTCCGAGCCTGCTGAACGACCCAGAGATCCTAGATCATCGCGAAAGGTTCGATAGAAAATGGTAAAATTATGACAAAGCGTGTAGAATTGGATCGATACCAAGATTCTTTCGAAACGAAAACCTATAACGAGTCCAGGTGTTGCCGTTCCCTTCGGTGGGACCTAAACAAGTTCGACAATGTTCACCAGTACCGCGTGCAATGAACGAAACTTCGTGGATTGAAGAACCCGCGCTCTAATGGAGATTGGCTGCAACCTCGCAATGGAAAAGCGTGCAAAACCGCATCGAGAGTCTCGGTGATAACGTGTGGCGTACACACGAAGCGCGCGATACGTCCGTGGGGTATTTCGATGCTAGGCGTATCAACAGCGTTTTGTAACGTTGCACGCCACGCGTCGAGTGATCGTTGCGTCGATTGGAACGGGATCCGAACAATCCGTATTACGCAACGTTCACCTAGCAAAGCGGTACGATCACAGGGTGCCTGTTCGACAAGACACGTTCCTGCTTTCGCGTCTCTTGCGTCAAAAACTGAATACTGACACTCAACGATCGACTTTTGGTCGATATGGATCCCCCATTTCTTACCCCGTAAAAATAGAACTGAACATATATCCGGAGAAAGCTAAAATCATATATAAGATGCAACTAAAATCTTTGTCTTCGTATCGAGTCGACGTATTCCACGGTAGAGTAGGAATGCTCGTTATATACGTATGTATATGTGCGTATTCGGGAGCGTCAGACTTGCTCGTCAGTATTTACTCACGTGCACCTGCTGATGGTTCACGCTGCCCGACAGGGCGGCGAGTGCTGGCTCACCCAGCCTAGCGGAAAAATTGAAAGAAACTGATTGGGAACGATCGACTGGTGCCGTAGGATTCCTAATGTGGATTTTTCGACGAAGCGCGTCTGTTCCTCGCACTCGTATACGCTTAGGTGCGCGAGTGTGTACTTATCGAACTGTTAAATGCAAGCGATCGCGCGATATCCGCTGTGAAGAATCGCTAGGCACTCGAACGTTCTCTAGTTATTTTCCCATCTTTCTACTTGATCTTCGTCCAAGGTCGACGTCACCTCGTTGAAACTCGTCGAACTTCTGAAAGAAATAGAATGAAAACGAATCGTGAAACATGAGAAAAGGTATGTTAAAAGGGTACGCCGATGCAAGTTTCACCCCTTCTTTGCTACTTCATCCTTTCAACGAACCGGTAGAAATCGAATTGCGTACCAGCCGGCAATCACTATAATCGTATTTTTCTTGGCGCATCCAATGCTCGCCGTGACGAAAGCGAAGCAGCGACGGTGGACAGTGACGGAATAGCACGTGTCACCGCAAAGATAACAACTCGGACGGTCGGTGCCGATTTTCGTGTAATAAATTCGACGAATTGAAAGGATACGGTCGCTCGGCTCGATCGAATATAAATTACTTTCCTCGTCCGGCACTTAGTAGAAGGAGAAACACGGTGTCCAAGCCATTTTGTAGGCCTCGGGTTCCTTTCAGGCCCAGACTTCGATATATTACGTTGACTCTTCGATGTTATATTCTTGTTCTTAAAGCATCGACCGAACAAGAACCGATGTCTCCCAAGCGAAATCTTCGGTCTCGCGATCAGTGTACAAGGGCGTACCAGCGCGATGCTGTAACACGAACCTAAAAGCTTATCATGGAACTTGACGCGTTAACGCTTGCAAGCCCCAGGTTCCATTACATTATTTTTCTCAAAGCATCGACCGAAGAAGAATCGCGATCGGTGTACGAGAGCAGACCAATCCTTGTCCAATCCGTGGCCAATCCGTAACGAGTCGAAGAGATCGAAGAACTTGGATCGTTCAGGAGCCGATGAATGCCCCGATCGCGTTCCATCCGTGCGTTCGGGCTGGTCGATGATCGAAGGCATCGCGACATCAGCCGGTGACTCGAGGACGATCGACACGCGATAAAAGGCGAGCGCGTTCTTAGGGTAGTTAACAGGAGCTTGTATCTCGCGCGAAGGATAACGACGCTAGGCCGAAGGACGCGGAAGCTATCTCGATCGTTGGAGCACGCGGCCTGGTCTAACGTATAAAACTATTTCGTCGAAGCGTGGGGTAAGCGTTTCCCTTAAGATCCCACATGGGACGTCGCCGGAGAGAATTAATTCCTTTTCGATAGAATCTTAACGACGCGATGAGGAGGGGCAAGAACGGGAGGGGGAGGAGTCGACCGATGTGGAAGGAGAAGTCGATGGTAGCGGCGATGGTGGCGTTGCTGGTAAACAACGAAACAACGACTATGACAACGACGCGTCAACGATGAAACGAGGATAGGCTGCGTGGATGATGACGACGACGACGACGACGACGACGACGACGACAACGACGACGACGATGACGGTTTCGTTTAGATCGAGGATAGACGCGGGGCTCTTTATCGTCACTTTATAATCGTAAAACTGTTTGCTCGGAATTTTTCGAGGGCGATGGGAACCGAGTGTTTGCACTCGCTATCGTCTACCTGTGATCGACGTTAGAAGTCGCCGAGAAGGACCTTATCGAGGACTACGATGGTTAAAACGAACAACCTTAACCCCTTGTCGTCCGTACTCCATCGACTCGCGCGATCGCGAACATCCCTTACCCGCTACCGTTTGCCTCCTCTTCGTTTCTTCGAAGAAGAACCCGATAAGTTCGACGCAAAGTTACCAAGAAGGACCTCGTCGAAGGCTACGATGATCAAAACCACCTCGTTCCTTTGAAGAAGAACGTAATAAGTTTGATGCAAAATCGCTCGATCTTCGGTAGAACCTAGCGAAAAGGACGTCGAGTCGATAGGACGGACCAGTGATTGTCCGCGTGGTGAGTGGCAAACTCCAGGTACGGAATCTTGTTCACGTTCGTGTTTTAATATCCGGTCAACGTTAAAGAGCCCCTAACGAAAAAGTATGAAGTTTTTAAACAAATTTCAAACTTCTTCGTTCACTCGTCGCATCGTTAAGCGAAACGCTGATTTCCTTTTTCGCAAACTCCATTAACTTTCACGACCATGTTTCACGTCGTGTTAAAGACGTACTCCGTGTTTCTCGATACCGCATGCATGCGTCATCGTGTTTTCAATATGACTAGATTTATCGTTTCTATTCTCTCTTTCTAAAGAAGGATTCGATCTTCGAGTGACACTCGAGTGGTCGATTCTTACGAAAATATTCTTTTTTTTAGCAATAAGCGATTTCTCGAAAGAACCAAATTTCATTAATATATTCATGAACGGTAGACCGATCATTTTGTCGTAGACTGTATATCGACAAGCTGTCGTAAAGAACTTTCCCAATCGGCGGCGTTCCTTTTTTTCTTTCGTCGTCGAGCGAAGAAGCTGCTGCGCGACGTGTCCAACGCCCATCGACGACGCGTACGACCAGTCGACACGATTTATCGGTTGATTCAGGTGCGTCCAACTAACCTTGGATCATTATTACGAGTCGCGCACCATGTTGTCTTCCGTCGCCGTTAATCGAATTTGCATGGTGAGATGCATGACCGAGGCGTGCCTCGCGATTCCCTCGCAGGTTCTTCGATCTCGGTCAAAGCAACGTTCGTGTAGAAGTTGCGCGAAAGGCTTCCGACGATATTGGTTTGCTCCGTTGTCCCTCGTTGGTCGTTTCCTGTACTCCGAGAAACCTGGAATCGGTCGCGTCGGACGACGATTCCTTGTTTCGAATCTTTTCGAGTGGTCACAGCGATCTTCGATCGATTTCTTTACGTTTATGAAACGAAAATCGAAATGGAGGTTGAGATCGGGGATCAGGAGAAGCAAATTGGCCAATCACGTTTCTTCCATGGGTCGTGTAGCAAGGGATCGCGCAATGTCTGCTAATAAAGCACGCATTCTGTGCTTCTGTTCGACGAGTACGCGCTACATGTGCACATTTACGTAGTATACAGGTGTTTGCGTAGGTCATACGCCGCGCATGCGACTTGTCGCCGACGAAGGGGAATACGCGATCATTAATCAAACCTTTGACAGGAACATTGAAATTTCACGATATCTAAAAGCGGGAAAGCTTTGATCGGCTGGGCGGTTTAAAACCTCGGTTTTAACTCTCAGGTTTAAAAAGGTTCATACCAAACTTGATTCTGTCGGTATGACGCTCCTTTCGTTCGATTCCTGAAGCGATCGTCTTTAACAGACCCTAAAAGACATCTACGATAAGATCGTCTGGGCTTCGTACGGAAAGTTTCTCGTTGTAGGATGAAATTGATTGGCAAAGATGGCGTCCAGTGTACACGACTACTCTCGCCATCCTATTTTCGCTTCGAACGTTATTATCGTCGTTCCACGGTGACGACGCTACTCTATAATCATGGTGTCGCCGTCGACACAGCAACGAGGCGAGCTTTCGCCGGCGCAGCGACTTAAACGGTGGCGCACTATTATCGGCGTATCGGCGTCGCGCATTTTTTCCCCTTTTCTTTCGTCCCTTTTTCCAACTCGACGCAGCGTCGTGTAAACAAAAGCGGGCAATGGCGGCGTCGCGTGGACAACGGCACAGACTCGCGTTATAATATTTTAATACGCGCGAGCAGTCGAACGACGAATCGACAGATTTTTCGATTCGAGCTCGACGCCATGCGAGCGCAACCGATCGATTATCTACGTGCATGCCGATGAAATAATTGCAGAACGTAATTGCCACTGCGATAAGTTCTAAACCATCCGTATAATACCGACCGATAAAAGACTGTTAAATTCCGCTTCTATTCGCAAGGAACCGCTAACACGGTTGTCCCATAAGCAGTCAGCAGTGTTTTACGACTACATCCGTTATGGAAAAATGGAAGTATTTTGCGTCGTGATAACCATATTCTAAACATATCAAAATTGGCGAATATATTTTAGTTTTCGCTAGAATTACAATTTCAATAGCAAATGGTAAATAAGTTTTATGTACAGCGTTACTTTTATCTTGCCATGTACGCGCACGCAATGCTCAAAACCTAAAGAAATCTTTCATGGAGCCGCGACGTCGAACGAACAAATACGCGAGTAACCTAACGTCCTTTGCGTTTCAGGCGAAAAACCACACAAGTGCGTCGTCTGCGGAAAGGCCTTCTCTCAGAGCAGCAACCTGATAACGCATATGCGCAAACACACCGGCTACAAGCCCTTCCAATGCGGACTCTGCGACAAGGCGTTCCAAAGGAAAGTCGATCTACGGAGGCACCGAGAAGGCCAGCATCCAGCAGCGCCGGCACTCGACTATCGCTCGCTTCAACTCCCACCGAATCCAGCGCAGTCGCAACAGCAGACCAACAACAACAACAACAACAACAACAACAACAACAACAATGGTTTATCGAGTGGAACGGTTTCTTCGTCGTCGTCTTCTTCTTCGATGACGCTGATGACAACGGCAACGACCACGACGACCACGAACGTGACGTCATCGTTTCATCACGTGATACCTATTCCCAATGGTAGCAGCTGAGACAGGTCGCGTTTCACGGAATTTTCTTGCTACGACGCCAGCGATCGACGAAGATGGCGTTGAGAAAGCTGAGAAATAGAGATCAATGGACGTATTCCTTTGTTTCGCCTTGATCGAGGATACTTCTCGACCTGGACGCGTTGGTGGTGATCGTTTCAGGGAGATTCTCCTGTTTTGACGACGCTCCAGCGCAGTCGCAACGGCAGACCAACGTCAAGAGCAACGACAATGGATTCGTTTCATCGCGCGATACCTGTCTCTAATGGCACCAGCTGAGACACGTCGCGTTTCCTGGAGTTTTCTCGCTACAATGTCAGCGATCAACGAAGATGGTGGTGAGAAAGCTTTCCTTTGTTTCACCCGATCGAGGTACTTCTCGACCTGGACGAGTCAGCGGCGATGGTCTCAGGGAGATTCTCGCGTTTTCAACGACGCCGGAGTCTTCGCGCCTCGTTGGCAAGTGAAAATTGCCCCTTCCTCGGTTGGCCGAGAAGGACAGGGCGAAAGCGGGAGCGAAATGGCAGTCGGAAACGTCGGCTTACGATCGATCCTGCGGTGACGCGTCGTGGTTACGAAATAGGGTGAGACGGTGTGTTGGACGAACAGCTCCGCTGCAGGCCGATCGCCACGCGTTGCCAAATTGTCCGTGAAAGTGGTGAGGCGAATCTGAGGTTCGCCACGTTATTACGCCTTCAACGACGAACCAAGTTCGGTAGCTTGGTGTCGCGAATTCTCGACGTCACGACAATTTCTACGGTTTTTTGCCACGTTTCCGACGGTGGTGAGTTAAATATTCCCGACCGAAAAACTTACGATCGCGTGAAAGTCGAAAGCGAACCCGGGATCTTTAGGATTCTCAGGTCCAAGCGCGCTGCCCCAGTGGCGTTGATTATTATCCGTCCATGATCGATCGGTTGATCGACATTCGTCCGTCCCGATGACTCCTCGCATCCTTAGGTATCGCGTTCGTCGTTGCGCCTGATTCTTAACTTAAAGGCGTTGGATTCGAAATCCAGGCGACGATCTCGAGCGTTCTTCTTCATCTTTTTCTTCTCCCTTTAGGCGTTTGCCGTATGTACGAATGCACGTAAGTTCGCAGTGCCTGGATGTGCCTTTCTTCTGTCGTTACCCTTATATACCTGATACGTATTTATCGAGTACCGACGATTAATGTCAGTGTGAGCGAGCGTATACGCGCGGAGGACGTTCAACGAGCAGAGAAGGAACGTCGTCACGCGATGCGTCGCTGGTATTTCCCAATATCCGGATACAGTCGTCGTTTCGCGGTGGCCAGTCGAATACGTTTATACGCGCACGTACTCTTATCCATTGTATCGCGTGATCCAGATTCGCGAAAGTATCGAAGGGAGATCCGTCCCAAATTAAAGGCGTTCCACTTTTTTCCCTTCGTTCAAGATCGATTCCACGTGGAAATGAAAATTTCGAAGAAGCGATTCCCTCTTAACACTTTAACTGTTTCTACACTCGTCGGAACGAAACGTCAATTTTTCGCGTAATGTCGAGTATACTCGACGCGAAGATAAAAAGAATTACGTTCGTATTATAAGTCGACGATTAAATATTATTGTATAAGAAAATTTTATAAGAAAAAAGCAAGCGGAAAGAGTCTTTCGAAACAAAATTAAACAGCTAAAGTGTTAACATTTTCACTGCGGCGAACTCTCGGAGCGAACCATCGACATGGATGGCGCGATATTGGTACATCGATTGTCCACTTCTGACCAAAACGATATCCGGAGATTCGATGCTATTCTTAGTAGTCGAACGACTGAATAATTGCCAACGAATTAAAAATATCCAGTTCTTCATTTATTTCGAGTGGTTTTCTAAACTATTCTCAATTTACTTTATTTGTGCATTCCTTCGATAATGATTCGTGAAAAAAAAATGCAAAATCGATAACGAGTTTTTATAAAGATAATACGAACGATGATATCGAAAGAAATGCCGGTTCGCAGTTGCTGTGTCACGTAGATCGATAAATCGGTAAAGGTACGGTAAGTGTTACGGTAAGGAAAACGTAGACGGCGTATATTTACGCCTTTCGTCTATATCGATGGACTCGTGAGAGCATCACGCCTTTAGCAGTGAAAGGGTTATCGACACTTCGTTCTTTCTCGTATTACGTAAATTCGACTACGACGTCCGTGTCCAGGATTCGCGAGAAATCCAAGCGCATCGCAATCGTATCCCCTTAGTTACCTCTAAGCGATCGTCCAAACGGATCGTAGAATCCGTGCGTTCGATAAGTACATATATTTATATACCGCATACTTAAATATGACGCGCCATAGTCTGTCGAAGCCAAAGTCGTCGCGTGTTTTTAATCGCAGCAGACGCGTCCAACGCGATCTACGTTATTAGGTGTATGTAATGCTAAGCGTACGCGCCTATCCGCGTCGAGGAAAATGTCGAACGTGCCTTTCGAGTCGCCATGGTAGATCGCGACGAATCTTGCGGATTGTAAAAAAATACGCCGGTAGAAAAGATTATTTTTTTTAACGAGGAAAATGTAGGAAAGAAGTTAGAGCGAGAGATAGAGAGAAAAGGAAGGAGCGAGTGAGGGATGGAAAGAGGGAGATAGAGAAACATAAGGAAAAATCCATCGCGTATATAACGAGGTACGTTACGTTTGTACGATCAGCACTGTATCTTTCCCGCACGTTACGTAACTACGTTAAATTCTTAGATACGATTCGATGGTACGAAGACAACGGCGATAATCACGATCTTTCCGTCCATATCTAAATGACGCGGACCAGGACGACGTAAGGATTATGTTTCGATGAACTCTAGGGTAAATCCTTGACGCTTAGCCAACCGAACGAGATCTCCCCGATTTAAGTTCCATTAAGGGTGATTATAGTCACCTGCGACGGAACGTCACCTATACACTATGGGTGACTATAGCATAGGAAAATCCGATGGATGGTAAATCGAATGAAAGATGTCGAGTTAAATAATAAAATATATATTTCCTATATTTACGAATGGTATCGAGGTGGACGTTTGATTACAATTGGTCTCGTTGCCGTCTTCGAGAGCGTCTCGTCTACGAATCTACGGACTCTCGGGATCGCCGCCGCGTGTTTTATCCTCCCCGAGATTTTGTCCCTTCGACAGCGCATCGGGTGACGATCGCTCGTCTTCCCACGTTCTCGCATTCCCATGCCTAGGACAGGCGCCAGCTAGGCTTGGCGCCACGCTCGAGTAGTTGGTCTCTTCTAGCATCCTCCGAAATGGCGCAACATTCGCTTAGTTTTCGGTTACTG
>JAITYT010000570.1:869954-901413 GCA_025433975.1 Liostenogaster flavolineata | reverse complement strand
CCCCCCCCCACAAAAGTGGAGTCAAAAGTACGTAAGTAAATATTATAATTATATAGATTATAATTGGCAAAAGACTCGATTTCGAATGCTGGAGATTGCGCGCATTTAACGTTGTCACTTTTGGGACGGCCTAATAAAGCACTTAGGAAGCCTTGTAATGCAAAATAATATGATAAAATAGAGTAAAAAAAAGGTGGCGAGTATCGGTGTACATTACTGGGGAAAAACAAGCGTACGGTTAGCCGTGGCTGTTGGCTAAGTGTTAAAAAATAAGAAAGAATTCTTTCGTCGAGAACCCGTGAAACCGTCATCTTCGTTTTGCGATGGCTGACGATCTTTAACAGACCTTTGCCTCGATGATAAACCAACCGCGAAAGTTGCCTCTTCAAAGTGCTCTTATTTCGATATCCTGCATTCGTGGCAATCGAGGAAGATCGTCGCACGCTATTGTAAATAATTTTCTATCTATCGAGTAGGACTCGCGCGAAATTCGATGTCCGGCAAAGAATCATAGCGGCTAGAGGACCAAAGATAGGATATATGCATAGCGCGTAGGACTCGGTCGACTGTCCCGAATTCGCCTTTTTTCCCTCTTCTTTCCTTCTTCCTCCTGTCCTTTTTCTTCCTTTTTGAAGGCGCTTGCTTCTACGCGCGTTTTCTTTCGCCCGATGTATTCGAAAAGAAAAGAAAAGAAAAACCTTTGATTCGCGATAAGACCTCGACCCCATCTCGCACCCCAGTCTACGCGTTACACACGACGCAAGCGTATGTACGTACGTTTCGTAAAGAGATTAGTACACTTCGTATCGTAGATTTAATCAGGATCTGTTCTCGTCGTCGACACGTTCACGCGGATGCGACCGCAGAGTATCGAGACGCGTCAAATCTAGCCCTCGATGGCTCGTGGAATTCGATCCCTGTCGAAGTCAGGGACGAAGGGAGTCCAACGACGTTATCGTTTGACGCGTTCGATGCCCTGCGTGATTCGGTCGAGTTTCTTGCGAGGCTCGAGTCCGATAGTCGGAGCACAAGAGAAAAATGTAAAAAAGACTTTGAAGCATTTGGACCTTAGGGGACTCAAAGAAGAGACATCTTTAAATTCTTCGTTCAATCGCGAGCTATATTCGCCTACTAACAGAAAATATTTGGTTGGTTCGATAAAGTTTCGATAAAGTTATCACGAGCTAGCCCGACCATCGCGAGGATACTTCTTTCTAAAGGGTTTCCGAAAATCAGATCTCAACGATCGAATTTTCAAAATTTTTAAATGAAAATTTTATAAAATATCGTTGAAACGTTGCTCTTTTGTATGCTTAAAAGTTTGATTAAAATAAAATAACGCAACCCCTTTGCTTGACAAGGAACGTCACCCTTACGTGGATGGCGGGGCCCGCGCGAGAACATAGCCGTCATCCAGAGATGAGTGACGTAGCGACGAACGTGTTAATCGAGAAGGAGGTCCAAGGTCACCCACGAGCGAACGCGTCGTCGTCGTCGTCGTTTCGCCGGAAAAAGGAGGAAAGGAGAAAGAAAGAAAGAAAAAAAATATTCGTCGGACGACTTTAACAAAAACGACGATGGTGGTGACGACGATGATGATGACGATATTTCGTAATTATTTTAATTATATCGTTTTGCCCTTCGAGAATATCCGTCGGTAAGCGTACGCTGGCAGTCGAGGTACGTCGTAAGATTAATATTATGCGTATAGACGCATATATGTACACACGTGTGTATATGTATATGTAATAAATAATTGAAGAGCGAAACCGTTATACGATAAGCGAAATTATTGGTACGTGCGTCGCTGCGACGATGTATGTGTTTGTATGCGCGTGTGTGTGAGAGAGAGAGAATATAGACGCGGTGCGTATGTAAAATTCGTGTTAAACGGTAAAACCAAAAAATAAGTTTATATTATTGCTAAAGAAGATATCGATTAAATAAATTGTTTTTCTTAATAACCGTATGGCATTATTCTTCCACTCACCTTTAATACTTCCGACGAATGCGAGAAAACCTTTCAAAATACAAAGTACAACGAATATTAATACGTTGACTGTCGCGCTGAATTTCGCCACGACAATCAACGTGTCAAACGTACGTAAAATACTATTATTTTCTTTCGTTTCGCAACCGGACGGAACATTGGTATACGTATGTACAATACTTACGCGGAAAGATCTCGATGTGTCCGTCGATCGCTTCGTGTACCAGCCAAAAACTTCTTCGAGCACGAAGTTTTCATCCCTCGAACGATCGACGATCGTAACGGACATCCTTTCGCGATTCTTTCGGCGAACGCGAAAGAACCTTCCAGGAAGTCCCGCTCTTCGCGTTTTCTCGAATATTTTTCGAATTTCGAATATTCCAGACGAAAGAAACGCGATCGAGAATCGTCGCGTACCCTGGACGAAGGATCTCGGCCGCCATTTTGTGTGGACGATCCAATTTCACTCACGATTTTTATCCGATTTTACGGTTCGTTCGACGTACCGATCGACGCACCACCGCGTTATTTTTGCTCTCGGATACGAACAAAAGGAAACGAGTACGAAATACCGATTTCGAACGGTCGAAATCGCCACGATGCGCGAGAAAGTCGCGAGCAAAAATCTCCACCGTCGATTTGAATCTGGAAACTGCGACGACTGGCGTGCGCGCGCACGTCGTACTATGCATTACGTCATGCACCGGCGACGACGACCCTCCAATCAGCGCGCGTCCCTCGCGCGAGAGCGCCGATTGGACCAAAGCGTCCAACGGCTAATTCGACCCCCGCGAATCGATCGTGACCTCGATGCACGGATTTGTGATAAGCGCAAACGAATTCGCGCTTCGGTGACGCGCCCGTGGCGCCATCTTTAGTCTAATTAGAGCCGCGATACATCGATACACGCACAACGATCGATTCACGAGTTTGTCGATTCTCTTCGATTACGCGACGTCGCAGTTCATTTTTTTAACCTGTATAACCATTAACCTATTTCCAGCAAAACGACGAATTAAACTCGTCATTGGTTTTTCATGCCATGCTACACTCGTCGTGAGACTAAACTTACCGTCGAATATGATAACAATTCGAAATCACGAGATGATTAATTTTGTTTCTTCGAGAGAAAAGGAGGAAAATAATTTACACGAATTTTTTGGTTAGTTTCATCTCAAGATGGACTGAACGACAAGAGCGACTCTCGTGTAAAGTGGAAAAGCAAATTATAAGGTAGGTACGTTTCATACGCACCAACCTAAACATCAAAGGACGATAAGAAGCTACGTCGATACGGATAAAGGAGAAAAAGAGAAGGAAGATATAGAAAGGAAAGCGAATAAGAGAATACTCGTCTACGATACGAATATCTATGAGAGAGAAGGAGAGAAGGAAAAAATACATAAAAAAAAGTATGAATTTAATTAACTCCACTCTAATTAAAATTTAAATTCTATATTTAGAGCCAGGAGTTAACGATAAACGAGGAAATCGTCGTAGCTTCGAAAGCACGGAAGAGCGAAAGCAGGTGATCCGTCGGTCAAGAGAGAAAGAAGAACGAACGAGAACGACAAGATCGATCGCTTATCTTACCGGTACGAATAAATTGTCCCGTACCGATCGGAAATCGCGCGGTCCGATTATCTCGGTGGCTTATCGCGCGAATCGAGACACTTCTCCCCGGTCTCGATAGCGAATTGCAAATTGGCCAATTACCTCGCGCATCGCGCGCGTCGGCCCTCGGCCCACCGAGCCGTGGACCGAACAATCGGGCATCCCGCGATCCTCTTTACGGCTTTCACCAACGAACTTCGTTCTACGACGACGACGACGACGACGACGATACGCGATTCGTCCATGCTTCGTCCATGATCGCGCTTCGCTCGTGTCCACTTGCACTTCGTTTCGTTGCATTTCCCTTTATCGCACTGCACTACGCGACACTACGCAAAACACGCGTCGGAATTACGATTATTTCACCTATGCTCACGCGACGAAGATCGGTTACGAACTGACACTGCTTAGGGTCGCTGTAAGACACCTTCGTCGGTAGAAATAAAGAAAAAAGGAGAGCGTCGCAGTTCAATGAACCGTTATTGTTGTCATTTTGACGGTAAATCAATCATAGAAACTCCTATACAAACTCGTCTCGTTTCGTTTTATTTTTGTTATTAAAGAGCACTTGTATGAACAAAAAACGGCACCTGGTAATCGAATTTTCACGGTTAATGTTTATACTTCAAAACGACAATAAATATTTATCGTCGTCGACAACGTACGTAGGTACAGCGATTTAAGAGAAAATTGCATATTCGCTGCAATCGACGCAGTCGCATCTGGAACGAGATACGTCGTCCTTCGTATTTTTCGAAAGTTTTTCAAACGACGATATTTCGTCGTCTGCCATTAAAAAGATTAACCCTACGATTATGGAAAAACGAACATGTATGGCCCAAGAGGAGAGCCGTTCGTCTACTAGAGGGACGTTTCTATGACAAAATAATTAATTATAATTAACCGAAGATTTTAAGGTCGCGTTATCAAGGATTTTAAGATCGCATCGCAGAAGATCGTTTGGACGGAAAAAGCTGAAAATTATCATCGAATCTCAACATTGCAATCTGAATTTCTCGAAGGCGAAGCTTGATAAATCCAAACGACTCGCAGTGAGGAAAGCTCCATATTTATACGAACGAAAATGCGTACGAATTTTTATCGTTTACGAATCGAAAATAGTTCTCTCTCTCTCTCTCTCTCTCTCAATGCTCCGACGCGAAACGGTTGGTCGGTCCGGGTGGAGGGTGAAAGGCGCGTTTTCAAATGGGTCGGCTGCATCGACGCGGTACGACGGATTTACACCGCGTCCATAATTAACGGTAATAAAGTCAGAAACGTGGAAACCGAAGCGAGGCTCGCCCCGATCGTCGATACGGAAAAATACTCTGCCTTAACGGCGTTACGAGAGTCGCGCGATCCGTGCTTTCTAACGGCTATTAGGCCTGCTCCTCCTGGAATTTCGCAAAAATTACATTTCAACGCGTAATTTCGTACGGAGTGGAAAATATCATCGGCCTTCTTTATGGCTTGGAATGTAAAACGCTTAAGTATAGACGTAAACGCGCCTGATCGAAAACCGAGAACGCTGAACTTCCGAATCAGAGTTCGAACGTAACGCGAGATTAGGAATATTAGATCGTTCGGAAAGTAATTTCGTTTCTTTTTTTTTTATGAAAATGAAAGACGATTTTCTTGCATCGATTAATGCCTTTATTGTGTTTTCGTCAGCTTCGACTGGCCTTCCAGAACGCGGTGCATCTTCGACATCAAAATTGCCGGATCGAAATTTTGCAAACCAGTTTTGGCACTGGCGTTCTGTCAAATACATCTTCTCCAAATATGCCAAAAATGCTGCTCTTCGTTTTCCATATTTGAAAGGGCATCGACCAAAAACTACCGCGTAGAATCGATCGAACCTTTTCACGAGCAAGCCTTGCTATATCGGCTATCAAAATACATAATGATTATGCGGCTTAAGTGTGAAGTTGGCTGTGAGAAAATACAATTAAGTTTCCTTGAGAAAAAATGAAATCGTTCGAATTTTCAAAGACGATAGGAACGTAAAAGCATGGAAACGAGCGTAGAAAAAGCGCGAGGCCTTCCGTGACGCGTCGGTTCGTCCTCGTTAGAGCGACCGAAGGAACGAGACGCAATTAGCATTACAGTTTCGAAGTTTGATTTACTAGCGCGGTTGCGTCACAGCTCGGCGCGCTTGCATGCTCAAGAGCCACATCTTGGCCGCTGCTCGTGTCAGTCGACGTACCGTTGACTTTTTCGTAGCCCCGCGACCGATAAGCGCGACACTATCACAGAGGTACTTAACGAAGAATCGCTCGAGGACGAAATCGTTCGTTACGATTGTAGAACGAACGATGATAAGAGAAGGAATAATTAACCCACTGCACGTTTTCCTTTCGATTCTTTCATCGCGATAAATTTCCCCAAAGTTCGTAAAGTTCCCTAAAGATAATAACTTTATAATAAAAATAATAAAAGCAATGCCATCGAACGAACGAATAATATATTAAAACCACAATTAAGTTAAATTAAATAATATTTAACGAAGAAGATGAAATTGCACGATAATTCGAAACGAATCCTCGTATGGAATTCTTCTCGACTTTACAGATTCGTGTTCAGCACGCCCAAACACTTCAACTGAGTGAAAGATTCGACTCTTCGATTTTTTAAGGCTGACAACTTCACGATTTTAATGGAAATTTCACTATCGCGTTTTATCGAGAGAAACGCGTTAGGTGTCGTCGTTGAGGCTTAATTAGGTCAGGAAAGCTCGCGAACTGTTCGATACTCCGAAAGGAGCGTTCGGATCGAATCTTTGACGTCAGACTAGTTACTAGACGTTGAAAACCTTGGGAAAGCGCACGCATGAAACCTGACATTTTCGACCTTTCGTTCTTCTCTCGATAAACGCTTCCGCGAAGAAGGAAGCTTCCTCCCATGGGTCTGCCAGTGCAAAGAACGAAACCGGCGGAGCGCGATTGGCTACGCCGTTATAATCGTTTGATGCATTCCTGTGAGACCAACTGTCCGATCGTTGCTCGAGAACATAATTGGGGCAGATATTCGCTCCGCGCGAAAGATCCCCCAGAGGGGACAACGCGCGACGATTATCAGAGCCCGGGAGGTCCAATGCGTACGGCGCTATCGTTTGGCTCCTATCCTCGATAAAATAATAACGATGCGCTTACGTTGTATTTACAGCTATCCCCTCTATCGGGATGGTTTATACAATAATAACGACGCTCCGGCGACTCCGATGCGTGCCAAACCACCACCCAGCCCACCATCGCACGAGACTCGTCGCGGGTGAACACGCGATGCCACGTATATCGTCGTGTTTATCTGCCGTAGACCGTCGATAACGCGGAGAACTGTGCAGAATGAGGATGTGGTGGTGGTGGTGGTGATACGCCTATCGAGAGCATCTCCAAGGAAAAAGTTGTAGCTGGACGCACATCTGAAATTTGCCGTCGTAAACTATCAGATCGTTGATTCGATCATGCGTATGGTTCCTGTAAACGAGAGAAAGAAATAATTAATAATTATAAGGACTGCTCAACGTTAACGCTGTATTGCCGGAGCGAGTCAATCTGACTATACGATTTTATCGCTATATATTTGGAAAAAGTAAAATAATTTTTTTAAAAACATGTATTGTCTTCTCTCCGTTTCTCTTTGTCTCTCATCGTGAATCGCTTTTTTGGAAGAAAAAACTCACGATTTTGTTAACGCGGTAACCCGCATTGTAATAAGCGATTACGGCGGTGCGAAACCGCGACGTGTAATTATTCGACTCGCCAAGTCGAATTACGTAACAAGAGTTGTCATTTGCCTTCGAATGGGCACTTCGTTACGATAATATTATTCGTTATATACATAGCAGCGTTCTACCGGGCGATGCACAATAATGCAATTAATAAGGTTTGAAAAGCGTTTCGCATGACGGAGTTGCTTTCTATAAAAATTTCGTCGACACCGCTAGCTCCGATTTTCATGCTTAACTACGGGTATTCTGACATCTCGTTCCAGTCACCATTGTCGTCCGTTCACGGACTTGGCCCATTATCATAAAAGGTGCTGTCAGGATCGTCCTGCCGTTTTTCCACTTTTTTCTACGGATTTAAGAAAGATCATTCGTAAACGAATAAATAAATATAATGAAAGCTTACCAACGTGGTAAAAGAGACTTTTGATTTTCCATCGAATTTCAATCGCCGCGACAAAGGGGGAGCAAAATTGAATATTCGACGAGTGCTGTTAGACGTCGTATTTTCATGTTGCGTCCTCGATACTGAAAACGAGAGAAAGATTCAAGATAAACTGCGCATATTTAACCTTTCGCGGTCTTAACTTTATTATTAAATTTTATTATTAAACTTTAAAGGCATTCGATTTATACATAGGTGTTATGCTGGTTGAAATTAATTTTCGTTGAGCGAACAGCAATACATATTAAGTTGGCGCATACGAAACATCGGATTTTCTTTACGCGTGAACGTTCGTCTTCCTGTTTTCCTTGTGCTTTTGTTTTTGGCATCGCGTTTCAACAAAGAAGATTTTCTCAAAAGTGTTCTATGTTCTAAGGCATCTATGCATCGAAATCTCATTGGGAAAAGCGTATCGAAGCAAATCAAGCATATTTTGTTTAAATAAACAGCTTTTGAAAGAAAAGATGCAGTTTTGTATATTCGCTTTAAAATCCGAAAAGTACAGCAATACTTGTGTAGTATTCGTATCGATCGATTAGCGTCGCGTTTCGACGCGACGGATCTTAAAATTCTTCGAAGCACGATTCGAAATCTATCGTCTCTCAAATCGATTAACATAAACGCACGATACGGCCGTGATGTTTGCTCGACACCATTCCGTACGGATTTCAAAGTAGTTCTCGTGGCGTAAAGATAGCCTCGAGTAAACAAAGATCATTTGGAACACCCTAACGAGACAGGACAGAATCTCTTACCTGCGTGCCAGCCGCGCGTCGTTCGATCTTCTTCTTCGCTTATAAGAATTTTAATGAAAATACGGATCGATTGGCTCCTTCTCATGTTAATGAGGAAAGACCAGCATCGTTTGGTGACTACGATAATCGAGACGCGACGTCCTTCGGAAACGATTCTACGATTCTGAGAAACGCTATTCGTATGCGTACGTTTTCTCGAAGGGTGTCACCTTCCTTTCGTATTTTTTCCTTTTTTTCTCGACAAGATCCCCTTGGTATTCCTCGTTCTTTCGTCAATACTAGACCTACCGCAATAGGCCAAATAACCGTTTCTCAAATTTTCTAAACCATTTTCCAAGGGTAAGTTCGATCTCGACGGAATTTGATGCACGTATACTGTAACGGAATATTGCCAATTAATTTAGATTCTACGATCTAAATATCTAATATTATATCGTCTAAATATCTTTATATCGTAAATGCGTCCATCGAAGGATTAAAAATATAATACATAAATATAATATATTAAATAATAATATAATTACATACACATATTATATACATTATATTTATAGAAATATAAAAATATCTCTAATTACGGCACCGTAAATGGGACACACCTAAACCATGTTGACGCAACTGTAAGAGGATGACAGGTGCGGACTAAATCGTTTCTCTTTCTCCAAGACTCGAGGAACCTAGAAGTTCTCGTCGTTATCATAATATCTATTTTAACGAGGTAGGGATAACTGATTTCACGCTGTAATCTAAAAAAAGGAAGGAACGAATTGGGTAAGACGGTAAATAAGTCGCGTCCGGCGTTTTCACCTCTATGGTATCGTCAAGAGTGACGTAGACGCGTACAAATTGCTTTCTGGCTTATTTTTCGGTTGGCGTACGAGTTACGAAGGTCAATTGGAATAGTCGAATTTAAGCATAATTACAGAAATTAATCCTTTCCACTCGTACGACGCCATGTAGTTGCCATTCTACATTTTATCGTTATACTTTCTATATATATTTTGTCTACTAAATCGGCTTTTAAAAAATGCGATACGAAAAAAAAGTAATAGAACTTACGATTATTCTACGATTAAAATAATTTTCATAGAAATTTTCATTTATTTAATACCCTTCGAATGCGTACGACGAGAAAGAAAAATTTCGATAGAAATATAAAATATAAAAAGTGTTTCAAATATATAATAAATACCAGTGCAAAGGGTCCTTTACGGTTCAGGCGCGTGTGCCATCAGGTATATCCATATCGTGCGGCCTATATATTTGACTGAAACACCTATCATTCGACGAAACTAATGAGCAGGAATTACATCGAGTCTACCGAAAGTACGTATGGCTGTAGACGGTAACGATTTCGTTGGAACGACATGCTCGAGTTATTTCAAAGAAACGCGAGACGACAGACGTCCTTCTTGCGAGCACAAAAGCCAGTATACGTTTAAGTCAGGGCACAGATGGGACGAAAATTGTCACGAACGTCTTAGACGGCGGAAAGAAAAGTACGTTTCATGACTCTTTCGTTGTTATCCCTCGCTAAATATTCTTGGACTGTTACACAAATTTATAATCGATCGTACGATCCATTCCAACGCGGCAAAAAGATTAAGAAACGATAACAACAATGACGAATGTATATCGATAGCGTTAATATCGCGACAACGTTTTGAAATCTGACAGTCGATGATAATCGTATCGACAGAATGATAAGTACAACGTAAACGTATACGCATTCGTAAATCAATGTGTATAACTGTCCGAATATTTTCGTAAAGTCTAACGGAAAAAGCCCCGACACGAGCGACACGCTCGAGGATACGATCATCGTGAACCAGAAATGTTAAATTCGCACTTCCAAATGCTAAAAGGTAAAACTTGTCTTCGTCGAATTAAGCTGTAAATTCCAACGACGCTTTGATCTACTAGAGAAAAAAAAAAGAAAATTAAACGGGAAGGATAAAATCGTTTAACGATATCGCAAAAGTCCCATCGAGTCTACGGAAGGACAAAAAATCACGAATGACTCTCAAACGTAAATCGTACCTCGTCCATTCGTTCGACTGCGTTTCCTACCTTTCAGGAGCGCGCTTGAATTCCGTACAATGCCAAAGGCGTTACCCACGATCCTTTTCTCCAGTTAATTCCTCGATATTCGTGGAACGTGGTTGAGAGAGTCGACGATTAGGTCGTTCTTTCGTGTACGGGTGTACGCACGCGTCCGGCATCGTTGGCGTATCTGTAGGAGCCTGCAGGATATCGCAAGGTAAAACCATGGTTACGGTTATGGTGGTTATATGGTGGAAAGCGGGTACGCGCGGTCGCCTAGTATGGTCACGACTCCTCGGCTCACGGGGAAAACCGCGAATTTCGCGCGAAGCGCCCCCGATTATAAGGATTACCGGATTCCATGAACCGGACCGATCGACCCATCGATCGAGCGAGCGAACGAGCGATGGAGCGAGGTTCGTACGAGAGCGTTATGCCGGGTGCGTAATAAACGAGGGCATTGATTTTCAATCTTGTACGCTTCCGCGAACCGCGTCGCAAATTGGTCCACGGTAGTTGGCACGACCGCGGCTCCGGCGGCAGCCTCATCGAGAAGGAAGAAGGAAGAGGAGGAGGAGGCCGTTAGCCTTCGCGAGATGTTCCCGTGATATTTTCGCCCGTGTACCTAATAAGGCTAACGACTACCGCGCGCCAAGCCCATCGAAATCTTCCAGGATCGACTTATTTCCTTTCCACTTGCCTTTCGTTCGCATCGAATTCCATTGCGTGGGATTAGTCACCTTGAAGAGGGAAGTTCTATGTACTAAATTCTAATTACGAAGTTGAGAAGTTGGCTAAAAGCTCCTGGTAGTGTAATAAGTATCGTACACGGTGAGATATTCGACCCTATGACAAAAATTGAATCGGATTATTATTTTTTTAATGTTTTTATATTACGTTATTTCTTTATTAATGAAAATAAAGCAATTTTGTTTAATTTAAAAAGAAATAAAATTTCAGTGCAACACGAGATTATTTTTTTTTTCTAAAATTCCTTCTCCATTTCTTGCCGTTTCCTCTGCTGTTTGTTAACGCGTCGAGTGTCGTTATGAACGGAAACGACCCCTAAAACAATATATCTATTTCAATATTGCATATAATACATTTTTATGTCGGTGAACGATTCGTGTCATCGACCGAGCGATTAAATAATCGAGTAATTAAATAATTAAATAATTAAATAAAGTATTCTTATAAATATAAATATAAATATAAATAAAACCGACGGTAGATTCTGTCGAGCGAACCGACGTGGACCGCTCGAGACCTCCCAGCCTGTCGAAGTCTCTCGAACAGTATTCGGGGAAAAAAGATTAGTATCCAACGAAAAAGCCGAGAGAGAGAGAGAGAGAGAGAGGGAGGGAGAAAGAGAAAGGGGAAACCTACGAGAGACTCGGTGAAAAATTATTCTCCGCATCTTCTCCTTAAATTCGAGACGCCTCGTTTCCGTTCCTGTAACCGCACCGATACGGATCTCGCGCGTGCATCCCGTTCGATCGGTATAATTTCATAAATCGCGCGATCGCGTACGCCGATTTCGTATATCCGCGTGCTCGAAGTCGCGCGTGCGCGAACCCGCCGCTAAAAACCAAACGAAACAAAACGAAACGAATCGCTGTAGAGCAACGCGTCGGGCCGAGCGATCCGGCCGATCGCTCCAAGCGTACGTACGTGCGGTTTATACGAGCGTCGGTATCGCATCGCTAATGAAGAACCGCATAATAACGGTAGTCCGTCCCTAATTAAGTACGAACACCGTGTATCGGCCGCGAAATTCTTTTGTTGCGCACCTTCTCCGTGCAAAGAGGCGCAGAGACGTCGTTCATCGCGCTACGCTACGCGTTACGTACTGGCGTAGAGACCCCGAAATCGAATTACCTGGGTGGAATCGGCGTCGATGATACGCGAGGAGCGAAGAAACGCGCTTCTAATAATTATAATAATAATATTATATCGGGATGTCCCAAAAGTTTCTTTCTCGTCGTGTATTCCTTTCATATTAGAAAAAGGAAAGAAACTCACGAGACACCCTAATACTACTTATAATATCGTAAAAACTATAATAAATAAACTTCTAATAAAGTAGTTTCTCATAAGCTAATTTCTAATAGAATATTCCGACTAATAGGCTAAATATAACTAAATAAATAAATAACTAATTCTTCGTAGTCGGAGATCGTTCGAGTTTTTTTTTAGAACGTTCTTAGATCGCAAGAGAAACGCTCTCTTGGTAATTTTGAAAACGATATATAGAACATATACGAACAAAAACGCCTGTATCGTTTCGAACGCGCGCACGCAGAACTCGGTAACAATACAGAGGCTAGCGAATATGTCGAGAAGATAGGCGCGTTCGGTATTTAAGCAATATCCGTCGCGTATATCTATCGCGAACGCGTTCGATGGCCTCTTCCTTCGAAACGCGTACTCGGAGCGGCGTGCGAACGTTGCAAAGTAGCACTGCACTACCATAGCGCCGACGTCGCATCGGTTCGATTCGACGCTCTCTCGTATTCGCTCGATGATCGTATTTTATCTCGAAAGGAACGATGCTTCTGTGACGTTGAGATCGGCGTTGCGCCGATTATCTCCGAAATATACACGGTGTCAAAAAACGTACGAACGAGTTTACAAGATTTTTCACTCGATACCGAACATATGGTATTCATCGCTTCGGAGTTTACAAGATTTTCCACTCGGTATCGAACTCACGGTTTCGATAGCTTCGGAGTTTACGACTCGATACCGAACTCACGGTATCGATCTCTCGTAGAATAAATCGTCGTTTCGCCCGGAAGCGTATCCGCGTATTCGGTCCAACCCGGTTTATATGCCGGCATCGAGCGTTAACCAGGTTGCGACGTGGAAGGTACGACGATCCAGGAACAAAGATCACAATCCGATCGACTTTCCTTCTTATCGCTTTCGACATTGCGATATTAATATCGCAACGAAGGAAGGGAGAAACGGCCAGGTAGATGCGAAAGCAGGTAATGAAGGTAATATATAAAGACGGTAAAGAGGAAGGAGGGAGGGGCAGGTGTGAGCGTGTGCCGTGATAAACCTCGCCAACCTCTCGAACCGAACGAGCGGACAAGCGCGTGCTTGCCTCTTCGATCACGATTCTCTCGCATCCCACGTGTCGCCCCAAACCCGAGCTTTCCTCTTCGTCTTACGAGCGTGTTCGGGCTTAATGGCCGTGCGGAAGAGCGCGTGCGCGCGTGCTGCTCGATCTCGAATCGCGCGAGCAACGAATCCTAACGTCGTTCAGCGCTCTTCATGTCGTCGTTACGATTAGTACGACGATGGCGACGCTGACTGTGATACCGATGGTTGTCGTCCATCTCTTCGTGATCTCTGAAATATATAATATAATACAAATATATATTCGGTAATAACGTATGAATATTTAATATATACGATATTGTGACGCGCAATACTTTTTCCCCAACCTGATATGTACGAAAGATAGGATATAACAAAACTTCGGTTTACAATGGCATAATTACACGCGCGGACAGCGAGATCTATCCTGAAGGTAGATACCGAACGTTTCGATTAAGCAGGCAGTCACATTCGACGATCTAAAAATCGTTAGATCGTTAAATTTGATTTGTTAAAAATAGATAGATAGATCGTCAAAGTGGTCGAATCCATCGTGAAAGAAATTCGTCTATCGGACGAACATCGTCGATCGATCTCAAGATTAAGCTCGCGACGCTTTCGACGGGTTCCCGTTACTCGTAAGCGTCGTCTCACCTGCGCGTTTTAATTTCATCGGACGGCAGTCGGCCGACGATTCGATCGTTCGCGCTCGCGCTATATAGAAAAGATGAATAATCGTTTGTTTCCTCGTAACGCCAACGACAAATGAGACATCGGCGCTACCGCGCGCGCCGAGAGGACAAAAAAGATACGAGGAGACGTTAACGAGCGCCGGTAATTCTCGGTTCGTCTCCGATACGTTCGTCGGCCCCCAACGACGAAGACGACGAAGGCAACGAGGACGACCTCGCGCCAAGCGAGCGCGATTATTTCGCGTTTACGACTCCTCGGTGTGCTTCCAATCGGGAACGTGATTCCTCGAATACTCGGAGCGCGACGAAACAGCGATGCGCGCTATTATCTCGACAATTTCCTCGTTATCGTCCTCTGTAAATTCTCCAATCTTTACGAGTACGTGTCGCGATAAGTTTGCTACCGAGCGAAAGAGGAGAAAAAACGCGACTTTTCTCGTACTTTTCTTTCTTAGAACGATTTTTATTAGGTTGGTGCGTACGAAATGTCGGATTTTTAGTATATATATTAAATTTCATACGAATCACTCTAATAGGAGGAATCGATTAGGTAGTCAAACGGATAAATTTAGTCGAATTTAATGCTAAGCGCGCATCGAGCAGCTTAAAGTCGAGTTTAACAATTTGAGGTAAGAACCAGAACGTACGAACGATCACGGAACATTCGCAATGTGTTAAAATAATGCGCTTGACTCTTTTGATCCACTGACATCGCATGGCTGCTTTTTTAAATGTAAATAATACGACTAACACATTTTGTATTTCGTTGTTATCTTCTCGATAATTTTTATCGGACAAATTTTAGAATTTTTCGATAGAAAATATGACAAGCGTTGTCGCGCCGTTCGGCTTCTTTCTACCGTATTTTTTCAACGATTTTGGTACTCGAACGATTAAAAAGACTAATCCAAACGGCTACGACGCCATTCTTCAACTTCATTGCGTATACGTGGAAAGCGTGTTTGATCCGTCGTTGCGGCGCTTTTGAAGAAAAAAACGGCACGAGGATCATCGGTGTCCGACCACGAGAACACGAAGGAACGATCGATATCGCGAATCGATCGCTCTTCAGACCGGATCCGCTTGGCAGATAAAGAACGTAGAAAGCGACGAAATGAATTGAAATGAAGATATATCGTGTTCGAAATCGTTCGTATGTCTTGCTCTCCTCTTCTTACTCCTTCTCGTTATCACCCTCTCCCTCTCTCTCGCGCGCGCACACACGCACACTGTTGCGTGCTTCCATCTTCGATCGAACGATCAATATCGAAATCCGCTTAACGTTAGCAACGTCTTGAAAGATCGACGAACGCGCGAACGAACAAGACGAGAGCGCGTGCCTTTCCTTTTCTTTTTCTTCTTTCCTTCTTCTTCTTCTTCTTCTTCGTCGTCGTCGTCGTTAACCCTTCAACCCAATTTAGAAATCTAAAACCCAACTTCGTGCAGCTTTACTAAAAATAATTGATATCTTTTTGAATGTTAATTCTAAAATTAGCGTTGCGGTAAAATTTGTATTCTATTTAATAAAAATTTCTCTGCGTACCGAGATCCGCTCAGAGGGATTAAATTCGCAGATGATCGTTCTAAGACTCGCGCTCGATAAAGACGCGGCCATTTTCCGTCGGTTACGTTATGCCTTTAACCGAACGTGTCATTCGTAACGCGTCTCATTAGG
Organism: Liostenogaster flavolineata; assembly: GCA_025433975.1. Taxonomy (NCBI): domain Eukaryota; kingdom Metazoa; phylum Arthropoda; class Insecta; order Hymenoptera; family Vespidae; genus Liostenogaster; species Liostenogaster flavolineata. Next base: position 885,367 of record JAITYT010000570.1, on the reverse strand, counting down.
CGGTGAAAGTTCGGCGTTACACATTTTTCTGCCTCGTCTCTCCGTCTCTCTCTTTTCCTCCCTCCCAGCTTCCCTTGGTCTCGCAGCATCACCTGCCCTCCTTCTCGGCAAGAAGCGAAGCCGCCGATGGTAGATCTTTAACTACCCATTCCCGAAAGGAGTCACTCGAAATTACCGAGAGTTCGAACGCATTAACTCATTACGATGATTTATGACTCGTGCGATTCGTAATACCGCGCGCTCCTTCCTCGTCGATTGCCGAGGCCACTCTCGAGCTCGCCTTCGGACCAACCGGGCGCTCCATCCGTTTTCGACAACGAGACTTTTCGATCGAGCCTCCGGTCGGGGCCTCGTCGGGCAAGAAGTACCGCGATTCCCGTGCTACCAACAGGTAGATGAATCGCGAGAAACGCCCGTTGAGAACCACTGCAAACGAAATAAGAGATACAAATCGATTTGTCGCTTACTTATGGCAATTTCGATCTTCGAACACCCTGTGGCGCGAAATTCGTATCTCCCGCGCTCCAGGTCGCCTTGGTGTTCGTAGGCGTACGAATACCACTTGAAAGTAAAATAAATAATTAATCGCAGAGTAAATAATCGAAACGTTACCCACCGCGATTCAAAATACAAGAAAGATTAACTTAACTGTACGATGATATTTATACCAACCAACTTTGAATTTGAAGTTTGAAAATGTGTCCCAAAAATAGGACGATTGCGGATAATGGCTTAATTGTGAATCGATAATTAATTGAAAAATAAATAATTAATTCCAAAGTTAAAAAAAGACAAAAAAGAATTCTGTTCGTTTTTTTGATCATACAAATTCGTGTTACGTAACGGTCCGTTTCGCACAGGCAATTCGATATTCCACTTAGGCAGCGTTGTATTTGTATGGTCGCGTACAGTTGTTCATCTTGTCCAATTTGGCTTACCTCAATTTTATCGTGCGATTTTTTAATTACTTTCTTAACTGTGTACAAATGTCGTGTTCACTTGTCCATCTTGGTTGCGCCCATAGATGAGCTTACCACTGCTTTTAAATGTCAGCCTTTTTTGAATCTTTCGAAAGTACGAAACGGATGAAAAATTCGATAGAATCGATTTCAACGTTTGGAATCTCGTTGTCGTCGTCGTTCTTCCGTTATATATCGAAGAAAATACGAGCAATGTGATTTTCTGTGAATAATAAATGATGCAACGAGTAATTCGAACGAAGAGAGGAAGGCGTTAGAATTTTCACGCGTCGTTCGATCGCATTTCTGTTCGAATGGATTCTCCGATTCGGCTTCGTTCTTTCTCTGTAATTCGATGCCTAAGCAAAGTACGATAATTCTTATTTTATCGCATCGATTATGCTTGGAATTGAGGTTAAAGTATTAACTTAACAAGCGATGAAAATAATCTCGTGATTTTTTATGCGTACTTACGTCTCTTTGTCGATGTATCGTGCCTTTCGGTTATATCTTTACCTTCGAGCTTACGGAAAATAACGCAAAACGACACAATAAGGAGATATTAAATTATCGCGATTTTGAAATATTAGATCGTTGAACGCGATGCACTCTTTCTTGACTGGGCGTAGTATTATTAAGGCGCGCAAATAAGAACCGTTTAAAAAGAAGAATACGATGCGCATTCTCTGCGATAGTACTGTTGTGGCGACATCTAGCGACGTTCGTACTTATTAAAAGGAACGTCGGTAATTCGTAACACGTCGGTGTTCTCGTTCCTTACGTATTCATCGACGGTCGGCAACGTAGATTTTCCAGAGGCTTGGTCTGGCAGGTAATAAAGATTTCTACAAATTGATATCCACATATAGTAACACTGATCGTCGGTAAGGAAGTTCGAGACAACACGATCGAATCGTGCCAGACGTACACACCTAACCTTAAAGTTAACAAACCTAAGTCGATATCGAACAAATATTGACGAAGCTTTGAAATCGAATAGTCTTAATGGAATCGGTGTTTCGTCAATCTTCGTAAAAATATCACGTAAATACGATCTATTAAATGAAATCGTTCGTTCCATTTAATTCCAATTACGAACGAGATTTAAAGCACAGGGATCTTGTGTTCTCTCGGTCGCTTTCTTCGTTAACGCGAGTATATCAACGATTTCTCTGCGTTGCTGACTTATAAATCATGAATTTGCTACCGAAGACTCACGAAGAATTCAGCCAAGCGGATTATTGGAACACGTTTTTCAAGAAACGTGGAAAGAAGAACTTCGATTGGTAAATTATATTTTGTTCGACTAATAATCGTTTCTAACCTGTCGGTTATTCCATACTTGCGATGTCTTAGGTACGGAGAATTCCCAGAACTCAGCGAAATTTTGTTGAAATACATTAAAACGAAGGACGACGTTCTAATCGTTGGCTGCGGTAACTCGACTCTCAGTATGTCATTATACGATGTTGGTTATAGGTACTTGTGAACACTTTGCGAAAAAGCCGTTGCTTATTTCTTCCTCCTTTCTTAATATCCTTAATTTTTTAATATCGCAGAAGCATCGTTAACATCGACATATCGCATATCGTCATTAAACAAATGCACGATATCAATAGAAATACAAGGCCGGATTTGGTATACGAGCAAATGGATGCTACACGAATGACTTATCCCGATGAAAAATTTAGCGTCGTTCTGGACAAGGGTACGCTGGATGCCTTGATGCCCGATACTAAAGAAAGCACCATGCGTGTAATCGACAAGTATTTCAAGGTACATTTACGAACTTTATATAAATATATATTTATATATTACTATACATATAATAAATAAATGATACACGATATGTGTATAGTCGTATATAAACGATATATAATATATTACGACATATATTGTATATTATAACAAGTATTTCAGGAAACATTTACAAATTTTTTATATATATATATATAATATGTGTATAATAATATATAGTTATGTAAAATACATATAGTTACAAATGAACACATCGAATGGTTTTTTACGCAAAGGATAAAAGTACCGTGCGACGTTTCCATTTATTTCAGGAAATAACACGGGTGTTAAGGAATTTCGGTAGATACATCTGTATTAGTTTACTACAAGAGCACATCCTACGAAAACTTCTGTCTTACTTCCCAGAAGCGGGATTTATGGTCCGAATATCGCGATGCCACGAAGCCGAGGCAAAAGGTCGCGTGGAGGAAGGCAGCTCGATTCCAGTTTTTGTAATCGTAGCGACTAAATTTACAAAATTGCAACAGAAAGTATATATATCGATTCTATCGAACGTTTCACTTTCTATCTTAAGAACGATATATTTTCTATCGCGTATACGAATTGCGAATGTACAGATTTTAGAAATCTCCCTGGCCAACGGACCTCCCGAGCGGTTGCCTTCGATAGACGACGTCATCTCCGCGGTGTTGTCCGTTCAACTGTCGGCTTTGGTGTGTAACAGCCTGTACAAACGGGATATCGCCGACATTGGAGAGATCTCGTTAGATTTACATCGTTCGGGGGACAAACATCCTCGATATACGGTTTATATCCTTGATCAACCACGCATCAGAGGAGCGAAGACCTACGCTGCCTTCATCGTTCCCGAAGGAAAGTAAGACTGCTAGTTATTAGGCTTTGTCTTTCTCTTTTCGTTGTGCCTTTCGGGCAAAACCACGTTCATAGTCGTACCGTCCATTGCCAGAGTCACGTTTCAACGAAGATTTTCTCGAAAGTGACTTTCGCTTCTTAAAACATTTAGAGCAGTTTTTACGAGCTAAAATTCCATATCGGAGTTTATCGATTCTAAAGATGGGAATTTCTTTAAGATAGGCATCTGTGCGTTAAAATCTCGTTGGGAAAAGAGTATCGAAGCGAATGGAACATATTTTGATTAAACGAACAGCTATCCATCGAAGAAGGATTTGCAGTTTTATATATTCGCTTCAGAAATCCGACGTTTCATACGCGCCAACCTTAGCGTTATATCGAACTCAATGGCTACTTTCTTTTGTTCCTTTACAGGGAAACGGATTGGTTATTTAGTACCAAAGAGGGTAGGCAACAAGTACTGGAAGGTACGCAAAAGGACAGACTGGCGATCGTTATTCGTCATCGAGAACACAATAAGTACGAAGACTGGGACGCGGTAAAGAACGAGCTTGCAGATTGCATACGTAATTTAGCACCGTCTGGTTTATCCGACAAACACAATATTCCATTTTTGTCTATGGACATCGATGCGGGTACCCATAAAACTTGCTACGAGGGAAATAGCGAGAGTAGCGGTCCCTTCGTCGTTGAAGAAATAGAAAAGGATGACTACAATCTTCGTAGACTCGTCTTTTTAAATAATCCGTACGTTATTCAGAGCGAAGCACGGCTAAAGCAAGGTGCGTCGATATTCTCTTCGCGGAGTACAACAGGCGAAGTCGATCGAAGTTCGCAGAATTTATTCGTACGGTACCTAATCGACTCTTTTAACGATTTCCAGCCAAATCTAGAAGAGGTAAAGTAAAGAAAATAATCGATCCTAGTTTTTTGGAGTGCAAATATCACGTATACATGACCGTCGGAATCAACGCGGTGATAGATCCTAAAGAATTCAACGAAATCCTGATCGTGGGTCTCGGAGGAGGAAGTCTGTGCACATTTTTATATTATTACTTTACGAAAGTACGACACCTTTTTCGATAACACCCGACAGATATACTTCGTGCCAAAGTAATCGCAAAGTTAACTTTTCGTTTTATTTTCAGTTAAAAATCACGGCTGTAGAAATTGACAAGGCAATGTTGCAAATTGCGAGAGATTATTTTGGTCTTCCTTCGGACGATAGAATACACGTGGAGATTATGGATGGTATCGAGTTCGTTAAAAATGCTGCTTCCGAAAAGAAGAAGTACAGAGCGATTCTCTTCGACGTGGACAGTAAAGACACTACGATCGGCATGAGTTTCCCACCTAAACAATTTCTTGATATTTCTCTTTTAAAGGCGGTGGCTTCTTGCTTACTTGAAAATGGTCTCTTTATCTTAAATCTAGTCAGTAGAGATAGCAATCTTAAACAATGGGCAAAAGAAAATTTAAGATCTGTCTTTCGAAGTATGGTATCTTATCCTCTTAAAGATGACGTTAACGAAATCGTAATGTGCTTCGTAAATGAGAGCGGCACGGAAAACTGGAATAACAAAATAAAAGAGGCAGTCGTAAGCTTAAACCAACAAGTAATGACAACGAAAAAATTGTTTACCTCGCAGAATGCATTCGATGTGACTTCTCTTATAGAAAATTTGACGATAGAGACGTAGTATCGTGTGCATCGAATGTAAATTTTTTATAGCAAATACTGTACAAAATTCTGTTGAAATTTGAAATTGACTATTTCAAATAAAGTGCGTGTGTATTATAGTTTTAAATCGTTAATTCTTAAATATTGATTCGATATAATGATACAAAAACGACAAAAATGAGTAAAGATAATAAAAACAGTGGAAAAGTATACCTTCGAATTGATTTGAATTTTCTTCGTTAGTTTTTGAAGGGAATTCCTTAAAGCTATCGTTCTAAATTTAAGATATATTAAATTAATAAAATAAAACATATTTATGCGCTACATTTTTATTTTGATAAAAATAATAAAATCCTCATATCGTGTCAAAATATAAAAATTATTTTTATTACACATATATGTTGTATATTTATATATATATATCGGAAAATCGTTAAAATAGGGCATTATATTTTCAATATTTTACTAACAATTGTCCGACATAATTTGCAGCTGCATTACTTGAAACTATAGCTGTAAATTATGAAACAAAATTTACTCGTTTAATTTGATGAAGTTTTAATTTATCTACGTTTTCATATACATATAATACAGATTTAATTGTAATCGATTTATAAAAAATTAAAGCAAACCTTTTACACGGATTGCAATTATTACTTTAAACAGAATATTTAGAATCTGTCTTCTTAATAGGTATTAATCTGATACCCTTAGCCAGCATTTGAGCTTCAAGATCACGATCTTCTTCCTGACATCTGTAAACGAAAAACGATAATACGAATTAACGTTTGATAATTGGCATTACGTTGCTTTTGCGTTACTGTTGTTTTCGATTCTTATCGACAAAAAAACACGTGTAAATCGGAGCTCGTTTTTCTTTCTACTAAGAGACTAGAATCATCCAATGCTCTAAATTTTATCAAAAAATGTCGATAAGATCGAAGGATTTATAACATACGAATCGAACGTAATGTGTACAACCTCTGTCTTTCTTCTTCCAGTAAAACTATAAGCGAATCGCGCTTCGCTACTATTTCTAACATTTCACCCAAAATTTCTCCTTCTTTTTCGACATCCACGTTTGTCTTTTTATCATCTGGAAATATTGCACGTTTTGATAACGGTACAACGACAATAATAATAATAACAACAACAATGTATGAAGATATTTACCATCATTAGCTAAACGTTCGCGCAATTCCTGTTGCAACCTTTCCTGACGATCTTCCAATTGGACCTCTTGGGCACGCACTAGAAGTTCTTTCTCGTACCTACGTAATTCCGTACGTTCTCTCATCAGATCAAACCATTCCCTCAATAAATCAGCCTCTTCTCGATTCGAAGCTTCTACAAGCGCAATATCGGGATCGGTTAGGTTTCGTGTCGATTTAAACGAGAAACAATTTTGGTAACAAGATGTTGTACCTCCTTCGCCACGAAGTGCTTTCTCAACACTTACGCCTCTGTTCTCCAGTTCTCTTTGCTTCACCTCGGTCTCCTCCAATTTTCTTTGTATCTCCTGAGCCATCCTCAACCTGTAAAATATTCGTGTAAAATATTTACAACGATTCCCGATAAAAACCGAGCGATATCACTACTTACCTTTTCAGTTGCGCCTGCCTGGCTAGCTTTTTAGCTGTTTTTGTTTTACGTACGATGGTGTTATTAGGCCCTTCAGTAGCAATGGCTCGTTGCAAATACGATGCAGATAAAGCCATTGTACTTGTACCTTCTTCCGATGAATTATCATCTAATCGTGTAAGTTATTATTTTTAATCATGGATCATGACATTCTACGATTACGAGTGTTAACGCGTGTAAGGTGGTATCGTTACCTGATATCTGGCCAATGAAGTTAGTATGATCAAGGGGTGATGATGATGAAATGACGGGTGGATTTTCATGACATTTTTTTGTAAGTATATTTTCGCAAATACTCTTCGATCTTGTTTCACATTTCGCAGAAACCACATTGTCATGCTGAAAGAATCGGAACTATCGTGATGATTTCTCATCGACTCTCTCTCTCTCTCTCGAGAGAGATTATATTTTAATATTTTTACACGATATACATGTGACGGTATAACGAATCTTAAATTATTCACGGTCCCGCGAATACGTGCGTGTTTATTTTTTAACCTTGCTAAAATCGCTATTACTATATTTCATCGAGAGGTAGAGAAAGAAAAAAAAAAGAACCAAGATTGAGTACTCTATATGCATTTGGGACCTGATAGTATTTCAACGTATGGCAAACAAAATAAAATCGTGGTACCTACATGATATATGCACTAGTTAATATAACTACTGGCACGAGTAAACTAATATCGTAAAACATAATATCAATGACTTATGAGTTGCTTACATCTGACCCATCCGAATACGATTTATGCAACTGAAACATTCGAAGAGACGAGCGAGTTAGAATCCAAGAAGGAGTATCGATGCCAGTATTGGCGTAGCAGAGGCAAGTTTCCATTTTCTCGTTATTGCCGGCTAAATCACGCGAGTTACTTACTTTGCCTTTTGATTTCAAGGGAACACGGAACATCGATAATTTATCCTTTTGAGGGGAAGACGACGTTTCCTTTTTGAAGAAGAAGTCAGAAACTGCCTGAGTAATGCTCTTTCGCCTTTCCGAATCTTTCGCTTTCTTCTTATCCCTCTTTACAACGTTAACAGAGCTCTCCGGGTTCTTAGGACTGACTATGTTCGACAATTCGTCCATGGATCTTGCGCTCATAGCTGGCCGAGCCTCGATATTAACGTTCCTCGCGACAGCTTTCACGTTATCCGTGCTCTTGCTAGCTTGAAGTTTCATCGCGTCGTGTATCTTTCTACTTTCTTCCATAGAATGTTGCCTTCGAGTCATTTTCTTCCTCGGTTCCTTCGCTTTATCCTCGGCGTTGAAATATAAATTCTCTTGGCTGTTGAATCTGCCGCTTTCTCTCGCGTCGACCGCCCTTTTGGCCTCCTCGCGTTTCACTCTAGGTGGAAGTTTAGGACCATCGAGATCGTTGTTGGTTTCGTTGTTCGCATTGAACGACTTGGAGCTTCGTTCGTATTTGTTCGATTCGTTCGTATTCTTCGTTTCTACGAAATCACCGGCGTCCGATCTTTTAGGCGGTTCTACCGACGAGTTAGGAGACAAGAGGAACTCCAACGTGGTACGAGCAGGACTGCCAATTTCTAAGGGTTTCGATGGGTGCTTGGACGCTTCCGGATTGGCAGAAGACGCGACAGGAGGCGATTTGACCAGCGACAATACCGAACCGCACGAAAAGAAGGAAGTTCTGGCTGCTCTTCTTGCTTTCTTCTCCGCGGACTTTTGCTTGTGCGCCACCAGCTTATCGATCAACAAGTCCTCTATAAAGTTCTTCTGCTTGCATCTTTCCTTAGTGATTTCTTCTAATTTTCGGGAGGTCGTTGGCGATTTAGCGCTGCTATTGGCATGCGATTCTTGATTCTTGCTTTCCTCCGATATCAATTCGGCGGTACGCAAGGGTAAATTTTTACAAGTCTTTCTTTTAGATTTCCTAATATCTATGGAGTCTTTTACGTTACTGAACTCGGCTATTCTAAATTGTAAACGCTTCACGTATTCCAGATAATCTGGATTCGCGTAGTCCGCAATTTTTTCCAGATCCGCGTGAACGGACGTCTCCTCCTTAGGGATCGTAGGCTCTTGCGAATTGATAGGGCTGGTAAGGACCGTAACCACTTCGCTGGTAGTGGTATCCTCGGCAGGCTCCAATATCAATAGACTGTCTTCTTCCATGGACAAGAGCGACTCTTTGTTTATCGCTTCTTCGGTAAGTCGCGCTTCTTTCGCAATCTTTAATTCGACGTCTTTAGGCTCCGTAATCCGATCGCGTTCGGATACGTTGCTTGTAAACTTCAACGTGCCGTTCAATTTATTTATAACGTCGTCCATAGTCACGGAATTCATTTCTATCACATTTGCGTCGTTGCATATTTCATCGTCCAAGGAACATTCGTTTTCAATTTCGGACGTTGCGATCGGTGCATCGGCCATTAAATTATTTCGAGTCGAATCAGCCGCCGTTTTGATATTCACGTATTCGATATAGCCTCTGTTCTTCAGCAATACCGAGTTACTCGCGTCTTGGAGGCTATCGTCTAAAATTGACTCGATGTCCGTATCCATGAAATCGATGTTTTCACCATTCTCGAGAAGTTTCGAGGTATCGTTAATCGGGAAGTCCGTCTTCTCGGCCAATTTGTAGAAATTTGGCTCCGAATTTATCTTGTCCTCGGTTCTATCAATGGCAGTATTCGTTGAAAACGGAGAGAATTTGGTAAGATTTAACTTGTTGGCTTTCTTCCGCGTTGTTATGTATTCAGGATTGATGTCAAAAATAACGTCCTGGAAGTCATCGGAGAGTAAATCCTGACTGTCGTGGGCCCATTCGGAGAATTCCGTTTCCGTCAAGGCGGCAGTCGTTATCAAGTCGTTGTCCTCTAGGTCGTCTTGCTTGTTGGAAACGGCCGAAGCGACGGATGCAGGGCTGCTACAATCGCTAGGATTCGGCTTACCGTCGTCGTATAAATAAAAGTTCTCTAATTTATTATTTATAATATCCATCTCCGCTGCCACTGGCTTATTGCTACTCGAAGACGAATTTACGTAGGTCGGAGTGAACTCATTGGTCAACGGTTCATCGCGCAAAAACGAACACTCTATGGAGTCTGGCTCGAACGTCATGGCGGTGTCCAACGACTTACTCGTCTCGTTTTTGTTCGTCTCGTTTCTCTCGTCGAGCAGGAGATCTCCGTCGGTGCTATGAATTTGAAGTCTCGGCGGGGATAAATTCGCGATAATTTGTAATCGTTCGTCTTTCTCGTTTTCTCTTATCTCGACGTCGCTCAAAGACAAGGAATCGCTGTCTATCTCCGAATCCTCCGTGCTTCCCGTTTCTTCCATATTTTCCTTCTTCTTGATCCAATCTACTTCGGGAACAATGATCAAGGTTTCGTGCAGCGGACTTTGCGGCCTAGAACCAACATTTCCATCCTCGTTCAAAGCGAAGCTCTTCCGAACATTCTGAAAGTCTTTATTTATATTGTCTAATACGAAAGATCGATTAACGGTGTCGTCGGCGAAATCAGACGACACTTTTCGTTGTGTTAGTAGTACCTGGTCTGCATCCTTCGCAGATTCCGATTCTTTACAACTAATATTAGGAGCGGTTCTAGATTTTAAGATACTCGTCTCTGTCACTAAGTCAGGCAGGTGAGCGTTAGACGAATTAAGCATACTTCTAGCGGGTTTACACTCATTGTTATCCACAAAAACGTTCGAGGTTTGATTGGCTGCATGTGACTTGACAACATCGCTAGAGGGTGGTAACATGGTAGGCGATATCGGAGATAATTGTGTATTGCTCAAGCGTAATTTAGATGTACCTTGCAAGAACGCTCTCATCGTTGGGCTTGGCTCTGGCGCGGGATTTAAAAGCTTTTGATGCTGAGAGATGGCATCCGTCAGACTTCTTAGTTTCGTATCGACGTTCGAGGTCGAGCCCGACTTCATCACGCTCCCACCGAGAGCCGGTCCGCCTAGTAGGTATCTCTTCTTCAGTTCCAGAGATAGTTTCGACGCGATACCTTCCGTCGACTGTGTACGATTCAACAGATAATCTCCTTTCCGTGGATTTATCAAAGAAGAGAGATTGTTCGCGTTGGTAAGGGGTCCCGGTAGGTGAGAATTCTTCTCGTTTTCAACCTCGCGCTGAATCGACTTCTTAAACGGACCAATTCCCTCCAACTGGAATTTCTTTCCTAAATCTTTCTCCTGTTTTTTGCCTCCTCCGTTGTTCGACGATATTATCCTACTCTTCACTTTTACTTTCTCGGGCTCGATATTATTGTCCCTGATCTTGTGCAGATACGAATCGTTGATAGTGATCTGCGGAATTTCGTGCTGAGTCGGAGTGATTCCGTCGTGTTCGAATTCAGAATCCGTAGATATTTCGGTAGCGGAGTTTTCTTCGCTCTGTCCTTCCGATTCGTCATCGGAAGCAACCTGTAAACGAAGACACTCTCGTTACTACCGTGAAAGCATTCTAAAACCGCGAATTTAAAAATAATTTCTACCGATTGAATTGTTTGTATTTAAAATCATTTTTACGCACAAGTTCGTCCCAAATTTATTTCGTAAAAATTATTTTAAAACCACGAATTTAAAAATAATTTTTACCGATTGAATTGTATTTAAAATAATTTTTACGCACGCGTTTATCCCCAATTTATTCCGTAAAAATTATTTTAAAACCACGAATTTAAAAATAACTTTTACCCCGATTACATTGTATTTAAAATAACTTTTATGCACGCGTTTATTCCCAATTTATTCCGTAAAAATTATTTTAAAACTACGAGTTTAAAAATAATTCTTACCGATTAAATCGTATTTAAAATAATTTTTATGCACACATTTATCTCCAATTTATTTCATAAAAATTATTTTACGTCGATACTGTAAATTAATATGTTAGGTAATTCATGTAGCGCATTAGTATCATAACGACAAACGATTAAAATAAATATCAAATGTAATCACGACGGGAGAACACACGTGCGATAACGTGTACACCTTTATAATGATTATAAATATCTGTAATTTTGTTGTGTTACAGTTTTAACGCTTTAAAGTTAAGTAGTGAGATTTTTAATAAAGTATTGGCTGGTGATAATTCTCATCGTATCTTGGTATACAACGGTGCTGGTTTTAGTGATGCTGAATATGCGTAAAATATTAATCGCTTTCAATTACTATTATTTTACATTAGTTCATTGCCACACTATCCATGTATACGGAAATTTGTTACCTTACTTTCAATCGCCTCGAGTCTTATAGCGTGTATCACCAACAGCCAACTTTAAGTCATTCGTGTTTATGTACTTTATTAACGCATCTCACGTGACACGATCGAAGCAGTATTATAAAGTTGGAAAATATATGTCCTTGGCATAAAGAGAACGTCGAATTACATCCTGTAATTCGTTCGTAATTTCGTTACGATGAAGCGCCATTGATTTAATAGACTTCGTTGAAAACAACGAGTTTACTGCGAACTGGGTAAAACTAATTCGTTAATTAAATACAGACTTTTCTAAAAGGCACTTCGAGATACTTTCTCCTCTACGCTCGTACATCCCAAAAGTAAAATGCACAAATATGAATAACAGTAAGACTGTAACAACAACAACACCACCACCACCACCACCACCGTCTGGAACGCCACAACAGTCGGAAACCGATTGTTTGATCAGGAAGGGATTCTTTTCACCAAGATCTTTTTCCACGTGCTAACATATAGTTTGATTTTTAATTACGCAAGAAATTCAAGACATCGTCGTCAAACGTATCGTGCATCAACTTCGTGAGTTTTCTTGCCATTCTGGCGCTAGATTTACAAAAATATAACAGTGTCGTTTTCTCTATAAACGAATTTATTTTCTCTCAAATTCTCTCGTGCTTGTGATTTTTATTTCAAAGTACAACAATGATCGATTCGAATAGGATTTTTGACTAATCGTTCGTATTTCAAAGATACATTTTTCATGGAGGAAATGTTCACCGATTTCAGAAATTTTAAAAAATTTAGAAAAACTTCCTTTGATCTAGCCCCGATAACGGATACCGTCGTTCCATCTTTCACTTCGATTATTTTCCTTCTTTCAACTCGATTCATCCGGCAGTATTACTTTCCGAGTTTTACTCGTCTTTTATCTTTCAGATTCTACGTTAGCTTTTCACGTCTCTATAAAAAAATTGTGTATTCTACTGAATATTATCGAAGCTATATTTGTTTTATTTAATATATCGTGGTTACTGTACGATATATCGACCCCTATATCGATTAATTCCTGGAACCAAACAATGCTTTTAGTAATCTGTCGAGTAGATATCGCAAGTAATTTATTATCGCCATGAAGATGCCTATTTTAAGTCGAGCTCTCTCTCCCGTCAGTGATTGAAGATCCACTTCAAAATTCTCTTTTAACTTATCGGACGTGATATTTTTGCGAACGTCTTTGTTAGCGATATCCTGAGATGTCTTAAATTTGTCAAGTTCAGCGCTCGATTTCTCGAAAGATATCTCATCGATGCGCGAAGGCGACGCATTCTTTTCCAATTGTTCTAACAACGGACTTTTCGCATTCTTATTTTCACGAGTTTTCTTCTTTTTACCAAAAATTTTTCTGAACTTGGAAAGTTTTACACTTTTCTCCGTTAGTTTATGGGAATCGATTTCGGTAGAACACGATCGTACGTTTGCTTTACAGGGGGAACTAAGAAGAGAGGGCAAGTTTTCGTAATCTAGCGATATTAAATCGCAACGTGAACCGTTTGTTGAAATCTCTGGCGATAGTTCGATATTCGACGTGAAACTCATAATTGGACTCATTTCGTCCCAATCAGAGTCTTTAATGTTTACGTTTAAAACATTATCGTGTAGATTAGTGCATTCGTCGCCGTTGATCTCGTGCAGCGTAGGATCGTATTTAGTCACATCGAATGGAAGGAATTTCGTAGCGTTAGCGATAGATCGATTAGTCGCAGTTTCAGCATTATTTCCATGTATCCTTGAGGTATCGTTTACTATACTTTTCGAATTGTTTATATCGTTGCATGCTGTACTTTGAATGTTATTTGTCTCGGTATCGTCTTTAGGGTGATTTGTTTTTGATAGTAAAGGCGAATGTTCGTGTGTAGATTCGGGAAAGGTAAGTGCATCTTGATTTAGTACGTTTATAGAGGGTTCGGAAGCTTTCACCTCTGTCTCGGAACCAGTATCTGTATCCGAGTCGAGCGGAGGAACGTCTAGCCAAACTTCTTGCTTTCTTAGCTCTCGCGCGCGTGCATCTTCCTCGTCTTCGGTAGCAGTACAGCTTTCATCGTCTGGATAATAAATTGACAATAATTTTCTAAAGTGTATCAAAAAAGAGATGTATCGGGTGTACAAATTTTCTTCCGCCGTTTTCGATGGGTGGCCGCAGCGGTAAGTGCTGGCCGAAATAGGTGGATCAAAAATGTCAGCCGGTAAACTTGGACATCCGTCGACGTAAAGACAGCATCGCATTGTTAAGTTCGAGTTCGCGTTATAAATTTATTCTCCATCGTAATCACTTTTTAACGATAAAGTTCCCTAAAATTCTGGGGGAAAAACGGCGGAAGCAAAGTTGTACACCTAATAAAGTATAGAAATATAAAACGTATAACATCGTAGAAAACAATCCGACGTAATGCGAGGTATCTCGTTGTACCTTCGCTCGTATATTCGTCGCTCGAATCTTCGTATTCGTTGCTTCCTGTATCGGATTGGGCAGCTGTGGCATGCGAATGAGAATAACGTTGCGTCCAAGTCTTGGCAAGTTCTAAAGTTCCTTCCGCGGTCAGCGGTGTATCCATCGCTTCTTCGTAAACTTCGTTGTCGTCGTCAGAGTCGCTAAACGAAATGCACGTGTTAATTTAATCGAATGGAATTCGTAGATTTTTTTATTGATTTTTGTAAAACGCGTCGACACCTCATGTCAGATATCTCGTCGTTGGAGCCCATTTCCGCGGCGGAAGCGCCAAAATTTCGATCCGTCCACTCGTCTTCGTCCATTTGACTGTGAGCTTCCTCCGTATCCGATATTCCCGACAGATTCTCGAATTCAATTCTCTCCGGTGTTTGCCCACGATCTAACAAATCAAGAGCAGCTATTCCATCGGGCTGCATATTATTCTGAATAAATCGATAAATGTTGTAATAAAAGTACAGTAATAGTAAAAGAACAAGAAGAGTTGTGACAGGAAAAGTATCGACGAATAAATTACTGCGAATAGATCACCTTTTCTGACGCTTTTACGCTACTAGTTGCATTAAACGACTCTTTATTCGCGGCAGATGCAGTCTTCTTTTCTATTCTACACTTCATAGTTCCGGGAAGGCCAAAGTGCTGCGTACAATAAAACCGCCCACCACCCATCACTCTGTCATACACGTGATTTCCTACGAATTAAGAATAAACATTTGTATAATATATATATATATATAAATGTAAT
Organism: Liostenogaster flavolineata; assembly: GCA_025433975.1. Classification (NCBI taxonomy): domain Eukaryota; kingdom Metazoa; phylum Arthropoda; class Insecta; order Hymenoptera; family Vespidae; genus Liostenogaster; species Liostenogaster flavolineata. The sequence goes on along the minus strand of JAITYT010000570.1, from coordinate 870,018 downwards.
AATATATTGTATATAGGGGAACCAAAAGGTAATCCAAATTTTTTTGCATTTATTTATTAAAGAT